>VZTH01016783.1:0-129539 GCA_013397815.1 Aleadryas rufinucha | reverse complement strand
ACCGCGCCAGCCGCGCAGGGAGGGCGAGCTGTGCCTGCCCGAGCGCTCGGAGCCGGCCCTGCCGGGGGGCTGCGGCCGGGGGAAGCCCCACGGACCGGCCCAGGCGCGGCTGGGGGCTGAGGGCACCGAGCGGCCACCGCAACCTTCCCTGCCCGAGGGCAGCCGGGGAAGGTGGCTTCCCTACAACCCTGCGTCCTCGCTCTTTGTTTTCCCTTCCTACCTTAGGAATGGAGTGGAGCATGAATTTAATCTGTGCTTGCTGCCTGGGCAGTCGCAGTCGTAAATAAGAGATGTGTGTTCGTGGACGTGTGAGGGGGTTTTGTATATGTGTGTTTTCATGTTTTGTGTCTTCAGAGAAACCGGTGTCGGGATTCTCGGTGCGTTTTACACCTGTGGTTTTGGTGTCAGATTTGAGGAGTACATGAATATTAAGGTGACTCTTCTAGGCAGCCAGCAATGTAATAACAATCTGAGGTCTGAATATTTAATTGTTCCTCATCTGATTCATGCTTTACTACCTGTGACGCTCCCGTGAGCCAGTTTTCCCAAGGCTGTGCCAGTGCTGCTCCATGGCCAAATTCCTTCGTCATGAATGAAACAGGCAGTGTTTTGGGAAGTTAAACCCTGAAGTCTATTTTGAAACCTTGTCTGACTGGACAGATCCCTCTGCCTGTTTAACTTCCACGAAGCCCATTAATGTCCTGTACTCAGGTGGTAATTGGCAGGTATAGAGTGCCCTGGGAAGTTGCCATAACTCTGATTTAGCAAGGTGAGTTGATGCATTAAAATCAGCTATTCAGTTCTGATACTCTGTCAGTACTGTGCTGCCTGAGATAATGTGCTGTAATATTCAACAATTGTAAAAAAAAAAAAGCATTTTGGTACTACGTATGAAGAAGGTAAATTGACTCAAGGATTTGTCTTTTTGCAAGTTGTTTATTTTCATGAAGATAATTTCAGAGATTACCCATTTAAAAAATAATCTTTGTAACTTGTTACACTTGTACTTTCTGATGTCATTTTTCTGCACAGAACTGTGTGGAAAGAGAGTTCAGGCCATATTGGAGCTGTTGTGCTATACTTCATACTTTTCAACTGTTTGCCTGTATTGTGGAGAAAAATACCTTCCAGACTTTTATGTGGCCATAATTTTGTGTCAGTTTTGCACACAGTGGGTCATTTGCTCCAAAAATTCCTTACTTAAAAAAGCAGTGAAATATGTAAAACTGACTGAACAGTGCATGTTTAAAATAATTTACTTAAACAGCTTTGATATGCTAAAAGGAGTGTAACAGTTTGTGTAAGTAGGTTTTTGCAGGAGGAGGGAGTCTTGAGCTGCTTTTAGAAATAGCAACTGGAAGTTATTTAAAGCATCCTTGCCTTTTTTTTTTTCTCCAGCTGTAGGTGTGTAGAAACATTATTGCAGGAATTATTTTTTATTTTGTAGGGTTGATCCATATGGGTTTGAAAGGCCAGAAGACTTTGATTATGCATCCTATGAAGCATTCTTTTCCAGATACCTAGTGGTACTCACTAGAAGAGCAATAAAATGGTCCAAGCTCCTAAAGGGGAATAACAGTATACAGAAGAGTTTAAAAGGTGAGCTTCATGTCTCTTTATAGGTGAAAGTGCATTATGTTCAGATCAGTATAAATGGTATTCATTGGGTTTGTGTTTTTGAATGTTGAATACTATTTCTGTCTTCAAATGAAATCCAGTAGTATAAACAGTAATAATGCATAAGCAACTATGCTGTTGTTAGAGGGATTTCATTTAAACCTTCCAAAGGGGTAATCCTTCTTCAGCACATGAATATCTTGTTACATCTGTAACCTAGATATTATGGCCACTTGGCACTCCACAATGCTGTTTTGCAGCTGTTTGCTGTATTGTACTCTGTGCTCTCTTTAAAAAGACATGAGATTATGTAGAAGATGCTGTCTTGAACCCCAGGGATCAAGATGTTAGGGCTCTCAGTTGCTGCCTCTCTGACAGTTCTTGAGGCTGCTGAGATTTTCCAACTCTCCTTATCCTCCTTTTGTAAAATGACGTTGAGCATGCAGCTAAAAAGGTGTGTGCTAAGAACTGATGATGAATGCCTCAGGAAGTGAAGAAAGTAAGATTAATGCAGGGGCTAATGCAACATTGGATAAAATGCTGATGGAAGTGTTAATGTCTGCTTCAAAGAGCATGAAAACCTCTAGTAATGTTTTATCTTGCAAGAGATACAGGTAGAAATAAATAGATTCAGAAGGTGTCAGGGAATCCTGTGAAACTAAAGGGTGGAGTTTCCTCCCACTCTCTTTCTAGGTTGTTTTCACATAAGCATCTAAATTTTCCTGTTTGCTCTTAATGGTGATATTCAGGTTGCTTTCTCTTTGGGTGTCTTTTGGAGTTGGGCAGAGTTCTCTGTAAGTATGTTAAAGAAAAAGTGAGTGAAATTAAGCAAAAGTTGATCAGACATTGACTATAACATAGCTAAAGTATTCAGAGCTGTGCTCCAGGTGCAGACTTTGGCTGGTGATTCTGATGGTTTTGTTGTTGTGGGGTTGTTTTTTTTCCCTTGGCACCAGAAATGGGATGATAACTAGTGAGACATTTTAAATATAACAGTGTATTTTGTGTACAGATGTCTGTTTCAAGGGTGAGAAATTCCAGAAAATGTAGGTTTGAGCTGTAGCTGCTAGATCATATGCTGCTAACCAGAAAGTCTCTACTTCTGCTATCTTATTTTTCTTACAAATGTAAAGATGCTTTTGTTTGGGGTGTCAAGTTTGAATGTAGTGATAATTGTGTGCCATTTTGAATAAGTGAGGATTTTGAGATTCTGCAGAATTTAGTCTTCTAGTTGTGGAAAAATAATCTCAGTTTTGATTCGTACACTTCTCTTAATGTGTGAGTGGTAACAGTGGCAGCTTTTTCTCTGAGTTCATTTCTATTTTCTTTCTTTGTGTTCCCAGTTCTAGCATTTTAGAAACAGAATGTTACTATGATACTAACAGTGTGAATGCCTTTGTTCTTATTTTGGAGCCAAAACTTTGACCAAATCTCTCAGCTTGTCCACCAGGCTTCAGAACCAATGGTCATGCTGCCCTACTGGGCACATAATGGCAGCAGCTTTTAACGTGGCTTTAACTGTCTCCAGCAGGCTGCTTTTTATGAAACTGGGATTCTGTAAATCCACTGAGGGGGAACAGGCTATGGCTTTGGACTGTTGCAAGTCCTTGTGGGCTGGTGCATCATTTTCGACATTACTGACTTTTGCTAAAGATACTTGGATTTGGAGGCTATGGATTCTCACGTATACATGAAATTCCAGGGAGAGTGACAGGAATAAGTAATACTGAGGAAATGTAGTCTGAATGTAGATCCAGAGTTGTTACAAATAGCTTCCCGCGTTATCCTCAGCTGATACCTCAGAGGAGGAGAGCGAAAGGTTGACCTGTGCAATTATGGATTTTTAAACACTTTCTTTCTCATAACGGTATTAATATTGAAGTCTTTGACATGCACATGGAATTGTGTAAGCAGGTGTGTGCTTTATCCTGCAAGATGATTATGCAGTGATTTCCTTGCAGGCAAATAGCAGAAGCTCTGCAAGTTATCCACTGAATTTCCCTCCTCCAGGACCTGACTTCATTGCTATGAAGCTTTGCTCAGGGCTGCTGGCTCTGCCATAAGCTAGAACTGAGAGAAGCATATTTGGTTTGCCACGTCCCTCCCCAAATGCAGTAGCTGTGAACTGCTGTTGTGTGTCCTGTTGCAAGTAGACGTGCGAGAGGCAGTGTATGTGTGATATCTCAGTAGTTCCACACCCATTTGTCTACACACAGACAAGCTCATAATTTCTGCCCAGGCGAACAGGAAGAAGTGATGACTTGTGTTAATTTTCCAGTTTGGAAATGTGGCATGTTCACATGCTACTGAGTTTGCCTCATATCCAGGGTGGTTTGTATGTATATAATTCTGTTCCACTATAAAGAAAAATAATTAGACTACATTTTAACAATGGTAATTAAGCAGTGTATCCTGTTGTTCTGTATTGCAGCCTGCTGGCAGGGTGGGTTATGAGACTTTTGGATGACCGCTCCTTTCACTCATTTCTCTAGTTTCTTCCTTTTTGTTATTTTTCTAGTATTTTCTTTCTCCCCCTACCCTTATGTTCACCTCGTTTCCTTTGCACACGAGAGTTTATAGTCACTGTTTGTCACTTGCCTTCTTTCTCTGTCTCTCTCCCTCTGCCACTATTGAAATCCTCTTAATTTTTTTCCTTGCTTCATTCAACTCTATCTTTATGGGACCAAAATACAGCTTTCTGCTCTGTTTTGTTTACAGGTGGGCAACAAACTGACTGACATAATTGCTCAAAATATCCTAATTGTGACCAAATTCATGCTACACAAAAGAATTTGGCTGTTTGTGGATTTGTCAGAAGTGAGCAGTAGCAGAAGACACTTTCTGGTCTTTGATAAAATACAGTGAAAGGGAAAAGTAAATTTATTAAACAGTGGTTATAGCAGGAACACTTGTGTTCCAGCCCAGGGCTTGGTGGAAGGAAAGTCAGTTTGACTGGAACTTGAACATTTACAGCACTGATCTGCTCTGTTTCTTCTGTTATGTATTCATGAAATAAAGCTTTCAGTTCCTTGTATACTTTTTCCAGCTCTTCTGTAGAATTTTTCTTTGAGGGCCCAAGTTATTTCCTATTTTTTCAACATTCAACAATAACTGTTAGTAACTGAAAAAGTAAAAGTGCAGATGCTTCTTAAAATTGCACTCTTCTAATATTTTTAAGATGAGATAATTTTTGGTTTTAAATGTTGGTGTTTAGTTGGTTTCTTTTTTTTTCTTTTTTTTTTTTTTTCTACATAAACCGAGTCTATGGTGTAGAGTGAAACAATGTTAATGGGGGAAAAACGTAATACAGCACGTACCTTGAAGCAGAAGTCTCCAAAAGTCTCATATTCTACCATCAAACAAGGACAGACAGGTTTAAGTGACTTATTTTTACATCTTGTTACTATAAGTAGTGTACAGTATTAGAAAAATGTTATTTTCTGCATGTTTGTCTCTTGAAGTTACTTTGGGTATTTATCATCACTTTTAGACTGCTACCCTATCAGGTAGCTGTTTTTTCTTGTAACAAGGAAAACACATTCATAAAGTGTGACTCTAAACTTGTGAAACTGGCATTAAGTGTCAGAGGAAGTTGAATTATTTAGAGGGGGGGAGGGTTTCTTAAAAATTGATGTTTCATATTTTGTTAATGAACAGAGGCAAAAATTTTACATAAAGATATTTCTTACATATGTATGTTCTAGAATTTTATTTGGGGCTTGGGGGTATACAACAGTGCTACTTTTGAGATCAAGCAACTGGCATTGGATGTGTGGGTGGAGGCCCATGCGTGATCTGGCTTCATCTGGGAAAGCTTCTTAGATGTTACAGTGGGAGGGTATTCTTCAGTGTCAACTATTGTTGCAGGTTTCTTAGTTCCCAAGGATAATGTGGAAGAGAGCCTATATATATATTTGTATAAACACAATTCTATGTATAGAAGACTATACATCTATATCTATCTACATATATAAATGATATATATTAAATTGCAACTGTCCTTCTTTTCAAAACTACTTTGCTGCTTCTGAATGCCAGTTTGCAGATCCTAGCAAGTATTATAATGGTGTGAGGAAAAAAAGCACAATCTAAAGGGCTTTTGCATTCCTCAGGGAGTGAGGGAGCTGGGTCAGTAGTCACTTGGGGTGACACAAGCCCCTGGCTGTCTATTGCCATGAAAAGGATGACACTGAGGAATGATGAGTGTGTGCTGTGCTGCTGGCTGCTTTCCCCTTGTGCCACTGTCAAAGGCTTGTCCATGCTTCTCTTCAATTTAATGTGTATTGCTGGATATTGATGTTGGCTCTGCTTCCAGAGTTTATAATTGTTCCAGAAAAAAAATACCATTGGGATTATGTGTTAAAATATGATAATCCAGTATTTTAGCCGTAAGTTTGTTTCTAGGCTCATCTGAATGTCTCTTGTTAATGTAAACAGGACTGGTTCTTGGTGTTCATTCCTGTATTTGCTATGCCAATTTATACGATTTCTTGAGCATTAGAGTTCAAAACTTTGTAAAAAAGATGAAGTGGGGATTATTAAACCACCATGGAAACAAGTAAATTATTTCCAGCCTAAAAGAAGGTTGTAGTTAAGGTCACTTTACAGCTAGAACTGTAAAGACTGAAGTATAAATCCTCATTGAAAAGCTAAACAAAAACTGTACCCTGAAGGTATTTATTACAAGTATGTTTCTTTGATTTCACCAGATTTTAGGTGGGTGAAATGCTTATTATATGTGCATGTTTATGTTGGGTGGCACTGGGGAAGCAGCTTTGGGTCCTAAAGGATAGGCAGCTCTAATTAGGTGGAATGTATTTAGAAGGTGTCTGGCTGAGTTGTACAACCTTGCTTCACTCTGCTGTTTTTAAGGCCTTTAATTTAGGCAGCATTTATTACAGAACTGTGTGATTCAATAAAACCTGGCTAGGTAGTGATACTATGTGTGGTAGTGTGTGGGTGGAATAAAAATCCCCACTCAGATTTGAGTCCCATAAAATGTAGAGAGGAGAAGTTGATGCTTTTATTGATACAACCTGATTCATTTAGTAAGAAATGTCTGTTTCATTTGTCATTTTCTTCTCCCCCCAAAAAGGAGAAGAATCTCAAACATTCAGCTGTCTTTTTGGGTCAGGAAGGGTAATGCTGATTTAGGATTATGTACCCATAAACAGCACTGACTCCTTATTAATTTTCATACCATTCCCAGGAGGAAGCTGCTGCTTTCGTTGTCATTAGCCTGATGCTTCTTCCTGTAATCTTGCATCATAGTTATCTACACTGAATCATCTGCTTAAAAAAGCCCCATAATGCACACCCTGATGATGAAAATTATGCAGGAGATAAGAACTACTTTAGATTTGAAAAGACTTCCCCAGTTATTCTAGGAAAAATCATCTGCTGCTCACTCACATCTCCAGTTCTTCTGGGGTTCATTTAGGTAGGAGGCACGTATTTCATATTCCTCAGTTTCTGCTGTATTTCAGTGGTCAGGTGCTAAGCTGAAGCCTTAGGGTTACGTTAACATGGCCATTGATGTTAGAGCTGAATGGGCAGAGCCATCATGTCAGAGGCCACTGGTGATGTAGGAAAAGTCAAGTTGGTGCTTGTCTGAATGAAAAAGGACAAAGATCAAGGGGAAACTTTGCGGTTCGTATCTCCATCCAGAAAGGCAGAAGAAGAGGGAAGGATTCAAAATTCTCACAAGGGAAGAGAAGAGGGAGGAAAACCTGAGTCTGGAGATCTGAAAAGGGAGTCTGAGTGACAAGAACTTTGGAATGAATCAAAAATATACTATGCAGCTGAGAAATAAATGCTTATCCTAAATGGTAGCATAGGAGAGAAAACATAATAATCTCTACTCAAGAGTTTTCTTATGACTTCTTAACTTTAGGTTGCTCATTTAAAAAAGAATAATACAGCTGTATTTTTTTTTATTTATTTAAAAAATGAACAAACCAAACCAAACTTCTTGTCTTGCAGTGAAGAGATATATCAGGAAAGGCATCCCCAATGAACACCGTGCATTGATCTGGATGATTGTGAGTGGGGCCCAAGCCAACATGGAACAAAACCCTGGGTATTACCAGAGACTGCTTGAAGGAGAGAAGAATGACAAGCTGCTTGAAGCAATCAAAACAGGTTATTCTCTTGATAATGCTGTTTATCCGTATTTATCCATCCTATGTTCTTAAGTGTTAGAGATCAAGTTATGTAATGGAAAACTTAATGTTTCTGTAGTAGTGGTTTAAGTGCTGAATTAACACTTAAATTGGATTAGCCATAAGCTCTTTAACAGCACAGATCTTTCCAGGTTCATCATGTGGTTAAAAGCATTAAGGAATGCTTTTAAGGAAGATGAGAAATTATTTGAGAAGGAATAAACTAGAAAACATTATAGTGATTGAAGTGTTAGAACTTTGAGCCATGACACCTACCTTTGAGTCTGTTTCTCCTTAATTCTGCCCCATAGGCCACCAGAGAAGCAGCAGGGATGGTTGAAGGTGTGGTACAGAGGCCTATATGAGGCAGGTGAAGTATGCTAGGATTTCAGGTTGAATAAAAAGACTGCTAAGAAAATGCTGTTGATAGATTTATATGAATTATAAATGTTGCAAAGAGGGTGAATGAGGAGCAATTGTTATTTGTTTCTTGTAACATAAGAACCAAGGACACTGAATGAAATGTGCCATGCTGCAGGTTTAGAAGAGTTGTGGCACTTGTTACTGTGCTGCAGAGATTAGAAGTATGAACTGGTTTAAAAAGGAATTTGATAAACTGACAGGTGGGGGAATCCACTTGATGCATGAAATATTAAACACTAAATGTAAATCCCTGTGAGAAGTGTAGGAGGTGAAATACCCCTCCTCTACTGATCCATTTTCATGTGAACAATGATCAGTGGCCAATACTGCTGACAGGGTATAATGGCAACCAGAACTTAGGCTGGCCCACTGGGAGAAACAAGAGGCATTAGGTGAGGACAAACAAGTAGGAGTTTGTAACTGATACTTGTCCTGAAACCTGCTACAGCAGAGCCTTTGTGGCAAAGCTGATATTGGCTGAATGGCCCTATTAAAAAGTCAAGAGGTTGGGCTCTGCTCCGGAACAATGCTGAGGTTATTAGGTTAGAGAGGCAGGTTGTCTTTTTCCTCTTGCAAAAAAATCAAGTACTTAAAGTTTGGGCTTTATAGATTTTTATTCGAGTTGGATAAGCATCTAAACACTTTCGGTTTATGCAGAGTTTCTTCTTTGCCTTTCCCTGCAACAGCAGTACTTTGGGCTTTTGGGACTACACGCCTTAGTAAGGTATTTTGGAGCATAAACCTCATGTTCCTGTGAATATGGAGACTAGCCAGAAATCTGCAGGCTTATATCCTGCTCAGAACTAGAAACAGTAGAGCTCTTACTATGAATAAAGAGGGAGCTAGTAAGATGGCTTTCTAAAGCCTGCCTTGGTAAGGGTCTGGAGAAGCATCAGACTATTCAACTGGGGTAAAATTGCTGCAAGAGAGAGTTGAAAACCACTTTTTTCCAGTACTGGACAAAGACATGAAGGGTTAGTAGGTGGCCTTCCACACAGGTTAAAGTGAAATAAAAATATTTTTGTGGAGGAGGAAAAATACTGGGAGATGATAAAGATCTATTTGTGAATTATGGAGGAAATAAAGTTTCGGAAGAGCTACTGCATTGATTGGAAAACTGCAGAAGAGAAAATTAACATGGAGCAAGTGAGGGAAAAGATAAAGAAAAATGACTTGGAGGACTTTATTGGAGGGGAAAAAAATAAAATGAAGACCTCAGACACTTGAGTGGTAGATTTTCCTTCAGGAAGGAAGAACTAGTGTGGATGTAGGAGGGATGAAAGGAACGAAGTACTTAAGGTGAATGTAAACTTTGTGGTTACTGTGTTTAATGAACTCGTGCTCCTGTTGACTGTGCACATTTTAT
Organism: Aleadryas rufinucha; assembly: GCA_013397815.1. Taxonomy (NCBI): domain Eukaryota; kingdom Metazoa; phylum Chordata; class Aves; order Passeriformes; genus Aleadryas; species Aleadryas rufinucha. Next base: position 119,972 of record VZTH01016783.1, on the reverse strand, counting down.
AGTGGGCTTTGACTGAGGACTCTTTCAGTGTGAATTGTTGCCTGACTTTCATTTTGTTTCTTCAAGTGTTGTTTTCCCATTACTGTAGTTTTTAATAGTAGACGAAGGTAAGATCTGGAATCGTACGGCTGCTTGCTTTCATGTTTGCAGTTTCCAGAATTTTCAGGCAACTGTGCTGTATTCATTCCCACAGTCTAGCTGTAAAGTTACAGCCCAGCACAATGCTGGGGTTTATAAACAAGAGAACAGCAATCACACTTTTTTCTTTTTTCCTGGGGGAAGGGGAGGAGGACAAGGCCAACCAAAGACTTTATTTCAAATTCAGTTTAAAACGTGTACAAGCCTATGTGTTCTTTCTTTTACGTGCCCAAAAGCTGCAACCAATTTTTATGTATGTTTGGAACTTACTTTCATATGGGAAAGTCTTTAATGGGTATAATCAGGTTAAAAAGGGCAGGTAGACTGTGTCAAGAAATGGTCTAATCTTTAAAGAAAAATCTGATTAGTAATAGCAATGGAAGTCTTTCAGCTAATTAAATCTGTAATCTGTTCTTTCACCGTTTTTGCCCTTTAACTTCCTGATTCTGAACTGTTGGGCTTTATTGCTGACTTTGTTTTATATGGTATTTGCTGTTGGAACTTTTTTTTTAAGAGAAATGTAGGAGAGAACAGGCTTCTTACTTTAACCATTAAAAAGAGCTTTTAAGAATCCAGGTCTCTAAATTTTCATGTCTTAGTTTACGTACACATTTAGAAGGGCATGCATTCCAACTACACTTTGTTTTTCATGCCCTATTCTAGTCAAGTTTAGTAGGACAAATGATGACGTAGTATAAAAAGTGGCTGTCCTAATGCAGCGGCTACATGCTGGGTACAGAAAGACTGGAGTATAAGTTGTAGCTTCCTTGGAGTAAGTTCTCCTTAGGCTGGCCATTGAATTTTGGAGTGTCTCTGTCTACAAGTGCTCAGGCATGTACATGCAGCTAATCCGTGCTTCCACTCTTGCATTTCTTGAGGAGGAATTGTGGTGCTGTGAAACCCAGGGTCTGATCTTTATCAGTCAGTCCCAGAGCCTGTGCTGTGCCGTGTGACAGCTGGCATAAGGATCTGACTGTGGATTGGATGGTAGTTGCAAGATCTTAATTGAGTTTATGACAGGTTCAGAAAAGTAACTCAAACAATGGTCATTGCCATTTCACTGGAGACAGGGAATATTTTACTATCAAAGTGCTAAGAAGCTTCTCTGAATGTTAGCTGTTAGTGGAAGTTGGGAATTTTCAGGTGAGTTTATAGCATTTAACTGTGCAAGAAGAAGAGCAGTGTCAGCTCTTGTGGCTCTCTGTAAGAGGAGCCCTATCAGGTCATATCCAAACAGCTGCCTCATCTGGTCTTTGGTCTACCAGAACAGCTAAAGGGAGAATTGGAGGAGTAAAGTGTGTAGTGACACTTCCTCAGAATGTTTTTCCTAGTCTCCAGTCATCTGATGTTTGGAGACTTGCCAAGACATATGCTGCATGTTTGTACCTCATAACGCTGGATGGGAAACAATTCACAGAAACCCTTCTGGTTGCTCCTTTTTCATGTTGTTTACTTTGCTCACGATTTTGCAGATTTGTGCTGTCTCAATGCTGTTAAGCATCTCCCTCTAAACTAAGGAGCTCTAATCCACCTGGGTTTGTGCTATATATGGTAGCCATTTTGTATCTGTGGTCTTCCTTGTTGCCATCCTTTTCTGCAATTTCTCTAATTCTGGTATCATCTTTTGGGAATGAAGGGGACTGGAATTTATGCACTTGCTTCTCGGATTTATACAGTGGCAATATTGTTCTTTTGTAAGAAATCCTAACTGTGTTGGCTTTCTTGATTGCTGAAAGCTCTTGAGCCGTTACTTAGTAGTGGGGGTTATCAGGCTCAATTTTTCTGAATTTAGTTAATAACAAGCGTGGCCTTACTTAAAACAAACAAGCAAACCCCCCAAGCCTCCAAAACAATTTATAGTTCCAGGTGTTGCAGGGAAAAGCTTGAAGATGACTGCTAAATATCCAGTTATAACAAATCTAAAATACCCTTTAAGTATACTATTTTTACAAGTTGCAATTTATGGCCTAACCTCATTATTCTGGATATACAGTGGAGTTTTTGAATGCTTGTATAGTTGGCAGTTGAGGTGAATTTTTGTTCTGCTCTCTACTATGTAAAAAAAACCAAAAAATTACCTGCCTTGAAGCTCTTCAGAGCAGATGCACATCACAGAGGTAGCAGTGGCAAAGAAGTGACCATAAGTGGAGTAGGATATATTAGTTATAAAAATGCTTGTTTAATTTACTGACCACCTGTGTCTCGTAGTGGGGAGCACCTGGATATGAAAGTAAAAGTGCCATGGTTTAGGAAATGTATTCTCCAATTTAGCACTCCCACTAAAAGCACGTGCCAGTCCCTCTCCCCCCTCCAGCTGGAGGGACAAAAGGCAAAGATCATGGGCTGAAATAAGAACAATTGCTGGAAACAGCAACAAGATACGAAAACGAACAGTAACAGCAACAATATTAATAACAAAAGGTATACAAAAAAATTCACACAGAAAGAAAACACACGATAATAGACAATATCTCTGCCACTTTCTCAACTGGATGGAACCCCTTCTCCCTGGAAGAGAGTCCCTTTCCCTGGTCCCTGGCAATGATGAGGTGGTATATAACAACCTCCAGGCCCTATAGCCACACCCCTCCCAGCTACTGCAGAAATGAACCCTGTTCAGGCTGGAATCAGGACAAAAAGGAAGGATGAGATAGCAAGGTGTGAAGAAGGTTGTCCTGTAGATGCTTGACCTTTGAAGTACCCTAAGTAGGAAAAGCATGAGACTGGTTCCAAAAGCATTGGTTTTCTGGACTGCACTTTCAAATCTCTTTGCTCCAGAAATAGTGTCAATGACTGTGATTCTTGGTACCAGAATAGACATCTGTTTTATAAACCGAGGCTAATGTGTTCTGCCTGTTGGTGTTACTGAATGAGGTAGAAACACTGCAGACCCATGAGAGAGAAGAAAGAAGCCAATGGTCTTCTCATGGTTGCTGCACAGAGATAAATCAGCAGGAAAGCTGTTGGTTGGTTTTGTCTCACAGCAGCATAAAACTACCACCTCAGAGCACTGAAAGATTGTCTAAAAAAATTCTATTAAGATTGAATCTGAATTTACTACAAAAGAGTAGCTAGTCTTTTCATTGTGTCCTTCTTCCTGATTCTGTGCTCCCATATCTAGTTTATTTATAAGCAGCAGATCTGCACATAATGACAAGATAGTCATAATTTTGGGATTTATCTAGCAGTGTAAGATTGTAATGTTCATTTTGCTGCTTGAAAAAATGCTGATTTTCTTTTTTCCCCCAAACTGAACTAGTTTGAAGCTGTGTTCCTTTGAACAGTAATGTCTATTAAGAACAAAGCAGATTAATGGACAGTAGGTCAAAGGGTAGGCTGTGCAGAACATGAGAAGGAGGTGTTTGGATGTCTCCCCTGGAATAGATGTATTAAAGTGGATGTAAGTGGTGAAGCCAGATGAACACCTCTTGCCTGCTCCTGCCATTTGCCTCAAGTCATCTCTGACCTTCATCTTTTAGTATGGTAAAATGTATTGGCGTGTGTGTGCCTGTGGAGTGGGTTGAGTTCCTTCACCTTGAGCCAGAGGAGCCTCAGAAATGGAGGAAGAGGGAGAGCATGCAAATGGAGCAGAAAGGGCAGGATGGAGAAGGAATGGGACCCTCTGCTCTTGTACTCAAAGTAATAGTCTGGCACAAGGAGTCCTGCGAGACCATGCCCCACATCTTCTATTAAGAGTAAAGCCTTTTAGCTCTTGTATCTTGTTTTTTCTCTCCATCTCCTTCCCCTAAAATAAAAATACTATTACTAAATAGAAAGGAAAGTTTTAAATCCTTCATAAAACTAGGGAAGGCTTCCCCCAGTCCTTGTGGGAAAAACAGGCTCTGCAATCAGAAAACAAGTTGCAGCTGATGCTCTCAATTTCAGGTTGTGAAATTACAGATGAGTTCAGTGTGACTGGTCCCTGCTTTGCACGTGATGGACTTTTCTTACCCCCCCCACCTTTGCATAGCTGAGGAGAAGAGCCATGGTTAAAATTCAGCATTAATCTTTCCTTTAACATTCAGCATATACTTTAATAAAGAATAAATTTTGATCATGCAAATACTATGCTGCATTCCTACCAAGAAGAAACAAAAGAAATTTATTTGTCCTGTAACTTGTCTGTTGTTCAGGTCCTCTTAAAAACTGTCTTTTTCCTTGTGTTTTTCTTTTCATTCACATGAGAGGTGAAGTGAAATATTTTCCTGCTCATGATTTGTTCACTTTGAAAGGAAGAAATAGCGATTAGTGTGATAACTTCTTAATGCATGTGACTTCCACTACACTACTCGTGATTTTGGGAAGCTTTCTTCCTTTGGTTGCTTACAGCTGAGCTTTGTGTCAAAGCTGTAACAGACTTCTTCCTTTATGCCGGAAAAGGCTGATAAAAAGTGATAATTCTTGGGACATGAAGATCTGTACGGAGGTGCTGTTATTGAAGTTTGTTTTTAACTTTAACCCAATTTGTTGTTGTTAAATACAACCCAAACAACTACTCATATTTCATTAATAACTCTTGGGTTTTGAAAATCTGCAAAGTTACTTTTAGATGTTTAAGTTGGAGAGAAAAATTCTATTTAAAAATCAAATGCACAAGTCTGGACTAGTGACCTTGGGTTCTCTCTTTATGGAGTGAAGCAAGCAAAAAATTAACTCTGCCTGTTTGTTTCCAACAACTACGGGCTGTTTTGGGGTGACTAGCTCAAACTTGCATGTCTGATTTTTAGACCTTTGTAAGGAGAGATGGGTGCTACTGTTAATGTTTGGTCTGAAGAAATTAATGGTTGGAAATGTCAGTAATTGCACACTCCTTACTTGGTTAAGGATTGAGCTTGAAGCATGTGGGAATGTGCTCTGCTGCTTGGTTATCAGAAATCACTCTCGGTCTCAATGATCTTGCACCAGTGAAGACAAAACTCTTCTCATGATCACATCATGGAGAAACTTAAATTTTGAAAAGTGATTTTTAAGTGGAAGTTGGTAGCTGTGGGAACAAGTCTGGGTTTTTTTGGCTGTTACTGTTTGGTAGAAGTTCACTGAACAAGTCAATTCAAAGCTCATCTGATTTGTTATTGGCATATGCTTTCCTAGAGGCGCAACTCATTTCATGCCACTTGACTTGATACATTTGGCGTGTCTTGTGTCTGTCAGTCTAAATACCTCGTTTGCTTCATTTAAGCTTTTGCAGTCAGACATGGAGACAGTCCAATCTGCAAGAAAATTTCTTAAGGCCTGCTTGAAATTGGTTTCTGTACACTAATAGGATTATTCTTTCTAGGAATAGATTATCCTTGAATGCAAGTGCCCTTTTAGCCAAAATGGAGGTAAAGCTGTTTCTTAAAATTAATCCACCAAAACAACAGTTCAGTGAACCATAGTGAAGCTTCAGTTGTACTTCAGAAGACCTGTAGAAGTTTGTTTGGAAAGTGAGAGGGAATGGCTCTTAATTTTGGTTTTTTCCCCTTTTGTCTAGACATGAACAGAACATTTCCAGATAATGTAAAATTCCGCAAAACCGCTGATCCGTGTTTGCAGCACGCACTCTACAATGTATTGGTAGCATATGGGCATCATAATAAAGCAGTAGGATATTGTCAGGTAGGTAATCATTGTTTTGTAAACAATGCTGCATTTCACCGGTGGTAACTGTTCTTGTTCATTTGTGTGTTTTTAGAAGCACACCCACAAACTATTTCTGTTTTTAAACTGGCCCGGGAGGTTGGGGGGCAGGGCGGGGGTATGAATTGCTTCAGGCAAGTTCAGATGACCTTCTGAATTTCTCAGTGTCTGTTCTTGTAGCCAGTTTGATCAGTTTGGTTCCATGTGTTAGCTGCAACGGAAGTATTTTATCACACATGGTTGTATTAAGAGTAGTTGCTTTGGAGAGCAAGAGAAAGCAAGATTGCCTTTCCCTCTTCTTCCCTCCTGCCATCTTTCCCCAAACAGTCCTTGGTATATAGAAGGCATCATGAGATCTCAATTTCCTTTGTTTTCACTGTCATGTTTTCCAAAGTACAGAAAGACCAGCATTAATGTGACATCATGTACTTGGGGGCTGGTAGCATTTATTTAGTGCCATCTCCCAATATAGATAACACAAGTATGAAGAAAATTTCTTTGAAATTCAACCTGATACTGCTTTGATGGCAGCTCAGGAGAGCTTCTGTTGTCACTGTCAAGTACTGTAAAGTTTCCTGTGGGACACAAAGAAGGTAGGTTGATTTCATGACAGTCTGACAATCAAGAAAAAAAGTGGCCGTCTTTAAGGATCTTAAAGAAGCAGGAACTGTCATGAGCAAAATGTATTTTCAGTTCACTTATTAAGTCCTCTCCTGTCTCGTCCCCTTCCTCAGCAAGAATGTGTGCTAACATATAGCTCATGTTAGTTGAGAAAGTTAGTGCAGTAAATACAACTACTCCAAAGTTGAAAGAATATGAACAGTATTTGTTTAAATCTGGAGAGAAGACTTAGAGGGACTTAAACCTACACTGAAGTCTCTAAAAAATTTTTTTTTCTTGTGTATCCCAACCAGTTTTAGTACAGAAATTGTTTACTCCCATTCTTCAAAAGATGAGTGATGTTTATGATTTTCATTAATATGTATTTATTAAAATGTAATTTTAATGTTTTGATAATAACAGAAGGGGTAGAATTACAAATACTCACTTTTGCAAGTGTCAGGTTTCTGTACAGAGGTGATTATACACAACATAATACATACACAACTTCTAAACCATAGTAGCTTCTACATGTCCAGTTGTTAATAAAATGTTTTGGTACCTTTACTGTTTAATGGACTAACGAAAGAAGAACACTTAAAAAACCCTTGTGTGGATTCTTTGCACATCTGGTCTCCTCACAGGAACAGTGCTATTATATGTGGAGTACTGGAGATATTATGGAAGAAAATGGTTTGTATGCAGCCTTTGGATGAGTTAAGCAGCAAAAGCTTGTAAAAGCTGCTGGAACTGCAACGTTTTACTTAGGGTGTTTGGGTCAGATATTCTCCTGCAGCCTCACTGTCTACCTGCAGGTGTGTGGTGTTTGTAGTGCTCATCTAATACAGCTGTGTTTGGGTTCTGATCAAAGCAACTTTCAGTTGCATTGGGCTTTGGAATTAAAAAAAAAAGGAAAATTGAAAGTATAGACTGCTAAGCTTTTCCTTTTAATTTTCCTCTCCTTGATCTTTGTTAATAATTCTTGTTAGCTGTTGTCATGCAGGTTTAGCAGGTTACTCAACCGGTGGCCTTCATTACTAGAGTTGATTTAGTATGCACACTTTGTAGAACTGTAGTAATTTAGCTCTTAATCAAAAGAAGTAAGCTAGAAACTCTTAAGATAAGTGTATGCATCTCAAAACCCTTCTTTCTGTTTCAGGGCATGAACTTCATTGCTGGATACCTGATTCTTATAACAAAGAATGAAGAGGAGTCCTTTTGGTTGCTGGATGCTCTTATTGGAAGAATATTGCCTGGTATGTTAAAAACACAGTTGTATTCATATATTGGAGCTTGGTTTTTATCTTTGCATTCTTCTCCAGTTTCAGAGGCTTTAGATGTTAAAATGGGCTTGCCTGGACTAAAGATTTTCTAGGTCCTGGAAACACAGGACAAAGACACAGCACACAGGCAAAATTTGTCAATGTTTCATAGTCAGATTTTATCTTAATGCAGTGGTTTATATGTATGTTAATATGCAGTCTTCTCGCTCCATACTTACACCTGTTATGTAGGTGTCTTCCTCTATCACTGTGATGCTGGGGAACAGGGCTTGGGAAGGTGTCTGGGATTTGGCACTTCTGGTTGCAGGGATGTGACACAAAGCACAGATGAAGCAGCGATTGCAGGGCAGAGCAAAAGTGGGAGATGTGCCCAGTTTGAGCTCTGAGCCTGGAGCAGGAATTCCCAGTCGCTCGGCAGGACACAATGTGAGCTTTCTGCTCACCACTTTTTTGATAAAGTGGTGGTAGTTTCTGCTGTGTCCCCACTTTTGAGTGGAAACTTCTTGGACACTACACATTGTGATTTTGCAACAAAGCAGACAAATGTCAAAATCCCTGTCTGTGTCTGTATGGGAAGATCTTGTTAAAGCTCAGTTACAATCCACAGTGATCTAGCCAGGCAGGTCAATAGAGTCCAGAGAGATATTCAGCTATTAAACTAGAAGAAATTAAACTAGAAGACAATATCTGCATCTGGTCTGTTCAGTAGCTCTCTTAGTTCTCTTGCTTGGATCTCTGGGTTTGCAGGAGGTGTTTGCACAATCAGTTTTGCCCCATGTATAAGCTGAACCTCACTGCACATGTGAGGTAGTTTAAAACCAGAAGCAGACACCAGGCACAGCTATTTTTTTTACTCCTGTGAAATGCATTTAGGAATGTTTTTCTTGGGATTTAATTATAGAGAGAGAATGATTTCATCGTGAATTCCCATTAGCATTGCACAGGACTGACTATAGATACACCTTTAATTTAGGTGGAAAGTCTAATTGGAAGACCAATAGAAAATGGAGGACTAATTCCTTACTGGCCTAGTTTTGCTTTTGCACAGATCTTTATCTCAAATGGTTGGAGGTGGAATTCAGTATTACACTGTCAACTAGGTACTGGTCAAGGACATCAAGGTTGATTGATACTTTCATTTTTCTTTCTGTCTGTTCTTGTTTAAGATTAAACAAAAAAAAATTTTTGGTTCCCTATTGAATAGAAAGGAAAGACCTTGAGAAATAAAGAATAGCTGAAAGATTCTTTTCATGCTTTTGAATGCCTGTAAGAAATTATTTTACACTGAATACATCATGTAGGAACTTGGATTTTCCTTGTGTGGAAGGGGTGGTTGGACTTTGTTTCCAGACTGAAAGAGTAGAGACAGGCAGGGAATGTTAAAAGTTGTTGAATCAGTCTGCAAATATTTGACATTTTGCAGCCTTGAAGTTTACTTTCAAGCTATAAAAATAGTCTAAAGAAATCAGCTGTCTGTTGCTTTTGTTCAGCCTTGAGAGCTCTAAGCTGTGCAAACAGGTAGGAGACAGAGCTGCTGTCTGCCAAGTGACCTGCCACTCCTGGCATGGGTGGATGTCTGCTTTGACATCACTGTGTCAGGGATAAGGCACTTGGTAAAAGGCAGGTTTATTGTGAAGTGATGTGTGGAAACTTTTGCTGTTAATCCTTTCAATAGTCTTAAACACTTTTATTTGAGCCAAAGGAGGTAGAGTCAGAATTTTATGTTCGTTGTTTTTTGTAGGGAACTTAATTCACTTTTTCATAAAACCTTCAGTTCTTGTATATCCTTCTACACTTTACTGATACTTGTGGCAAAAGGTGTTCTTATTTTTCTCTCTTGGTTGTTGACTTTATCTTAGGCAGATAGCATTGGTGATGAGGAGAAACGCATAACATGAAATGCAATTACTGTGTATAAAAGAGGTGTATATTTACTCAATTTATAGGTATATTTTTACTCTCCTGTAACAAGATTGTTGTTACTGACTTTAGCCTGGGTCCGACTGGGCAGTGTGAATCTTCTATATAGTATAAATATTTGTATTGAATAATACGAGGCTTTATTGACAGAAAACTTGTTGCTGATGCTCTTTTTTCCCCCCAAATGTTTAAAAATATTTGTATCCCTTCTATTCCCACCACTCTCCTGTATCATGTTTGATTTGTATATTTATAAAATTCAAAGCATGACAGATAAAACAAATGGTGTAATTTCAGTGAAATACTATGTGTACATATGTGAGAGAAAGAGAGTCAGACCATATTCATAAAGGAACTCAGGTAAATAATTACTACCTTTCTGTTAAAAGTGCAAGGTATAGCACATTTCAGTTTTAAGCCCTACAGTTATTTGTTAGGGGATTAGAAAAGCACTGTACCTCTCAAGGTCTTCTAGATCTTGAATGTTTTCCAGGTCTTCAGAGAGAAGACTGGGAAACAGTTTTGTTGGATGCTAACAGTTTGATTAGCCAAAATTTTTCCATTAGTTTGGTTGCTGATGTGCTTTTCTTGATTTGTTTACATTATAATCTACATGTTTTCCCCCTATCGTTGCACCAAATATGCCTCCAGGTCATGTCCTCATTTTCAAGTGTGTCCTGTCACTGCCAGTTAAATCAGTGGTGCTTTAGGACAATTTAGAAATCCATTCTCTGCCCTCTGCTGTGTCCCTGTGCGTGCTCCCTCCTCTGCCCACACGTGTTTAATTACATTAAACAGCCGCTCCAATACGGTCATGCTGACAGTGGTTTTCTTGGTCAGCAGATGAACTGAGGCAGCCACAGATCAATGTCATTGATTGAAAAATGTACTGTGTGACAGATGGGAGCATTCTGGGGAAGTGACAGAAAATGGGACTCCATCAGTAAAGGTTTTCAGGCTGAATTGTTCTGTTACATCCAAATGGAGATATCACAGCTGGAAGAGAGAGCCAGTAAATTAGGATTGGGTTGATTGATATGAGGAGTTCTGTGCATGCCTTTCATTTGGCTGAATGTAGCACTGCTGGGTACAGCTGGGTGAGGCCAGAAAGTTCCTGCATCTGCTGAGGGCAAGCGCATGCATTTCTGCCCATTGTGTCTGTCAGCTGCTCAGCCAGGGATTTGGAGGGATTATCATTTAAACACAGCAAGGGGGAAGAGAATTATTTGTTTAACTGAAGTTTTGGGTGTTACCAAGTTTTTTTTTTATTCCCAGGCTCATTCAAACGGATGGTTGGAGCAGACAGCATTGCCCACAAGAAGCAGTATAGATTCAATTCAAACTCAAAGTGGATGTGCCTGCAGTTTGTACTCAGTGTGGCTCTGATGTTTGTTCTGTTCATCACTCTGATCCTTGCTGAGAAGTTTTGGTGATTTTTTTTGTTCTGTTAAGGAAATAGTGGGGAGATTGGTTTAGAAATATTGGGTAGGTAGGGCCTTTTAACTGTCGTACCTCAGTATGTAAGTTAAGGAGTATATTTGTCATATTTTACATATTTGTGATTAAATGGTGAGTTTATGAGAAGAAAACCGCAACAATTAGGTCTCACTTAAGCATGACAGTTATGCTTATATATAGGAGAATAATCCCCTCTCCCAGCTTCAGCAGTTCTCAGTCTGGAAGCAATCGTGTATATCAAGCTATACTCTAATTAGTCTACTGGACTACTATATTGGAGTTACTCTTACTGAAAACTAGTTGTAGATTACTTCTCCCGTGGTTAAGAGAGATCTCATGAGTTCTGCACTGTCCTGCTCATGGCCAATTTTATATCCTTTTATTCTAGTGTCAATGCTGACTTTTGGGGGCGAGAAAAGTCCCTCTCTCTTTTGTGCTTACTTTTCATGTATTTGTAGGATGCAGTCAATTAATTTTGGAGGTTTTTTTTGTATGACTGTGCTGCTTCAGTTAAACTCTTCTCTTGCATGAAACTTCTCTGTTCCTGTTTGTTCCAGTTCAAATTAATTTTGCAATTATTATTTTTTTAAATAATATAATAAAAAAATAAAATCATATAAAATAATAAAATAATATTAAAATAATCAGGTTTATTTTTTTTAAACCTGATCACAATGGCACACTTTTTTATTTTCCAGTGGAGAATCACCTAATGCCTTGTGCGGTGGCTCTTTTCACAGTGGAAAGTGTTTTGCTTAAGAGAGAAAAACTGTAGGATTTCCCTTTCTTTTTTCTTTAGTGGCACTCTGGTTTTGATTTGTGATCTCCATCATAATGCATGTGCTATTCCTCCTCTCTCATTGTCAACACATTTTTTTTTTTCCACAGCATTTAGGAGTTAATAACACCTTTTTGCTGAACTTTACTTGCACATTCTTGTTATTTTAAATGTCATCATGTCTCTTACTCCAGTCTTTCCACTGTTACTTTGTTGTGCCTTGTGTATTGACATGGGTCAGTACCTCTTGATTTAGGATTGTCAATAAATACCGGCTTTTTCTTTTTCTCCAATGTTATTAATAAAAATCTTACATGAGATGTAGCGTTCTTCAAGAGTCAATCTAACAGTCTTCCTTCAGTCTCATTACTTTTTAGCAGCTTCTTTTAAATTTTTTTTACCAATGTGTACTGCCTCTTTGTTTATAAAAAATTAAAAGAGCAGAGTTTTAAATGATGACACAGTCACCGAAGTAGTAGATTGCACTGAAGTAACTGGCATTAGCTGCAAGGACACAAGGTGCAAAGCGAGGTGCCAGTTTGGTGTGTAACATAGTGACTGCTGGTTAAGGCAAGTAAGTGCCTGCACGCTGAGATAACAGATATCTCCCATGTTTGTTCAGCTCTTTCTGGCTCACAATTGTATCAGCCAGAGACTCACAGGTTGCACAAGAGATTAGGCACAGTAAGAGACATGAATATTTGAACTGAATGGCATCATAGCTACATATCAAACTCTTGTATATCCTTCTCTTCTGAGTGATTTGTGTTACAACATTCTTTTGAGTCCCATCATAACAGACTTCCAGGTTTGAAGGGAAGGACTGCTTGGGAAATGCAGAAAGCTGTACTAAGCTGTAAAGTATTTCTATTTAGACTGTTTGCTTTTAATTGCAGTTAGGTTAGGTTTTGTTCTTGTGGCTGAATTTCTTTAAATACCCTAATTGGGTATTGCCAGGGAGCCTCTGAATGCAGAACTGGCTTGGCAGCTGCATCTTTTCAGACCTGCATCTCCAAAGGGAGTGGAACTGTTTCACAGGAAGCATTTTATTTAGCTCTGCTGCTAAAAAACACTGCTAGACCTATACTGAACTAAATTTGCAGCCTAAGATGAGGAGGGGACTGTTGTGATGAAAAGTGTTTCCTTTCAGAGAGAAGACTTGAGCACCTCAGGCATGTGGTTTTGGTGTGGAAAGCTACTCTCAAGGCTACATGTGACATGCATGACACCATGTTTGCAAAGTAGTTTTTGATAACTGAGCTTTTTTTATAGCACCATCAACCCAGAAAATTTCAGCAGATTGATGAGTTCTGGGCTGCTGCTTCTTCCTCTGGCAGCACTCAGCTACAGGTCTGTGAGTTGGCAGAATTCTCATGTATCCATGGAGCTCCTCTGTGATTGCATTTGAAGCTGTAGTAGTGTGCACCTCTGGACTACAGCATCACATCTGCTACTCGGACACAGGAGTGTTTTGCTGGTCAGCTGAACAATTAAGAGTTTTGAAATATGGGACTCAATCATGTTTTACTGTTAACCCCCAGCCATGATGAAAGCATTAATCTTTGAGCTTTAGAGGTGAGTTGAATTTACCTATGAATTAAGCATGCAGTGTCCCATTAAGCTGAAGGTGGAATGAAGGAGTCATGTGCCTGTATTTAGAAACCATGATAAGCCTGAAATCCTCATTACTTACAAATCTGAACTGCTAGGGGATTTGTGAGGCTTGAGCAAGCAGGAAATGAGTAACTGGTGGAGTTTTTTTTCTTTAAAATTATACAGGTATTTATATATACCTGTATATATACAGGTATATATAAATATATAAATTTGAAATAATTTATTTACTTTCTGTATCATATCTCCATCCCCCACAGTCACAAACTTCATCAATAAAAGAACAGTCTTGTTATTTAGTAGGTGTGTTTTAGTTGGCTGGGTAGAACTCTTACACTTTTGTCTGAAACAGAAGCTTGCTGTACGTGACAAGAATATACATGCTGTCAGCCTTACTTTTGTGAGGAAACATGCTAAGTTTCAGCCGTGCAGCAAAAGCACCCATAGTGTAAAAACGCTGAAGAATATTGTGTTCCTTGACATGACTGTATTTACACTGGAAGCAGGATCTATTTCACCAAGAGAAAGTCAAGAATGCCTCCTTCGTTCTGACAAGCAAGCCTTCTATTGATACAATTTGATTATGCTGAACTTGAAGTATCTTCAGTAGGCCATCCATGGTACTGCTCTATGTGGGACTGCAGCCTTTGGCGGGCTGTGCAGATAGTGCTATTTGCCTGTTTATCTCTCCAGTAAATCAAAGTTTCATTCCTTTCAAAAGTCATCAGCAAAATAACTTGTCAAATGAAATCTTAATTCAGCTAGAGCTGATCAAAGGTAGAATTCCCTGGCTGCATGGAAAGGAGGAAGGTAGGTAGAGTGGCATAAACACAGAAGTGTGGGTTCAAGGCTTACTTAGTTTGTGCTTTGTATTTTATTGGAATAGCTGTGTTGGAGGGATGTTCTGGGTGTTTTTGTTTGGTTGGTTTTTGGGTTTTTTTTTAGTTTTATCTAATGGCTTGAGTTGTGAAAGCACTAATGTGCACATGTGGTATAGAAACTATACTTTTGACAGAGCCACCTCCATGCTAAAGGGACTGTGCTGTTCTACCTGCGGAATTAACACAGCAAAGGCACAGCAGCTTTTTTTGTTTTTTGTTACTTTCTGATGGTCAGCCAGGGCTCTGTATGTTCAATTATAATTTTAATAATGGAACCTTCCTGAGTATGTCACTTTGTCAGTAAGGATCATAACATATCAGCTGACAAATGTATGATGGGTTATATGTGCTCAAAGCAGATGCCAGTATACAGTTTTGTATTTTAACTTGTAATTCCCCATAAAATGTACTAATATGCTTGAAGTTATCTGTGTATTAAATACCACGACTCATAAAACTGGAAGTGTAACTAGATTTTCCATACAAAGAGCCTGGTGAGGAAATAGTAGTAATTCCTCCCATTGTGGCCTTTCAGTACTTAAAGAGAGCTTTAAAAAAAGATGGGAGAGCAACTTCTTACAGGAGTGGATAGTGATAGGACAAGGGGGAATGGTTTTAAACTAAAATAGGGGACACTTAGATAAGATGTCAGGAGGAAATTCTTTACTCGGAGGATAGTGAGGCAGTGGAACAGGCTGCCCAGAGAAGTTGTGGGTGCCACGTCCCTGTGAGTGTTTAAGGCCAGGTCAAGATACCTGAGAGGTCCCAGACTTGGTTTGAAAGAGTGACCCTGCCACTACTGCTAGTAGTGTATTCAAACTGTAAATCAGTCTTATTAAAAATACTTGCTATATTTTTTAATTGGAATTTGCCTTGTCCTAATTTGCAGGTATTACTTCTTTTTAAGACTTTCCCTTACTACATTGAAAAGCCCACAATGCCTAGTGTGTTTTCTCTATGAAGTGGTTAACTTTGCTTTTCATTTTTCTTGCATAAATGCTACAAATAAAGAGGTTCCTTACAGAACTCAATTTTTCTAAGTAATGTTCATAACCTTTTCTTCCATGTCCTTTCCAGTTCTTCAGCTTCCTGCCTGAACTGTAAATATCAGAGCTGCGTGCAGTTTTCTAACCTCAGTTTTGCTAATGTCATTATCAGAGATGATACGCTCTCTCTTCAGTAGTGGATATATCCAAGGATTGCTTTGGCTTTTTTTCTGAGCTAAAATGTGCTTACTCTGGATTTATTGTATTTGCAACTGAAGATACTGCAAAATTGAGGGGTTTTTCAAAAGTTCAACTCCGTTGTGTTGGAGTTCTTTTAAATATGTCCTAGTAGAAAGAAGCACTGGCAGCAGGCTTTGATACTGTAAAGGTTTGAAGGCAAACCAGTGAGAGACTCCAAGTCAGAAATACAATTTAATAGGAAAAATGAAATAAATGCAATAGTACAAAGAAAAATCACTGACAGAGTCAGAATACAACCTGGCACCCTGTTGGTCAGGGTGTTGATGGCAGTCCAGATGAAGTGGTCCTGTTGAAGCAGTGATCCTGTAGAAGAAGAGTCTGGTCTTCGCCTGAAGGTCCAGCAGTGTAGCTCTTGTCCTCCGGGAGTCCTGTAGGTAAGGACTGCCTGTGCTGTTCCAAACCTCTGATTTTATACAGATGGGAACGCTCGGTTCCTCCTCCTGGGTGGAGCATCTCGCAATGGGATGGTGAGTCATGAGGCCAGGCATTGATGGGCCCATTAACAGCAGATAGTCCAGAGCCAGTTATCTGTGAGTCATGGGGCAGGGTCCTTGATTGCCCATTAACAGAGATAGCTCCCACAGGGAGTTATCAAGGATGAGTCATGGTAGCAGATAACGAACACTGCCCCACCTGCTGCAACAGCCCATGAAGATGGTAACAGAATACCTGCCCTTGGTCACGTTTTACATTGTAACCTAGGACAGATACTGTTTCAAAATACAGTATAATACACGTGCAGCATAGATGGCAACCTAAAGAATGTGTTGGTGTGAGGAGATGTGCTTTGGGAGTAAAGGAAATTGAAGAAGTTTGTGTACAGTGGTAACTTTTGTCTACCTAAATGTACAAGAAGTGAGTGTTTAGTTTGAGAGTGATGCTTGGAAAATGCAACCGTGGTTGCATTTCATGTATTCATGTTCAGAAGACTGGAGTACTTTACTAGGCTGTCAGTTTACGGCTACTGGAGAAGTCTTGTTCCTCTTATAGTTTTAAAACCTGTTGCTTCAAGAATAAAATTAATTTTCTTGTTAGCTTCTCCAAGCTTGAAGAGGATTGTGGCTTTCATTCCCCTTCTATTCAGACTGAAGTGTTGGATTGGTTTCCTTCTTCCAGTGCCAGACTAGAACCATATGTGTTGGTCCAGCTCTCTGTTTTAAGGTGCCTGATTCTATCCCAGTCTCAAGTAATGTGCTCAATGGTCCCTATGGTGTGACTATAGCATTCTTGTGAAGAGCTGATGAAAATCTAACACTGGGGTTCTTCTTAAGCATGACAGGGTATCACTGCTGTGTTTTGTGCTGAAGTGTTAAGAATAATCTTGTCAGTACAGTCAACTGATAAAATACCTATTCTTCCTAATCCTGTGGAGGAGTTAAAAAACACAGACCCAGGAATCCTTATTCAGCTGAAGTCATCAGTCTTTAAGACTCGCTATACAGTTGTAAGCTTTTTTTTTTTAAAAAACGTTTGTTTCCTCAACAGGCACGATAAGCAGTTGTAGTTTTCAATGCTTGTTCATGAATTTCCTCTCGGGTTGAGGAAATTGGTGATAAAAGTCTGTCAAAGTGTTTTGTGAGTTAAAAGCCTTGGCTCCTGGGACCATCGTCAGCTCCATAAGTTGCAGATTTCTCCAAAGCATGCAACTCATTAGACAGGCACAATTCATGGGGTGCAATGGCTGGAGTCAGACCAGGCTGTTTGGAAACAGCTGAGTGGGGAATATGCTGTATCTCTTGGTGTCTGTCAGCTCAGTGAAACTGTGGAAAAACCACTAGCCACAGAAGGAGCCATTCCAATGGTAGTGGATACGAAGAGGGGAGAGAGGGAAGAGAGGAGGGCTGGCCAACAATATTTGGCTCAGTTACAGCTAAGCTATATGAGAGTGTTTTGGTAGCTATAACTTTAGGATGGACTAGTTTTAAATGATGCAAATGTCTCTACTGAGCAGCACATAACAGATCTGGTATGTAAATAAGTAATTAACTTAGCCAGTTTCATTCTCTGTAACTAGAATGTCTGAAAGTTGCATTTGTGTTTTCCAGCATGCTATTAACTTCAGTGTGTTTCTCTAAGGAGTTACACATGAAGTCTTTGTTTCTTTGTATTTCATCGCTGCCTTCTCTAATGTCTGGAAGGATGACATCTTTGCCTGCCTTTCCATTGTCTTTCTAATTAATAAGCATCCTTCTTCAGTGGCAGGTAGCTGCTATATCTGCTCGGAATCCCACTGTGCTCTGTGAAATGCAAATGGGAAACCAAAGGGCTCTTTCAGCTCCCTGGGGTCTATTTTCCAAGTTTGGGACCAGAAGCAAAAGATGAATACAGGCAGATGGCATTACGTAGAAACAAACACTGCCTTTTTGTGCTTGCTGGAAAGGTGTTAATAGTAAGTAATTTCTCAAGATATATTACTCTAAAATTTTGTGTAATCTCAATATCAACCAATAAGGTTCCATAAAATGCTTGCATTCTCATTTTTTTAAGGTAGTTCTGCCATCCAAAATAAAATTGGTTTCCATATGTTTTCTTAAAGCTAATGTTCAATTGTGAGTGATACAGCTAATGCTGGTTGTGGTGTGAGTTCAGTACCCCAGGACAGAAGTTCTCCATCAGTTTAGTTTGAAGGAAGAGATAAAATATGGCTTGAGCCTGTTTTGGGTTGCTTGGTTTGTTAGATTTTTTTTTTCCATTCCCTGGAAAATTAGGAACTTGTGTTTTAAAAATAACATAGTTAAGAGTTTTTAGCTTGCCATTTAACTGGCATATCTGCAGGATATCACTCTGGCCAGGACACCTGCAGGGGTCACTCTGGCCTGATATTGCAAAAAGAATTGGCAGTATTCTTGGGTTTCCTCCTTTTCCTGTTGTGGCTATCTGATTTCTTCCCAAATGTAGGCTATTCAGCTTTTAGTATAAGGCTCATGATGTAGATACTTAGACACAAAAGTTGGTATGTTTTAAATGTTTTATGTTTTCCCCTACAAATGCATGTGATGGAATCTGTTTTGGTTTTGACTTGAAATGTAGGAAATGTAGAACTGAGTGCTTTTCATGAAATTCTGTTCATGGAAACTTCTGATTTTTCCTGCCAGCCCTTAGGCCTTCTCTATTTCCCTCCTGGATTCCAGTGAGGTCTGGTAGCAAATGGTATCTCCAGCAAGGAGACATTCGTGAATGTTGCTTGTTGGTATAAAAATGAACTATTTCTGCTACTATGGGAGGAGGGAGAACATTATTATCATCTTGCACACACTCCTAGTTCTCATGGACATTATAAACATATTCTTGTGAATAAAGTATTTTGCATTGCTTAGACAATGAGAAAAGTTAAACCAGCCAGTTCTTAACTTTTCAGTTGTTCAGATCTCCAAGACAAATCATTCTGTCCCAGGCTGGGCTATGTAGGCTCTTGAAATAATAGTCAGAAATGCTGGAAGATAAGCAGCAGAGCTGAGGTCTTGTTTTGGGTATTTTTGTAACACTTAAGAATTTAGTTCCACTAGGAATATGTATATTTAACCTGATATATGCACAACAGACTGGAGGGATTTTTTTTTTTAACTTCTGTAGCTCTGACTTGTAGAGATAATTTAAGACTATAAGAGTATTGCTTCTTAAACTTTTATTTTTGGAACCTCCTAATCTGTTTGTAACAGAGAACAAGGTCATACAGTCCCTACAAGCTTTATCCTTATTTCCTACAAATCTTATTACTGTTCTGGAGCACAAGCAGCCAGTTATGTCTTAGTCGTGGACATTCTGGTAAGATTCAGAGAGGTGCTAACTTGTGATAGGGAGACAGTGAAATGTAATGTCAGGAATGTATCTTTGCCAGAACAGGTTTCCAGCTCAGTGAGTGCATGCCATAGGCAGTGCAGTGTTAGTAACAAAAAGCCCTTTGAACAAGGGAAAAAGTCCCGTCATGTGGTCACCTGTATTGTACAGCAGCAATAAAGCACCTGGCAGCTGGTGAAGCTGGCTTTTCCTGTTTGCTGCTTGACTCCAAGAGGAAGAAGCTGATGATCCCAACAGAGCCACAGGGCTACCCTGCTGTTCAGGGTCAGGACTTTGATGAGGAAGGGGCACTTGGCAGGATGAATTCCATGTGGGATGCTGCCCACATTGCCCTCTGTTATGCTCTCAGGCACTCCTAAACTTAGCAAAGCATCCAAAATCCATAGGCAGGCACTCAGAACAACAGAGTAGGCAAAGCAGGTCCACGTGGGTAAGCAACAAAGGCAGAGCTGGGAGGAAAGTACAGAAAGCCTAAGATCAGTTTATAAAAGCACTTGAAAATGCTGAGTTGCATATCGAGGAACTTGATTTTCATCTAGATATTTTTCTGGAATTTAGTAATTAATTAATAATAAAATAATAATTTATAATACAGTATTTCATTTGTTGCCTTCCAGAATATGTGATTAAAAATAATGTAGTGTCTGATCACCTAAAAATTATTACTTTCATTTGAGCATTTGAAAGAGAAAAGGAAACAGCATGGCTATGTGTTTTTTTCAGGGGAGTGATATTGTCAGAGGACACTCCTATAAACCACCTAGATCAACAGATACACAATATAATTAGCCTACTTTTTTTTTTTTTTTTTTAATTAGTAAGGGGCAGATTGGGAGCAGTTACTGACTCAAGTCTGTTCTGGGTCATCAACTGCTCAGTATTTTGCCAGATTATTGAGAGGGGAAAAATAATTAAGATGCTAATTAAATGTGGATCATGCAAGTTAGAAATTTCAAATAATTTGTAAGATATAAGATATGGAAGGAACATAAAGCTAATGTGTTTCAATGGTAGATGAGTAAAAGTAATTGACTGCCCTGTATTTTGTGAAAAACAGCCTTGTGGTGTCGGGGAGAGGTAGGCTTGTGTAGACTTGGTTATAAACAAGGATATTTTGACTTCTGGGCAGAGCAGCCAATTATAAAATATTAGGAAAGTAGGGTGCACAGTGAAGCATTTGCAGCAAGGGAGAGCTGCAGGATTTTTGCTGCAGGCAGATTTCCAGAAGGCTTAATGACCGGGAATCCCTAGTAAATAAGAAGGGAATAGAAGAGCCATGTAGGTTAAATGTTACCAAGCACTTAGGCACTGAACCAAGTTACAAAATCCTTTTCCCTAGTGAAACCAGATGTGGACTGTGAAAGGTGTTCCTTGTAAGTGATCCGTGGGTAAGTTTTGCATAAATATGAGGTCCTCCAGGAATGTTTCTGAAGGATTTGGAAATGTGGCTTTCCTAATTTGAGGAGCTAATTTTATATACATACATTTATGTATAGAAGTGTATATGTACGTGAAAAATAAATAGAAAATTATAATTGCATATTAATTATGTGTAATAATTATAATTAATACCCACATGAACTATAATTAACATATAATAATTACATGTAAAAGTGTCTTGAGTGCAGATTCTTTTGACCTAACTTCTGTTGTGAACTGGCAGCTAATATCCTGAAAACTCCTGCTACTCAGTTATTGGCATTTGCATAAATTGTTAATCACTCCTCCCACTTGTTCTGCAGCAGTGCTGGGCTGAACATTGCAGTGCTGTGTACCAGGGCACATGGGAGCTGCTCCTGCTCCACGAGGAGCAGCAGGGGGCTGCCCCAGATAGATGAATAGTTCCTTTTTTCCTTTCTGTCCAGCAGTACAATCTAACAGACTTGAATGAAATTTGAATTTACACCAAAACTTCCTGGCTGCTTCAGTAATTCCTGGAGTGACGTATCCACATTGCCTGTCTGTTAACTTTTTGCTTGCCAGCTCTCAAAGAGCTGGGTAGGTGTCCAGTTGTGTTCTTGAGATCCTGACATTTACTTTGTTGTGCAGATTAAAAGTAGCAGCTGCTGTTGGTTTCAGCCTATCAGATGATTGCAGCAGAGCAGAGCAAGTGGGCTGCTGTCCTTCCTCCTAAGGACATTTGCCAGTGGTAGCTTGAAGTTTTCAGTACTCACATGTTTTGGGAGCACAAAAAAAGAGGAAAAAAAGGCTTGTGGATGTATGAGAGGAGGAGGAAGGATAGGAAAGAGAAAAGGCTTGCTCTGTTACTTATTTGAGATGTGATTAGATTTCACTTATATTAAAACAGCATTTTAAAAAAGATCTATGCAGCCAAATTATGTTACTGTACCTGCATTCCAGCTGAAAAATGAGCACAACACTAATACAACATATGCAGAAAGAGAGGTTTTTGTGTTGGCTCAGAGGTCATGGTGTGTTTTCAGTACACTTTTTCATGGGATTACTTGTGTTTTAGCTGTTTGAGCTTTCCCTACGAGCAATTGAAAGGCAGATGGTTAAAGAACTATATAGAGTGGCAGTGACTCTTAGGTCTGTAGAGGAGTTTTACGTATCACTCTTCAGTGGGAACCAAGAAAAAGATCCCAGACAGAAAGCTAGGCTCCCGAAGATTGAATGTGATGCTCTGTAGTACCATTAAAAACTCCTGTAGATGTTCTAGAGTTTGGACAGGACAAATATAGAGCGAATACCTCATGAGCTCTGAAGTCTGTTCAGGAAAACCACTGGCACAGGGAAGAGTGGAATATTAAACTGCTCTTGTGAAATTACAGAAATTAAAGTGGTTATACATGTACTGCACAGTTCGGACATATTTTTAAACTTACCTGTGGTGCTGGGAGGTTTTATTAGAATTATTGCAGGCAAATAGACTTGGTTCTGATTACTTCACCTTTATATGAACTGTGTGTCTGGAGACCTTGGCAGAAACCAGTTAAGACAGAGAAACCTCAATTGCAGCTTTCCAGAATCAGTGAAGGAAAGAAAGGCATAGAAAGGTGTTTGTGTTACCACTGGTTTCTTTCCATAACCAAAGTTAATTACATAGGTCTTGTCAGCAAAGCACTCGTGAACCATCAAAGGTTGCTTCCCAGGACTGGAGCAGCCAAGTCCAGCTTAAATGTTTCTGTCAACATATAAACCAAAATACAAATTTCTTAAATATCTGTGTAATTCTTTTCCCTTACTGGGGCACTTGAATACTTATGAATTGAAACAACGTATTTTTCTTCCCTTAAATATACCCCAAACTAGTCGTTTATGGAGCTGAGACGCTCGTTATTCAGTCTGCACCTTGGTAATGGAAATGCTTACCCTGACAAACAGACTGTGGACTGACAGCCAGAGGGCGCTCTGTTGTTCTTAACTGTGAAATACCAGTTTACTGCAGTGACCAGAAGTGCAGGAGATGTAGGTCTTCTTCCAGTCCGTCTTGCAGGTAAATTAAGTAGGAAGAGACGTTGCCTGAGGGATCTGTCATTCACTTCCCTTCAGAATTATTCTATGAAAAGTGGGAATCTTTTGCTCAGAGAAAGGAGAGAAACACTATTACCTTAATGGCTAGGTCACACCTTAGGAGATGGGGAGTATCTGGCCTCCAGCACCCCTGCACAGCTGACACTCTGGGGAATTTGCATTTCCAGTTTGACTGGACCTGGTCTAAAGGCTGCAGGCTATTGTGGTGGTTTGGGTTTTTTGTTACCTGTCTGGGTGTTGTGTGGACTGGGAGTTGTGCAGCCCCCTCACACAGGAAGGAGTTGGTGGTTTTATTGAACTGTTTAAATGTTAGTAACACTTCTGTAGTTTAAGCTAGCAGTTAGAAACCACCTAGACTATCCTTCCTTGGGAAGGAAGAATGAATTGCCAAAAAAACATCAGAGAGAAAGAAGATACTTCAGTAAGCATGAATAAAGTGTTTGTGCAGAGGGATCAGCCTTGGCTGAAAGAGCAGCACTGTATGACCACAGTGCAGAGATCTTCGTGCTGTGGGTTAATTTACTTCATCTTGGGATTTATAGGCTCAATGTGCCTTTATACATTCAGCTGCAGAGCCCATTCTCTTCAATTTCATGAGAAGATCGTGTCTGCAGATTCCTAAGTTTTGATTTCTTCTCTCCAAGATTATTACAGTCCTGCAATGTTGGGCCTGAAAACTGATCAGGAAGTCCTTGGAGAACTTGTGAAAATGAAAGTTCCAGCTGTGGCAGAGCTGATGGAAAGACATGGAGTCATGTGGACCCTAGTGGTGTCACGCTGGTTTATATGCCTGTTCATTGACATTCTTCCAGTGGAGGTAATCGGTAACATAAAGTTCTCTTACTACACCCATAATTATTTCATTTGTACTGCTTTAGTAATAATTGCTTACTGGCAAACAAGGTTAATCTGAATTCCCTCCTTTCCTGCAGACTGTGCTCCGAATATGGGATTGTTTATTCTATGAAGGATCAAAGATCATCTTCCGCGTGGCCTTAACATTGATTAAGCAAAACCAAGCTTTTATTTTGGAAGCCACGAATTTCCCTGACATTTGTGATAAATTTAAGCAGATCACCAAAGGAACGTTTGTAACAGAGTGTCACAGCTTCATGCAGGTAAATTCTCTGCAGCTTTTACTCATTCCAAATTAAAACCAAGACTGACTTAGAAATGTTTTTCACTGAGCAAAAGATGGATACAGTTAGGAGAAACATAGCTGTTAGGATTGTTTTTTAAAGTAAGACACTCCAACATTTCTAAGAAATATATTAATATATTGAATAATTTATATTTAATAATTACTATTCTCAATTTAATAATTATTATCTAATTCCATATATAGCAATCCATCCACATTATCTGTCATATAGGGAAGAAAATTCTTTTTGCCCTTTTTACCAGTTAAGGCAGGAAGTCTGATGAGAAAATAATTTTAGTGCATTTTTCCAGTGAACTATGGATATTGATCCTGTGCTTTTTTCAGATGAATTGTAATATAGTATTGTAGAATAAGCACAAAGTGAATTTTAAGCTTGCACTGATAAATGACTGTTAGTGCCAGAACACACAGCATTCTGTTTAGAACAAGACAGTAGCAGCAGGTTCTCATTTCCAGACAAAAGCCCATTAAGTTGAATGTCCAAGTGCTATGACAATCTGCAATCTAAGAATTATTCTTGTAAATTATTAATACAGTGGGTGCCACATCAGTATAAAACATTAGATTCAGGGCTTATCTCGGAAGATGGAAACATAAAACGTGGTAGCTGCAAAACAAGTAACAGGAGCACATCTGTCATAAATCACTTGGTCAACTCCACTGTCATTGTTTGCTCACTGTGCACAAAACCATGTCCTGGAGGGTGACATCTACCCCCCAAAGAGTTTCATGCTCATGGCAGATCTCTGTGCATAGGTCAGTCACAGTAGGATGTCATTTATACTAACTTCTGGTTTTGCTCATATAGAAGAAAAATTAGCTTAACTGACACTTTTAATTAAAAGAGCAAGAGAAAAATCACAGGTACAGCTTTAATTTAGAAGGGAGATGTTTGAGGAATTTGAGGGGTCCATTCCATAAACAGTTTAGAATAAGAATTTTAAGAATCCCTGTTCAGAGGCTGATGCTACCACTTGTCCTTGAAGGACTTCCCTCCCCCTTCTTGGTGTTAAATTTTACACCAGTTATTTTTAGAAAATTAACCACCTTTTTCTTGCAGTTACCCTGAGAATTTTAACTGTTATTTACTGGAGTAATGGGGCTTTGAAGGCAGTTAGATAAACAATTTAGGTTAGGTTCTTCTGTAACTTTGAAACGTGCTTTTGTGTTTGGATTTGTTTGTTGGGTTGGGTTTTTTTTTCAGCAGTACAGGTATTAGTATAGTACCAGTAGAGGTGATGACAGGTATCTTTACGCCTCCTCCCCCAGAAGAGAACCTTAGTTTTTAGTTTGAAGGCTTCTTCACCAGAAAGCTGTTCTGAACTGGTCCAATTACAATCTCATCTCTAGCGCTGTCATTTAACAGCTCCAGAGAACTGAGGTGCCCACACACCTTAAGGAGCTTAGAGTGCATAAACTTGTGGCTTGCTTCACAGTTTTGTTCACTTAGAAGTTCTAGGTGAAGTGGTGGAAACAAATGTATTGTTCTTGACCAACAAGTGAAAACAAAAGACAAAAAGTAATTGAAGATGTGTGATGGCATTCAGACTGCATCAAGTTTTTACATCCATATACATTACTCCCCTGGAAAGCCTGGTAGAGAAGAGGAGCAAAGGTAGTGTCGTGAGGGATTAAAACTGATTTTGTGCAGTAGGAAGGACACTGGTTTCTTTATGTATTCCAGAGCCTGAACCACCTCTGCTAGCACCACAAAAGAAGTGCACTGGTGCTTTGTCACATTACCCAGGACAGTTTAATATGTTCCAAATATGCCCTTTTCTACCACGTGCCATCTAAAATAATCTCAACTGGACACACATTCAAAATAGATTTTCTATTGCTGCTTTTGTGTTAACTTAACTGCACTTGTTACGAGCTGTAGGTTTACTGTGTGTTTACAGCACAGTAGATGAAGATGTTACCCTGTAACAGGAGGGCCAAAAAGCAGTGAGCAGTTTCACAGTAGGGACATCAAAGCAAGGATTTCACATGTCAGAGAACTATGTGATAATTCTAGCATGCTGTCCAAGGCCAGCATTTTAACTAAGCATTTTCTTCTTTTGCCCTCAGAAAATATTCACAGATCCTGGAAGCTTATCCATGGCAACAATCAACAAACTCCGAGAGACGTGCAGGGAGAAGTTGCTTTCTCAGGGATAACTTGCCAGATGTAACCAGGCAGTCAGATACTACAGCAGTTGACACATTCCTCTATTTGCACTGATTAAAGCACACTTTAAGCTTTCCATGAATTAATTGACACTTGACCAATTTTTCCTGCCTTTCAAGTAAGTGTGTTAACACTTTGTACTGTATGTCAGATTTGATAACTGGAACTGGTGGTTCTGTTATTGTTTGTTGGTGGTGTGTTGTTTTTAGTTTTTAAGGATTAAGGTATTTTCAGACTAGAATGTGATCAATGTCAGGACCCTCCTTTTAAAAGAATAGTCCCAGGGAATTTTGTAATATTAAAAGAAAACCGATGTATAAAATTATGTATTACTGTATTAAGTGTGACACCATTACCATTTGTACAAAATAAATTAATTTAATTTGTCAGAACCTGTTTCTTGGTGTAGATAGTAACATATGTGATCTGAGTCCTGACTGCCAATCATTGGCTGGAATACAAGCATCTTTTTCCTCACTGCTCTCACTTAAGGAACTCAGATATAGCAAAGTGCAGGGCAAGAGAGCAAGCACAGTGATCTTTACTAGCAGTTGATCTATGCAATGTGTGATAGAGCAGCCGTAGTGCAATTCTCACACACCTGTGTCCCTAAAACTCTGAGAAACACGTGTAAACACATCCGTGAACAGACTTCTTCTTTGACAGGGGAAGATACTGGATAATTCCAAAGTCTGTATTGGCACCGGGCCACTTCCAGCCCTGCTGGGGCCAGGAGTCTGGGAACTGCTTTCTTGCCCATACAGAGCCCTCTTGTGGCCAAAACCTCTCCTTCCAGCTGAGGAAAGACGACTGGAGATCAGCACTTTGAGAGGTTTTATGGTCCCTGTGCAACACCTACTGTAGACAGTCTCATCTTTTAACAGCACAACCGTTTTCAGACTTTACTCCAAGCTCTCTTCATTCCTTGTGAAGCATGGCTTCCCCCTACCCTGCAAATTGAGATTTTTTCATTCCTCAGCAGGGAAAAAAGAAAAAATCACCTTTGTCAGAGGAAGTAGATGAGTGCTCTTCTAGACAACTCAAGACTGCTACTCAGCAGTGATTCTGAGCTAGCCTATCCTTTACGGTACCAGACATACACCTCTTTCCTCAAGTACTGAATTACAAGGACAGTAGCAGTACCATACTCATAATGGTCAGCAGGTATTAGGAAACACTATTCCACCACTAGCAAAATTCATAGCTTCCAGGTCTGTTCAAGGTCACAGGGCATTGGTCCAAAGTACACCAGTTAGGTTCTCTTGGTCAGTAGTGTTCTGGGCAATGTTTTGGTGTGTGCCAGTTCCTGGCCAGTGGAGCTGGTACTGTGAATACCAAAGCCTTGCTGCAGGAGGGAGTCAGGGAAGCTTTAAACACCGAGGTTCATTTCCAGCACATTACAAGGCACACAACCCTCAGCAGACATGCGTTTCCTACTTTGTGGTAAGAGGCCAAAATCAAAATCAAACAAGAAATGTCATTTACACAGCCCTTAGACTGAGAAGCGTAGCAGCACTGTTAGAAAGGGATGCTTAGCCAGGCAGACCAGAGTACTGATACATCTCGGCAAGTGGCAGTTTAATATAAGAGGTAACGTCTCCAGGTCTCAGGTTACCAACATGTAGCTTTCCTGGTTTCCAAACACAAAGTGCAAAACAAGAGCTCGATTCCAACACACACACACACACACATATATATTAAGGTCTGCCTTTGTGCCACAAAGGAAAAACTTAAGCACTTGTTTAACATAACTCCACACTAACGATTGTTTGAAGCTTCCCAAGTATAGCCAAACCATGACTTCAGCACTCAATAAATGGTCAACAAATGGTTTTAAGAGTGATAAGCAATACTAAGAAATACAGAAAAAAAAGTGTCTTTATTAGCATTGTTACAGGCAATGCATACATAAGAACTGATCCTTAAAGTGTACAACCCCCCAGCCAAGTTTAAAGCAATAGAATCAGCAGATTGAGATCTATATTGTACACATGTGCAGTAACAGGATCTCTCTGAACCTTCCAACAGAATAGACTGAAATCACTTTACAAAAAAACGTAAATAAAAATAACACCCATTTTAAAAAAGTACCAGCTCCTACCGAGCTGGCATAGCATCAAAAATATCAAACAGGGGAGTTGTCCAATTATAAAGAGTTCCTGTAAGGTTTGAGTATTGCATCGTTCACACCCTGCATGTGCCAGGCATTGAGTTGAAAGCTTAGTAAAAAATACAAACATAAGAGACAAGGTGAAGTTCAGATTTTAAATCTCAATTTTGTCAGTTGTTACTAAATTTTTTTAAATGCATCATCAGTATACTTAACATCATCGCTCAATGGCAGCGGTGCAAATAATGAACCTTTTCCCTTTGTTAAGAGTTCTGAAATTGAGTCAGAGTTAGCAACATCCTTCTCTGGAATCTGTAGCTGACATGATCTTACGCCATTTCCAAAAAATCACCCTTTAAAACTTTCAGCTTGTTTCTAAGTGGGTAAATATTAAAACTAGTTAGCAAAATTAAACACCAGAATCTTCAGAAGTTATTTCTGTGCATAGTTAAATGCTGCAAGATGATTTCACATTTAATAAAGCAGACTTTAAAGAAGCAATTTGCAAGAAAAGATGTTACCTTACAATATCAACCAGTTCAGGGGAAATGTGGGGAGGTTTTCCCCCCCAGCCTCTTGCAATTGCTTTTCATCTACACTGGATTTTAGTGCAAGTAATTAAATTGTTTGATATCCAGCATGGCTCCTCTTTCTGCCAATCAGGTAAGCAATCAAGACAATTAGAACAAGACCAGCAAGGGCTGCACCAACTATTATAGGGATCAGCATGTTATTTTCATCCAGTTGACATTCTTCCACTGAAGAGAGAGAAAAATATCCATGTTAGGTACTTGTGCACCAACAGATGGCTACATCCAGAACTTCAGCATTCTGCTCTCAGCACAGATAAAACTGGCTCAGCTAGCTTGCCAACAATGAAAAGGAAGCCAACTCCACTAACTATGATCATTCAGGATGAAGTCTTTCTAGTACCAGGTGTGTACACAATATGGAGATTATACTGATTGTTTCCTCCTCAAGAGCTGTTAGTTACACACAAATTTAGCCATCATAAATATCCATGCGACTCTTCCCACAGTCGTTTTGCTTTCACCATAATCACAAGGGACAGGTTTGCCCCTTTCACACAACTGTCTGCACACAGTTTTGAGGGAAAGGTAGCACCCTTCCTTAATGCTTCTCTGGACCATCAGGAAAAAGTCCCAGTTGTTTCAAAGCTTTTTACATACCTCTCACACTAGCCTCAACTCGGACACCTTAATCAGCCCCCACATCATCTGTAGTGGGGCATGCAGAGACTAAGCATAGCACCCACAAGCTGACATTTGACTACAAAATGTTATGTTTATATTGAAGTATACTTCACAAGTCTTGGGTTTGACAGGGGCTGCCAAATGCAAACCTCTTACCTGGCCCAAATTTGTCTCCATCAATCTTGAAAACCTGGATCTGAACATTAAATACATTGACAAGGGCTTGGTCCATGACCTGCAGATTCTCCTTGGAACTGCACTTGTAGGAGTTCCCTACAGAAGCTCTCAGCTCATTCATGCTGTTGTTTGATGCTTCGAATTTTGGATCTGTGTAAGAGAAAGTCTTATTATATAAACCTGAAGAGCAAGAGCTGTAAGCTCATAGAGCTGAAATTTGATACATTCATCCCCAACATTTTTCATACATTATTTAATGCAGGCTACCCTTAATCTTTATAGAAGTAATCTCAGAGAGTAGATTTCTTAGAAGTCCTTACTTTTTGCTTCAGAAGGCAGAGTTGTGCTTACACTCACACCTTGCAGGAAGAATTTTTCAGCACTTGCATTCTTTAAAAAAAAAACAAAAACCAACAAATCAGTAGTTGTCATTTAAGCTCATCATGTACAACATAAGCTGTTCATGTTCAGGTTCCATTCTGCATGCATTTTGAGAACGGTTTTCAAAGCATAGACCACAAGTGGGATTAGAGCACAAATCCAGAGGAGGTGTTTAGGACAGAAAAGCTACAGAAAATATGCACCTTAAGGAAGATTATTTTGTGGGAGGGCAAAGAGGCAGATAAAGGGGGCCTTGTCACGCCCAAACTGTTGACTTGACTTCCACACTGCAGGCATAGTCCCACCCATTCCTTAAGCAGCCTACTTGCAGTGATCTTGGTACCCCACAGAGCTGTAGAGAGTCATTTAACAGCAACAGCTCAAGGTGATCAGCATTAAAAGGAGCACGAAGCTCTGATAAACAAAGTGGATTCAGTCCTCAAAGGTATGCAGCTCCAATACAGCACCTGGGGCAGGGCTGTGGAAACAGGATTCCCAACCATCATAGGAGATCAGAAGACAAGCACACTTGGCCTTTGGGCTGTACACAGAATATTAATGAGGACTTAAACCCAGCTCCAGGCTTAAAATTAGATGAGATGCCCACTTGTCACAGGCTCCTCCCAGTTTCGACAAGAAGCCTTAAGGTGTAAGCAACACAATCTTCAAGGAAGTTCCCATTCCAAACAAAAACTTTTCTGTGTACACATATGTATGTGTGCATATTTACATAAACATTCTTTTCTCACAGTGGTTTCCAAACATAAACCCCACTGATTCCTAGTATTAAAACCAAAGGAATTAGTTATTCCCTTTCCTGTAGCTGTGTCTTTTTTCCCTCTTGCACTTGCCCCAGTTAGTTTTCCCACATGGAAAGTCCTGCAGGCCCTACCCGCTTGGTGCAGAGACTCTTACCAATGCAAACTGGAAGATAACACTCGTTTTCTCAAAAGTCAGATTCAATGAGGCAGATGTACTGTTGCATCTCCCAGAAGAAGTTGTATTCCGTGGTATGAAATTCAGCAAATCCAAACCCATCTGTGAGAGAAGAGGATCAATTATGACATTAGAAGAGACTTAACACTTCACCTGACACTCAGGCGAGGTACAGCTGGCTTGCGTCATGTGCCTAGTGTTGTGTTTGCCCTAAGTTACAGACACCAGGGCAGATATGTGCGCACATTACAGACCTGTGCAGGCTGCACCCGAGTTACCAGGCTGACAGACAACTAAGGGCACATCTAACAAAGCTTTCTGCAGCCCTGACTGGCTGCAGCCAAGAATCCACTGCTTTCTCCACACAAACTGCTTTGGTCCTTGCAGCATAAGGAAAAACATCAAGAACCACCACACTACATAGAGAGCAATATGCTATAAAATACTGCTTTGACATAAGGTAGAAGCAATTAAGGGAACCACCTGTCAGCACAATCATCTTGCATGTCATTTCAGTTCAAAATGTTTTAGTTTTGCTCGTGGTTCATGATTTTATATGGTCTTGCATCTGCACAAGGCTGTAGGTTAAATGCACTTACCAAACAATTAAATAGAAACCTTTCTGTAGCTCTTAGCTGATCCTCATGTGACTTTGGAAAACCTACTTGCCACCTCCTCACTGGTCATTACACTAGAAATCAGCTGTCCCACCAGAAGCAGAACACCAGAATCAGGGAATTTCACACAATTAAGGTGGCTAAAACACAGTTACCATAACAAGCTACTGTACAGCCACACACCAGCTGTAAGTGCTCATGATTTTATCTCTCAGCCATCATCAACATCATAAATAAATGTAGTAGTTTCTTTTGCAACATCGTTTCCTATCGGGGGTCTTCAACAGACCCTTTGGGACTTTGGGTTTGTCCATAGGGCTGGCAAGCCAGGCTCTGCACCAACAGTGGAGGGAAAGAACCTGTGCCAGGGCTGGATCTTACATAAACCATGGTGGGGTTTTTCTTACTATTAAAATCAGCTGTTAAGTAGCTTTTAAGCATCAAAGTCAAACCCAAACGTCTTCAGTGCTGGCTGGAAGGTAATTAAGTCACAAGCCTGTCCAGTTTTACAGCAGTAATCTTCCCTTCTACTAGTCATTCACTGTTTCTATGCTTCAGGACAAATTTCTGTATTTTATTTAACAGTTTAAAAATCTTGTTTCGGTTGCAACTCTGATAACAGGATTCCCCATCTCATATCTTGATAATTGTTACTACTTCTCTTAAATGACCATATACACTTCCTGGATTCAACAGACAAGTTTAATATTGCTTTTAGAGAGTAGAAAAATCCTTAAGAAACACTTTCAGTATAAGTGTTTGAAATGTCACTAGTCTAGACCAAGTTAAGCAATTCAAAGAGAGGATAATGATGGATGAACATAAACACCTGGGCTTTTTAAAGAAAAAGGTTAGTTTATAATAATTTACCAAGTCTTCACCAAAGAAGAAATTTGAAGACTTTGAAGAAACAAAAATCAAAAGGTACCTTTTCATCTTTTTTCGGATAGGTGATATTAAGCTGTAAGCCCATGTAGGCAAGTACACAGGTTCCATTTGGACCAGTCACATTGTATTTACCAACTGCAGGATTTGGGGGTGATGATGTTGGTGCTGGGCTAGTTGTTGGAACCTGGCCAGTAGTCTGTTTAGGAGTTGTAGGCACTATAGTAGTAGTAGAGACCATATCTTCAGCACATTCTGTCTCTGCAGAGAAAGGAAAACAGTCATTACTGAACAAAATGAAGCTGTGGGATCATCTACCTTTTCAATCCTTGAGGGAAAGGAAGACACAATTTCAAGTAGCCTTTTTTCTAATAAAAGATAATAAAAGCTCAGAAACACAATGCTAAATTCTAATTCTAATTAATACAATGCTAAATTCTAATACCTAAATTCTTTTTGCAAAGTTTGACACCCTTTTAAAGCATGGCATGTGAAAATGACACCTCTGCTGGTAATTTACTGAAGTTCATGGTGACCACATCCACTTTCATTCACATCTGTCATTTCGCTTTGCCATTGGGTCAGGATAAATCTGACAGAGCCAGTGCTCCTACTGTCTGTTCACAGCCAGGCTGGGATCCCTATCACTCACTCTGGGCACTCGTGGGAAAAGCAGAGGAACAGTTCTCCTGCCCACTGTTAAACGCAGTCTCCCAGGAGATGTGTTCTCCTTCCCCTCACTCTCATTATTCTGGCAATACCCACAGTAGCCTTAAAATATTGCTGTGGCTCTTCTGTCCTTAACAAGGGGATTCTAAGACACTGCTTCTGATGGCAAGTTTTCTGCTGTATCCTCTCACATCCATCCCCCCTTCAGTCCCATATGAGGAGCGACCCTCCATGGGGTTAACAAGGCTGTGAAGGTGTGGAAGTCCACCCTCTCTTTTCATGCAGTCCAGCAGCAACTTCCAAGGGAACGGTGACTCTGATTTATTTGCCAGAGTACTTGGAAACGTGGCAGCAAGATCTTAACTTGATCTGGGAGCCAAGAAGGTTCCTGCATTGAACATCTAAGCCAAAACCAAAGGTCATAACAAAGACATTACTAAAGTAGAGGCTTCCATGTTCCAAGCCAACGTCATCTCCACGTGCCAGGGATAACAACTTGCAACTTTTTAAGGACAACAGCAACTGCAGCAACAATCAACTGTGACTCAAAGGGCCTACTTCTAAAATTTAATGCATACATATCTTGCAGATACAAGACACCCAATAAATAGCATTAAACTTAACAACAGCTTAACTTTCGATTATGGCTCAGAAAGAGGAACTCTAATCACACCATCTGAAGTCACACACACTCCAACATAGCATGCTTTCCTATTTGTACTCCAATGCTGGAAAGTCAAAGAGCAGAATGAAGGTGGATGAAGGAGGAGTGATCCTGTATTTTGTAGACTGATACTAGTCTGATCCCAAAATGCAATCACTTCCCAACAAACCAAAAAGCAGCTTTCTGGGTACTTCAGTGGAGAATTACCCTCTATCTGCAAGACTTCAACACATAGAGGCTCTTATTTAAGTTCGCAGAGATGGAAACAAACAAATCACATTGAGTGGAACTTTAGCCTAGGTGGAGTTTTGATATATTATTTTTACTGAACTGATTTAGAGCAGTTTCTAGTAGCTCTTCAGAATAGATCAGAAGATGAGACAAATTCTTACGTCTTTTCTCACCAGTTACAGGAAAGCAGCTGGCAAAACTACCAACAGAGAGAAAATGAAAGCCTTACTTTCAGAGCTGCAGATAACCACTACCATCCCCTCAGTCACTAACTTCTAGTACACTGTCAGAAGTCACCATTTCTAGTTATGTAGATGCACTGAATATTGACTCTTCTTCCCTTCAGTGAGCCTTGTACAAATCACCAGCAGAAATATCCTTTCATTAAAGATTTGCAGAGAAAAAAAAAATATTAAGGGAAAATTGCAGATCTAAAGATTATCAATAACTAGCTGCCTAAGGGACAGGGGAAGGCTCAAGCCTACAAGAATGGAAGGAAAGAACAGATCTGGAGGGCACAATATTATTTTCAGGTCAAGAAGATTTAAAAAAAGGATTAAAAAAAAAAAACAATAAAGAGCTAACTCATTGTGCACTAGGAATGGAAAAGTCAGATCCAACATTATAACAAAAACTTAGGGAAGATGATAATTTAAAGAAAAAACTGCGTATGGCAGTATGAATAACAGGAATACAGAAGCAACAAAACCACAAAATAACGTCCCCCTCCATCCCTGAACTCAGACTAGTGTCTGATCATGATCACAGAACTTCACATCTTTTTTCTAAGAATCAGCAGTTTCATCAAATCAGTGATATCACAGGATGGAAAAAAGCAATTTCGAGAATATGACTGTGACAAGTTAAAGCGTTTATGTTTATCTAAAAAAGAGAAAGAAGCATAGGAATAGAGAATAAAGCAAATGCTGAGAAATTTTCATTCCACAAGAAACACCCTCCAGAAATAATGCAATATTGAATTTTTTTAACCAGAGGGCGATGTAAAAGCAGATCTTAAGGTCTTAAAAAAGCAAAGTATTACATAGGAAGATTTCATTGAAGTTTTGTAGAAGTTAAAAATTAGCTTTTCCCAGTTTCATGTCTTATGTTTGAGCCTGCTGATAAATGATCACGTATCATACTTACCTGGAAAAACAATTGGATCAAAGTTTCATAATTAAAAAAGAGAGAGTTCTGAAGACTGCAGAAATAGAAATCAGGGTTTGGTGTGGGGTTTTTTAAGGATAAATGTAGGTCCACATCCTTACTGCAAACTAGTTCACTGAATGGAAAAGTTTGATCAAGGGAATGATATGCACAAATCTGAGCCAGTCATGTGAAGCAGCCGTAAAAGAAGTCAATGCCACTATTACCATGCATCAGGGTAAGGTATTTTTCACAGAAACAGGACAAGTTAGAGATACTCCAGTAGAAGGCACCTGTTCATTGTATCCATTCCATGCTTGCATTGGTTACCCTAGTTTTTAATATTTGTTTCAACTTAGCAGGTGCATAAATGGGATTAACAGCTAAAGAAAAGTTCTACATTTCCCAGGGAAGATGACGATTCTAAAAGTAAGGCAAAGACTTATCACACCTTAAGATAGTATGGGTGATCAGCTTATACAGCTCTTTTGTGTTTGAGGAGTGCTGCCACAAAAGCAAAGGACATGAACACACCATGAAGTAATTTGCCTTTAATAATTTGAAGTAAAATTCTATACTGCTTTTTAGTACAAGCAATCAGGACAAAAGTATCACTTCGTAATTTTGCCTGAAAGAGAAAAACCTGATTGGTACAGCTGACATAAAACCTCCTGTAGGAAGATGTACATTTCTGCTCCCTATAGATCAATTCTCTAGTATCTGCCATTATTTCACTAATTTTCTGCAGAGCACACAGTAACTAGTTCAAATTACTTTGGTAGAGGCCGTAATGCTTGGAATAACATTGCATTGATAACTTTGGAAGTTATCAGATACTTCTTAAACTGGATTTTGGCCATGTGCCCACTCAACCTACTGCAGCACGTGTTCAACACCCATATTCATGAACAGCCCAGTACAATACCCATGGGAACCCAGGGCGCTATCTCTTAATCACAGATTCCAACATCCTACAGAGAAAATGTGATGCAAGTCCATTTGTTTCAAAAGATGCTGTTATCAGAGCTTCACATCCAGTTTGTACCCACCTTAATATGATTCATCTGGACTTAAAAAGAAATAACCTGTTATTGGAAGTATTAGCTCATCAAGTACATTTTCTGTTACAAGATACTTACTGTTCACACTGAAAGTGCCATTTGTGAGATAGGCTTCCAAAGTGACATTGCTGAAAGTAACATTCACACTCTTCATACTGATGTGCTTGGAGTTGATGCATCTGTATTTTGTGCCCCTATGTGCCTGAATAATACTTTTATGTGACACAGTCTTCACATCTCCTGTAAAAAGATGCATTGCATTAGTATGTACCAGTATTTAAAGAAATGACTCAGTATTACATCTGGAAGGGTTACACAATAACAACAGGAAGTTTTCATTTTACCTGCAGTTGAATTTGGGAATAAAGTTGCATCTGACAGATTGTAGTGGAAAACTAACTCTTCAACTTGGTACTTGTCTGCAGATTCTGAGAAATTCAGGCTTAACGAATGTCCTGCTCCAAAATCCAGTTTCAGAACTGGATGAGATGCATTATCTTTACCACATGAGCTCTGTGAGTCTACAGAAGCATTTTGCGGAAGAAAAAAGCGTACAAACTGTGGGGTAGAAAATAAAATACATGTAAGCTTTTCCTAACAGCTTTTTAAATATCCTATGGAACTGTTACAAACATACAGCAGACATTAATATGTACTGTAAGATGTTTACTTATGTACCAGTATATAGCAAGCAGCATGTTACTGGCATTCGAGTTTAAGAATCTTGCTGTCTGAAAGTGGAGGACAAAACAGTACATACTCATAGCACCTCTTAAGACTTTTTTCCTCCTAAACTAGCAGTATGAATCTGCAGGTACTCCTGTACTACAAGAATCAAATCTGGCAATCTCTGGACACGTGAAAAATGGAAGAATTTAAGCTTTGCTTCTTGTAGTACAACTGAGCAAGAACAAAAGTGAATGGTACATCCTTGCATAGCTTGGCTGTAATACTTTGAGTTAATTACACATTGTGAAGAAATGTGATATCTGAAGACCAATACAACATTTACTTGGAAGTTTTGAGCTTACTGTTTACAAGAAGAAACAGACAAAAGCATGTTATGAAAGAAGTCCTTTCTGAGTGCAAACACATATACCAGTATCAGCAGGATTTCAGACCAGCAGCACCACTGAAAACGTGGATTATACATGTAAGGCTCGGCTCAAATCACACATAGCAACTGCACCACTGGCAAAGTAGTAGGATTTTTTTAACCTTGTATTACACTGATGGCTAGGGAAAAAAAAATCTACTTCAACAACACAAAACTGCAATAAGACTATAAATAATCCACAATTCCTATTCAGTAGTGAAGATAAAAAAAAACCCACAAAACCTATTTGTTAAAGCAAATTCTTAATTTTCCATTAACAAGCTTTTGCTGTTAATATGGAACAATCTGTAAGCACTGCACTAGTCTGTAGATACACTGAAATCTAGAGATTTGCTAAGTAGGAAGGTCACAGATTTCCGGAGTTTAAAAAGTTTAAAAGGTACGTGCCAACAGCCCTTTCAGTTCAGATTTAGTCCATGTGATGTGACCAAGTTACCAAAAGAGAACTCGTAGTATTTTTGCCTTTACAGTTCCAGTGAAAGCCATTTTAGTCATCAATAGGACTGGTGCGGAATTTCAGTCACAAAAGTAATTTCACATGTTTTGTTTGTGATTGTTTCAGGCAGCCTTAACCTTGCCTTTCAATTAGGAGAAGCATCCGTAATAAAGAAAAGCTGATGGAACATGACTGGGAGGGTAAAAATCTTTGTTGAAGCCGTTTATCATGCATAAAAATACTCACTGAAAGTTTAAATACTGCACACGTGCAGAAATACCACACATTTTATAAATACTAAAAATACTAATAAGTGACAAGCAGTAAGGTACTCACTGCCCTTACCTGTTTTTGCCCACTGTTTTTGTATTCCACTGAGAAGGCTACTGTCAAATCAGCAATTATGCAGACCTTACCACTTGAATCTTTCACTTCAAATGAAGAGGAAGCCTGTAAAAAGCCTGATAAAAATAAAAAGTGGTTAACTTGGTGTCACGTAAATTTGCATTTTTGATCCCAAAGAGACAAATATGTACAACTGTACATTTTGGGAGTACAACCTAAGCAGTTGAGTTTGGAAACTTTGGCATTAACAGTCTCTAGCTTCAACATCACTAACAAACGGAAGACAAATTTAACACCTCATCTACAAAAATGCAAAGCCACCCAAACCAAAACTGTTGACATGCTGGGTCCTAAGAGATAAGAAAAACATGCAACAAACACCAGTCATAGTGTTCAAGGCAGCTTCAGTGTTCATCCCACACAGCAACAATTTTACCATCTTCAGCCAGACCTGACTTAGCATATTTGATCCTGCACGCCCTACAACACTCCGCCTTCCCCCCACAGCACACCATGCAGCCTTCATTCCCGCTGTACCAGGACACTCAGCTGTACATGCACAGAATGCAGCGTTTAGAAAGCTTGGATTGACTGCAGATGTTTTGAAGGCACTGCCAAAAATAGCATGATAGAGCATGCTACCCTTGCCAGGAGAACTTCTCTTTACCGTCATCACGCTCTCCACACTTGAGAGGAGGAGGAGGCCAAGACCTTGACACAGACTGAGGTTATGTTTTCCTGACTGGTTTAAGCTAAACTCAGACTGAGCTGCTGAGAAAAGCAGAGAAAAGCTTTTGTTCTGCTCCAGCCTCAATGCTCAGAGCATGCTGAGTACAACTGCCCACAGCATCAACAGGGCAAGAACACACAGCAAGGGGATCACATAATCATCCTTTCTGATGGCAGCGTGGACTGGGACCAGGGTGACCAGTGTCCACTGCCAACAAAGCTTCACGTAGGGGACACACTGTGGCAGGTGGCAAACAGCTGGAAAGCTGGTTATCTCCTACTTCATTTGTGGCAAGGGATATCTGACAGTGCTCCTGCACCTGACCAGTGCTTTATTTTAGAGCCTTTTATTTTTCAGATTCTCAATTTGTCACCACCACCACCCCCAACCGAACCTCACTGCAAAAAGCCTGCACCATTTTCATGGTAGCACTTTATCAGTTTGCATTTGCAACAACTTCAGTCTTGCAGAAAACCTGATAAAAAAACAGCTGCAAGACATAAACCATTATCACAAGCAAATAAGCCTTAACGAGTCACACAAGCTAATCCATTCAACTGCTGATAATGGCAAAGAGATCCAGATGAGGGATAATCCATTAGCTAGCTTTCCTCCCCAAAAAGTTTTCATAAAACAGATCCTAATTTTAAAATTTTCCACTGCAGAACTATGGTGTGTACAATTCTATTAAGACAATTATTAGGAAAAATTGGACATTGGTCAGCTGGACTTCAGTAGAAGGCACATCAGTCACAGGAACACATTGGAAACTATTTCTCTGGCACCCAGCAAGCATTTTCCCTTGTTGCCTTCCCCTTAGCAACATCACATCCTCCCCCTTCCACAAAGAGGGCAAAGCTTAAACTGGAATTCATTCAACTTCACCCAGTTTTTGAAGAGTCTAGACTTGAAATCAGAGATAGAAAAAAATAAAATGCTTAAGAACAGATAATGTAGAAAACCTATTTCAAACCAAAACTGTCCTACCTTTGCCTTTATGTCCAGAATAAAATGTTCATTAAGGACCATATATTCATAGAGAAATGTTACTTATTGCAATTCAGAGCAGTATCAGAAACAGGTTCTTCCACATGGAAGTTTCAATTTGCAAAGTTTCCTTCGATTTGCATTTACATCTGGAACTTGTTTACATTTTATGCAAGCACGAGTTTTCTCAAAAGCAAGCTGCTTACACTTTCCTCAAGATTTCTAGAACAGCGTAAAAAAGTGTAGAGGCAGGGAATAAGAATCCATTGCTCCTTGAACTAACACTATGATTGAAAAATGTGCTAGAATGGAAACCTTCAGTGTGCATGCAGACTCCCTTGTTTGATAGCTATTAAAAATCTTGGCAATTTTAGAGCCAAAAATAATCAAGTAAGAGGTAGTAAAAGAATGACAGAAAAATAATTTTTAAAAGAAATGCAGGGGAAAGGAAAGACTGAAAAACAATTAAGAAAAATGTTGCTGACCTAAATGAAAACGTGACAGACCTGTCCATTACAGATGATTCAGAGAAGAACAGACAATGCAGAGGTACCAGAAAGCACCAAATGGATGACAAGTTCTGGTAAGGAAGAGCTGATCAATCACCCTCAGCAAGTTTACGTATTAAAGAATAAGGGGCATGAATAAACATCAAATAGTAACACCTGCATAACTACTAGATTTTTGTAAGGTTAAATTAACATCATTATATGAATCCTGATTTCATTAGTGTGGAACAAATGCTATAAAACCCCAGTCCCTCTTAAATATTCAGCAGCTGCTGGATTTGCACTGTCAGTGATGAGAAAGACGCAACCAGCACGAGACACTGAGCTGTCCTCAATGGAGTGGTGAGAGCTGTTTCACTGCAATTAAGGCAACACTCACAGGGATGGTGATCAGAGAGAGCACTGTGCTGCAGCATCATCTGCTCCTAAGGTCTTGAAGAAATGCAGATGAAACGGAGTGAAAAGTATGGGACATAGGAGGAAAGAAAAATTAGAAAAACAACCACTGAAGAACAAATCAAGACACTGAAGGAAAGGTCCTGCCTACTCTCTGCTCCAGCCAGTTAAGGCAGAGGAACAGCTCGCTGGGTCTTGCAAGAAAGCAGCTGTTGAGTTTTCTGAAGGCAGTTTCAGTGTCAAGTAGTGATTAATGCATGAATCATCACCAGCCCACAAACACTACGAGCCTACAGTCAAAATGTCAAGACTACAGAAAAGCAAACTGATATTGAATCAATCTATCCTGGGAATATTTCTAATGAAGTTACATAATGTATTGCTTAATTCTATCAGGGCATATCTACAAGCTGAGAATATTGTTTGTACATCTCATAACAATATCATTCTTTGCTAATTAACATGAAAACTGATACAACCCCCAGATTCTTAACTTTAGGCTTTAAATGTTCCTCTCAATAAACTGCAGAGCCCTATATGACAACTACCTGTGGCACAGCAAGTGCAGTACTTCAGATTTAAATGCAGAGGTCCAAAACTTTTCAATAGCAAAAAGTAAGTTTTGTTAGGTTCATTATTCACTTGGCTGGAAACACTACATTATGGATGTCTCGCAAAGCAATTACCAAAAATGTACTAACATCAAAGAAATTTCACTTGGTTCCGGTGCTTCCTTTGTATTCCAATAAGTTCCAAAAAAAGACTGCTTATGTATTTATTCTAGCTGCATCTTTTCAATTGAAAATCATAAGACAATCTCTCCCTTTATACCTCATTTCTGCAATTACAGTCTCATGCAAGAAAACACTTAAGGTAACTGTTAAAGCGACAACTAAAGGTGTTGCTTGAATTAAATCCAGCATCCTTCTTTATCTAACATACCTACCTCAAAAGAACCCAAAGTATATTAACAGTCTGAGATAAAATAAGTAAGCCAAACAAAACAAATACTTCCCTGAGTGTATAACAATTTATCTTAAAGAAATCTACCTCATAAAGTTGTTTGTTTTAAGCTGAAAACTACAAAGCTAACAAAACAATCTAGCACAGGCTTTCAGGTTTCAACCTTCTTATAACTGAAATCCTGTTAGTCAAACACAGCTACCCTTGATTTACTGTCCCATATAATGGAAACCTACTAAGGGAGAGAGATGAATGGTGGTTGTGTGCTAGAAAACCAAGCATATTTAATGGCAATTGTGTACACCATCTGCTCGCAAAGAGGACTTCAGTTACTAGAGTTAATGATTTACTTTGCCTCCAATTTTTATTAGAAACATGGAACACTGACAATGAAACACAAAAGCCACTTCTATATAATCTGGGTTGTATTACTATTATTTTCTGCATAAGTAAAAACTTCTTTAGCATTTTTCTTCCTCCCTCTTGGAATAAAGGGCAGCAAGCCATCCAAATCCACCTCGGTACATATCCCATATCATCAGTACTTTAAGCCATACAGATGGCTGTGGATGGGACTGTTTGCAGTTACATCAGCTGCCTATGGTGTTTAGGAAGAAAACCATGGCTGCAGCACAGAGCAGCTGCTGGCTCCTGGGAGGTGCTATGACAGGCTTCAGAGTGTCCCATGGCCTGGTCACACTCACAGACTCTCCAGCCCACCCTGGAATTACTGTGCAGCAGCACTCCAGGGGTAAGGGATGCCAGCCCTACATAATCATTCTGTACCTAAGCTGCAGTACTGACGTGTTGCCCTGCATCTTTGCCCAGGTGTTCTGATGGCAAACACAGTGAACACGGCTATCTGTGGGGCATTAATCCAAGAAGATAAGAAATGCTGGTTATTATCTAAAGAAGGTTTATTTTCTATTGTACATGTGAACCAAACTGCCCAGTAATTTACTCATTCTGATGGTTCAGAATGATCCTGTCATCTCAATGCCGTTTTGTGAACAGTGGTGACCTTTGTTACCACTTTAGACTCCTAAATCTATGCCAGAGAAGAGAACGGAAAAATCCCTGAGGAATTATGCTCTCTTCTAATGATCTGTCTTCTAATGTACGCATCACTCCCAGAGGGACACCTGGTCCAAGTCCTTTATCAGAAGACCAAGTCAAGATCACTTCCTTAGGATTCAAAATCTATACTACCTTGGGATAATACAGAAAGAAAAAGACAGGAACAACTAAAAGCAGGAAAATCCCTTGACAGGCTTGACGTACGAAACACTTTGCAAGGGGTGAGATGGTCTCCATAAAATTATGAGTTATACTTACCTTTCAGCAACAGACACACAAGACTGAATGCAGGCTTCCTGGAAAGCTGGCAGGAAAAGATAAGGATGGACTCACTTGAATACACACACAGTGGTGGGGAAAGGGAGAACAGAGCTTAATTCAATGCATGAGAGTACTTCAGGGTATAAGAGAACCAGCTGCAATAGTGCAGGTGCAGCACCTGATTATATCAAGTTCCTGATCCAGCCCAGAATACGCATCCTTGCCGACCAAGAGACAAATTAATGCAATCTCAAATTATGGTTTTGATATTGTTGACTTCCGTTATGGCAGTAAACATTTTGCTTCTCAATTCAAGTTTGCAGATGAACAACTTCTGTCTTTATAAACAAATTTATACAAGTACAAAAGCATTATAAAGGAAGGGCTATCTAATAGCCATACACTTGCCATTTGACCAGAGAATTGCATAATTGCATCAAGTTTAGTCACATGAAACTTCTTTTAGAGGACCATGAAACCTCCTATTTAGAGGAAGGAAGTCTTGGAATAGCTCTACAACAAATGATTACATGAGTGCACTGGAAGAGCTAAACTCCCCTGGCCAGACCCTTTTCAGCATTCACACAAGTCCATTTTGTACTTGCTCTGGCTAGTGCTGCTGTATCACACCACACAACTAACACACACTCTTCAAGGCAGCTGCGAGACCCAAACAATGTTTTGAAGAAAGCAGCACTGTGTGACAATTTAAAGAGAAAGGTTCCTCAGAGGAGAGGATATTGGAAATAAGGTAATAAACTAACTGCCTGAGTAAAACCACTCTCCCAGTCCTACAGAGTAGATCTTAACACTGCCAAGGAAAGTAAAGACATACAGGTGTTCCTATACTGTACAGAGTGAATTCTTGTTAAGCAAACAGATGCCATCAGAAGTTTAATACATGAAACCGAAATGCGTTAACTGTGAACTACTGTACTCAGGCTGAACATCGGAGAGGGAACAAGTACCCACTGCGCAGAGCTGAAGCACATTTAAAACTCTCTACTCTTAATGCCAGGGTGCTCCTAAGACTCTCACACTTGGAATTAACAGCAGAAAAAGTAGTACTGATAGTCAGTGGTGCTGTCAAGGGACAGAGAAGGTTAAGAAACTGTTATACTAAGACTGAAAGGGACACCAGTCCATCCTGAAGTCAGATGCCCAAAAATCATGGAATCGTGATTTACCAAAACATAAGGTACATTTAAAAGTATGTAATATAGACTTAAGATAATGCAAGGGAGTGTTCAAATAGCTGTTGTAATTCCCATCACTCATGTGCCCAAAAGTGTCTTCTGCCAAGATTAAGAGAACACATACCAAGAAATCCATTTCAGCACCAAGCTTTCTCAAGGAATTTCCAAATAATCATGGCTGACTTGAGAGCAAAGACAAACTGCTGAATTTGCAACAAGCAAAGGGAAGGTGTGCTTTTTGCTAGAAATAAGCTTTTATCTTGGAGACCTACAAAGGCTAATCAGAGATAACAACAGCAGTTAATGTTGCAATAGAGTATCAATCTTTTCTTTGAATCAGGTTCCTCTCTGCTTAGAGGCAATTCTTCACTTTGTTGTCTGCTACTGATTAGAAAACATCCTAATCGCTACAGAACAGTCTAGAAGCAGGTTACACAAAACCCAAAACTCTTCAGTCAGCCTGACCAGAAACGGTGGAAACATCTCAAAAGTGGCACGTCAGGGAACCTGCAGTAAGTAAGAAGTTACTTCACAAGTCACAAAAGCTGCTGAAGTCAAAGCCAAGTAACCTATCACATG
Source organism: Aleadryas rufinucha (assembly GCA_013397815.1). Classification (NCBI taxonomy): domain Eukaryota; kingdom Metazoa; phylum Chordata; class Aves; order Passeriformes; genus Aleadryas; species Aleadryas rufinucha. Next base: position 75,122 of record VZTH01016783.1, on the reverse strand, counting down.
ATGACTGACACACTAATTCAGATCCTTAGAGACTGTGTCAACACACTTGAAGCAGTTATCAAGCAAACATTGTGTCAAGGGCAGCATTTGGTAAAATAATGTTTCAAAAGTTGCTCAACATTAAAGTAGTTAGATTTTGTGAAAACCAAGTTATACTGGTCTCAGTTCCAAACACCCGATAATGCCAAATCTTGAGAAAAACAATTTGGCACGCAATAGCCCACTGGCTGAAATTATCAAGTTTCTCTCAACTATCTCTACACTGGTAGCAAGGTTTGGAATTCGTCTTTGGACTAGAGTTGTGTAATAGAAACACGTGGATTATGTGTCAATGCCTCTGAAATGGCATCACGCTACCTTGAAAAACTGATTTTTCCTTCCCTAAATCTCAAACACTTAATTATTTACTCACTACACTGAATCCATGTCTGATTCTAATCTTAAAGTTTCAGGAAAGTGTTCTCTGATGTGTCTGTGTTTCAGTAATGAAAAAATCTATGGGTGCTCTAAATCTCAGAGAGCACGAGCAGCTCTGTTGGGTTTGGCACACAACCCACCTGACTCATCGTGCTCAACAACAGACAAGCACCATCTTACTCAGTATTTCAAAAAGCAGCAGCTAAGTTTAGGGCAGGTACTTCCATTTCCCATAGCCCCCTTTCCCTGCACTTACCACTATACTACCTAAATGTTTTCTTAATTCCATATGTATGTCTGATATTAATGAGGAAATTAATTACAAAATGCTCAATGCTAACACATGAAACATTCAGCTTAGTGCTTGCTGCTCTATCTTTATAGAAAATTGAAACAGTACGTGAGGTTTGGTGAGGTATTCAGGTGGAAAAAAAAAAATCTACTGTCCCAAAGTCAAGGCATCACCAAACAAGTTTTCACATCTGCCCCACCCATGCTAATCTTTCAGCGTCCAGTGACCACAACCTTATCCTAATCAGTGTTCACTCAGATGACTACAAGGCTGCAAATGAGCTAAAATATCTGAAGACTTCAGCTCATATATTACCATTATCTCTTATTCTTCTCCTCTCACCTACAACCCAAGCCCCCACACTCTGGCAAGAAAGGGGTCTCTATTTGCACCACAAAATCTTCCCCCAAGATGTAGAATAAAGTTATGCAGGAACACCCAGCTACTAAGCTACTAGACACTGGTACAAAGTCCCGACTATCAGTAAATAGTTACTCTCTAGCAAAATAAACTATTCTGCTGCCTCAGCTGCAGAAACCTGACACATTTTACATGCCAGAAAGTGACAAAGATAATGCACCGAATGGTATTTTTAACTGCTAATTAAGCAGAGGAAGACAAGTGCACTGGCAGAAAGTATTAACTGTGGTACCACATAAAAATCACAAAAGCTGATTTGAAAGCAAATTATAAAGCAATTCTTCATTTAAGCCATAACTATTTCAAACAAACTATACAAATAATTCCCACTATAACACCAGTTCAAAGACACTTCAGCTGCCAGCCCTAAAAAGCAAGTCAAGGAGCACTGTAAGTCACTGTGCTTGCTACACTGGCTCACGAGGGCTGGATATCTGAACTGCTCAGTGCCCTTTGCGAGTGGCATCTTTTGGGCTCAGTGAAACTGAAGTACGGTCAATGGTGATAACGATATTTACTTCCAAAGAGACGTTAGAGTCGTCGCAAAGACTGTCATATCTCAAAAATGATTGCAGGTAAACATTCTCAACTGCTACTTTATTTGGGAAATATTTTGGCCAGCTGCTGAACAAGTTTCCTTTGCTGCCAAAGCCACATCGCAGAAACCCGATAGTGTTGTGTGATGTGGCTTTCAAGACAAGAAACCAAAAGCAAGGTAGTTATCAGAAAACAAGCAAGACACACTTCCTCGTAAAACAGCCTTGCTGCCCTAACAAACCTTCTCATCAAGGCACTGAAACCTCTCAATTCCAGACATGTTTCATATTTTACTCAAGATACGGCAGGAAGAAAGCCATTAAGCAAGGGAGCATTACACGCCCTATAGAAAGCGCTACTTCCTAGCGATGACATCAGTAGCTCCCGCGTCTCCGCGCCTCGTGCTCCAGGCGTGTTTCCAGGTTCTTCCCGGAGCGCTGTCCCTACATCCAACGCAGGTGCTCCGACCAGCGTTCCCNGGGCGGCGGCTCCGCGCTCGGGGCGCTCTGGCGACGGCCCCGGCCGGTCATGTGACCGATGACGTCACACAGCCCGCCCGCCCGTCACGTGATCCGGGTGGGCGCTGCGGGTGCCCGGGGCCATGGAGGGAGGGGAGGATCTCGCGAGAGCGGGGCGGGCCCGTGGAGCTCCGGGGGCGACGGTGTGCGGTCACTCCTCTGGTAAGGGGCGGTGAGGGAGGCGTGAACAAGTAAACCACCTGAGTTCTCTATCGCCTCCAGAATATGCTTCATGCCACTGAACCTAAAGGCAGTCTAAGGTGAGTACGGTCGTTTCGCACAGAATTAATTCAGTCCCAGCTGTATAAAAACATTGGAAATTGATGACTTGTTATCTCAGAGGTGTTCTGTCTGTATACTCAGGTATACCTAGGAGGCCCATGTGTTCCAAGACAAACCAGGGACTGCTAATGACGTGTGTTGGCATGGGTAAAAATTGCAGTTTCACGTAGTTTCAGGTGTCTGATGGTTTTTAAGGAATCCCTTTTATTTTATTGAGAAAACAAGAAAAGAAGGTGAAGTTAGTTTGTAAACATTCTCAGATGTAATGGAGATGAGAAGCCCAGGTCATTTGATCACTGTGTAATCCAATGCTCTCTCTTACCTCCACTGTTAGGGATATGCTTACTTCATGTGAAACCTCAGAAGCATCTATCTTGCTCCTGAAAACCTGTTTCTAGTACTATTGGAATGTGTCCTAATATTAGTGTGCCCCTGCTTTCTCACAATGACTGCCATATAGTCCCTCTTCTCACCACAGGCTGCTCCAGAGATTAATCATCTCTGAGGCAGAATCATTTCTGCTCCCTGGCTGCCTTCATACATTTTTACTCTGAACCCATTTGAAGTGCAATTTAGCTACTCCCAGCTGCTAAAGTCAAGTTCAGCTACTGTGAACTTGACCTTTCCTTGCTGTTTGTCTCAGTTCACTCACACTTCCTGTTTCCCCAAAACATCCTGGATAAGTTTAGTTGCTCCTTTGGGTGGCCTGGGGGTCTGCCTTTCATTTTCAATGCTATTGCTATAAACATGCATTGCTTTTTTAATGCTGCATTTTTATCCGTGCATTTTTAGAGACAGTTATGTATTATTTTAGTTTGTTTGGTTTTCCCTGCAACATTTCTAGCAATTTTTAGTCTTGCCATGCCTTGACAAAAGCAGAAGTTAGTCAGTTTGAAAAGGACAGAACAAGCAGCTCTGGTCAAGTGTTTGAATGAGTCATCTGCAGAGGAGTTGAGGGTAATGGAGGTGGGACAGGGGTTGTTCTCATTTTGGATCACTGTTTCTGGAATCTGCACTGGAAGTGGAGGAAGGTCTGTGGAACACAAAGTCTCCCACAAGACAAATGGAGAGGGAGACCCAAGGTCAGGTTTAAACTTGGTGTGCAGTATTCTGCCTCCCTGCTGGAAAATCAGTAGGCGTCTATGAACGGAAAAATGACAGATGCTTGGCTTACTACCAAAAAAATGATCAATATATATATAAGTTGCATAAGCAACAATATTGTGGTAAAATATGGTAAATAAAGAACATAAGGTTATCAGCAGAGAATGATGTTGATGTTCCATGCTATGGATCATTAGCTCATTAGGCCTTTAATAATGGTGCAGAGATGGCACAATACCAATTTCCACCTCCTTTCAGTACAAGTATTACCAGGGTGTTTGTTAGACAAATGCATCAAGTCTTGCACAACCATGTTGGCCATCAGCCCCACTGCTTGGTAACTTGTTGGCTGACATCAATCAAACTTGATAGCAGGGCAAGACATAAACAGAGTTACAGCTTCTGTAAAAGCTGCTATATACACAGCCTGGAGGTCCAAATTAGTGCTGTCACTGAGGGAAATGAAATGTAGTCCATACCCAGCCTCTACACATTTCATTTGACAGAGCTGCTGGCCAACCAGCATGCTCACAGACCCAGATATGAATCATGATGCACTCCCTGGCTTTTCTTCAGAGCCATGGATGCAAAATGGGCTGCTCATGGGAAACACCTAGGAGATGTAGGAGCCATTACTACAATAAAAGCTGTCCTTTGAGGTCAAGGCAGAGTACAAGCAAGGGAGACAGAGTATAGGCTAGGAATTTTTACCAGGAAAGAATTTCCACAAAACATGACTCTACTTTCCCCTAGCCTTTTGCTGAGTATTACCTCTGACTTCACATAGTTACTTCCTTTCTGAAGAGACTTGCTAGGAATGGCTAACCAAGTTTATGGTAGACTCCACACTCCTGAACATATCTGCCAAAGATAATAAACCTACAAACAGAATGGAACCATTTAGTTTGGAAAAGACCTCAAACGTCACTTAGTTCAACTGGTAACCCAGCACTGCCTAGTCTACCTCTAAACTCTGTCCCTAAGCACCACATCTATAGGTCTTTTAAATATCTGTCCAGCGATAGTGACTTCATCAGTTTCCTGGACAGCTCGATCCAGTGATTGACAACCCTTTCAGTAAACAAATTTTTCCTAATAAAATTTTTTCCTAAACCTCTCCTGGCACAGCTTGAGGTCTTTCTNAGCCGCCGCCTCCCGTCCATCACTGCCCTCGTACCTCGGGCGGCCCTCAGAGGCGCCCGGGCGCCGCAGGGGCCCGGCGCGGGGAGGGGACGGGATGGCCCCACAAGGGCCCCGAAACCCCGCGGGTCAGTCAGCACCCGGGAACNGTTGTAGAGAGCAGTAAGGCCCCCTCCTCCATGAGCCTTGTTTTTTCCAGCCTTAACAACCCCAGCTCCCCAAGCTGCTCCTCATAGCATGAGTTCTAGACCCATCACCAGCTCCACTGCCCTTCTCTGGACACTCTCCAGAGTCAGTGTCATGGAGTGAGGGGCCCAGAACTGAACAAAGACTTTGAGGTGTGACCTCACCAGTGCTGACTACAGGGGTACAATCACTGCCCTGGTCCTGCTGGCCACACTGTTGCTCATCCAGGCCAGGATGCCATTGGCCACCTGGGAACACTCTGGCTCCTGTTCAGCTACTGTCAACCAGCAGCCCTAGGTCCTTTTCCACCAGGCAGCCTTCCAGCCACTCTGCCCTGCTGCCTAGAGCAGTGCATAGGTAGAGCTGCATAACAAATTGAGACACTGAAGTTACCTGTAAGGTGTGTAATTTTTTTTTTTCCAAAGATATATAGCAGAAAGAAAGGATGAAAAAAGCTGCAGCAGCTTAAGAAAGTTAAATGATAAACCCAGGTTCAGATAAAGGAATCCAGGAGGAGCCAAAATACAGAACTAAGGAAAAAAAGACCCAAGGAGAGAGAAGGAAGGAGGCTCTTGGCTTGTAAGGAGAGCTGTAACTGCCAGGCTTAGGAATTGCGTTCAAGTCAGCCCCCAGCCTACATTCTCACACTCACTTTCCCTCAGGAAATGTTGGGCTAGATAAGTGTGTCACATTTAGGAAAATTGCTTTTTAAATGCAAATAACATATATTTGGATAAGTTAGAGCCCCCAGCTGTATCCAGACCCCTGCTGTTATTTTTGTCATTCCGTAGAAGCTGCTATACAATTCATTCTAAGGACACTGAGTTGCCAAGATCCAGGTTTCCCAGACATATCTGAACATGGACGCTCTCCAGAGGACATCTGTTACTTTGCAACTGCCTAAAGAAGATCTGGGTGATCTTCCAGGAAGAAATGTTAAATCTCCCCTGTGGGTACAGGTACACTCAGGGGGCAATGTGACCCCTATGAACCAACTGATTGAGGTGGGCTGCTCAGCCAAATTCCATCACCAGCTACCAAAAAGCAATCAAATACAGCTATTTCACTATGGAGAAGTGATTTCCATGCTGACTCATAAAGTACCTGCTTACATCTTTGGTTCAGCACATAAAAAAAAATCCCAGTAAGAAAAATTTGAGGAAATCAAATTAAAAATGAGGACCTGAAAAAAACAGTCACACAGTTACCTGGCCTGTCAGTCTATCCCAAAGCTTTTGAACCTCTGAAGCCACTTGCAAACCAAGCTGGAAGAGTAAAAGCCTTCAGGGATTATTACATTCTCTGTAGGTTCAGGGGGTTAAGGGGATGGGTAGAGATCAGCAGCTGGATTAAGGACAAAATCCCCACTCCCACAAGCAGAAATGCAGAACCAAGGAGAACCACTCTGAGTACTGCTGCTTGAGGTTATTTGCAGGGGATGACACAGTCAGGGACCAAGGGCATACAGCACAGAAAGACAGGGTTCATAATTTCCACTGCTGTGGAACAACTCATTTTTAATTGGTAGACCAGAATAACATGGCAAAAGAGTTCTTAGTCTGTGGCAATTAAGAAAAACAGCACATCTCAGCACTTTTAATTAACATTGCTTCTTGAGGCAGAACCCTTTCAGTCATCTTCAGGGTAACACCACTGCTTTAAGCTATTGTTTAAAACCACTGAACCAGAACATTTGGGTTTGGAAGGTGGAGGCAGTACGTTCTCACTGCTTCCTAACAGCTACTGCACACTACTGCCAGCTCTCGGTGTGGATAAAGCCTCTCTGGCCATTACATTTCTGTGAGGCACATATTCCTTTTTGGTTTCGAAGTGTGGTAAGATGGATCTCATTGGTTTCCATACACATAAAAAGTGAACTACAAAGTGAATGGTGTTAACTCACACTAAAGAACCAACCACACAAACTGAAGTGCCACATTCTCACAAAGGCTAAGAAATTAATACTTAATATGCATCAAAGATTTTATTTGCATTAACTGAAGATTCAAATATTAAAATAAGTCTGCATTAAATTATAACATTAAATATGCTTTAAATACAATAAACTAAACGTGTTTAGTTTCTAAACACAAAGGGAAGAAAAATAATTCAGAATGCAATACAATTAATGACACCAGAGGACAGAATAAGGACTTCTAATACGTAGTTCCACAAGATGTTAACTCATAGCATTGTTTACTTTAAGAGGTGGCCTTTTAATTGATGCACAAACCCCATGTTACATAAACTTAGTAAGGTATCTCTCAAGAAAATATTGCTCAGTTAAATCCTCGTTTATGTAGTGATCAAAACTCCTTTGGTAGCTCTTTTTCAGAATGAAACATACCAGCAGACAAATCAGGAAAATAAACAGTCTTGCAAGTATTACCAGAAAATGTGTCTTCCTTATAGTTACAATTATCTAACAGATCTACAGTGTTTTTCACTCTTTAATTCAAATCAACTTACATATGTACAATATGTAACAAAGTACTCGCAAAATCCTTAGTCTTTCAAGACAAAAAGCTATGCTTTCCCAATATTGAGACGATAAAAGTATTTTTTTAAAAAAAGGTTTTGTTTTCTTAAAGTGGAGCACGCTGTACAGTAGGTTCCCTGGATGTTATTTTCAAGGCAGAATTAAATGTTACAGCAATTACAGAAAGAGTGAAATACACCTGCTGCCCTAAAATGAGGTAGGGCCTCTTTGACTCAGACCTAATCTTTGCCACCCAAGCCAGCAGAAGTAGTAATAATAGAACAATCCATATTTTAGCTAAATAATCCAACAGCTCAGTACACACATGAACGCAGATGTCCTCTTGGCACTTCAAGGATCTCACTTCAAAACCTGATTTATCCACACAAGACTGAAGTTTGTAATAACTTGAAAGAAAATTAACTGAACACAAGTTTAAGGGTTTTCATGGTGCAAACTTCCAAACTTCAGTGTATTTCAACACCACTGCTTGTACATACATGTTCATCAATGAAGGGTTTTTAAAAAGTTACCCAAGTTGTCACTGTAGCTAAAGAATGCAGCATTTAAGGACTTTATGGATGCAGTTAGGAACATCTAAATGAAGAAACCAGACATGCATCCATCACAGAAGTATTTCTCACACAGGTGATTTTACCTTTCCATCCAACTTCAATGACATTGTTAAACAAAACTGTAAAACTAAATTTTGAAGAACCCAAGAGAACAAAAGATTAACTAAACAAAAAAAAAAAAAAAACAAAAACAAACAAGCCCCAAGACATTTAAAATTATTAAGAAGTCTTGACAAAGGTGATCAATTAACATGTCATTTTGCTTCTTTTCCACAGCAGTGCATGCAGCTGGTTGAATAATATACATCAACCTGAAATCTGCTAAAAGGAAAGTCTGGAACAGCATAGGTATTTGGTGTCCTGAAGATATATGTGGATGATTTTGGTTTGTTNCGTAAGATATAGGTGGGTGGTTTTTGTTTTTTTTTTTTGGTTGTTTTTGGGTTTTTTTTTTTGTTTTGGGTGGGTTTTTTTTGTTTGTTTGTTTTTAACATTTTTTTAAATAAAACTATTTCTTCTCCTTTATGCAACATAGTGGTACTGATTTGGGTTGTCTTTGTCTCTCTCCATATAGTCTCTGTCAATGAGAGATTCAATTCTCTTTTTCAAGTCTCCAGGCTACAAGAAAAGATGAGATTTAGTGTAACAGTTAGTAATATAAAGGCATATATATTAAAAAAAATACTGCTAGAAACTACATAAGAAATGCACCGCAGTATATAACTAATGTACTACGGATACTCTGGCTTATTTCTCTTCACATAATACCATAACCTTTGGGTTTAATTCTAAGATATTTCACATTTCTTGCTCTTATGGACAAGCTGAATAGAAAAATATATTACATATATTTAGATAAATCTAGGATGGTTTGACAAACAAAAACATAAATTACCTTTACAGGAAATTTCAGTTGATTATACAATTCAGAAACAAGAAGATTATGACCAAGAGTCTTCCTCATCTTCATTATTCGTACAATAGCAGCATCAATCTGATATTGCCTGTCCTGAAATACTCTTTCAGTTGTGCTGACCTGTTCCTCAACCTAAAGAAAATACACCACCACAAATTGTATCACCTTCTGTTGCTACTTTTTATTAATTACATCTCTATAGTTAACCTTTGCAGTAAAATGAAACTCATGCATTCTTTCTCCTCGAGACAGATGCATGCATTACTGCATACTAAAAGCTAAGTGAAGTACTGCTAAAGCACGTAAAAGAGAAAATTAAGGATAATATAAAGGAAAAAAGTAATGTCTTTACATTATTTGATAAAGTAAATCTTAAAAACGCCCTTCAGATTTTTGAGAGAACACACAACAGTTTGACACCTCAAATACAGCAGCATTTTGTGTCAAACTCCAGTTTGACTTTTATGGAATTTAATATGCAAAGGCAAAAAAGAAACAAGCCAATGTTAATTAAAATATGTCACCTTGTGTCAAGAATGGGGATTCAGATACAACAAAGATACCCACTGCAGACTCAAAACCCCTGACTTTTATAGCCCTCTTACCTGCTAAATATAGAAGTGACATGGTGACATTTGATTCATGTGTTCAATATAGTACCAACACTTCAGCAATACCACAGAAACTTCTAAGAGGGACTGAAATATCTACAAGGTCCTTTTAGTTTAATACACAGGCATTTAAATTTGCAAGCACAAGACGCAATCTAAGTTGTTTTCAATTTCAGTGATTTTAAAGTCTTTATTGCCTCTCTGAGTCATCTTGATTAGTCTAAAAATTAAATATCCTTTAAAATTAAATATTACTTTCTTTATATGCAAAAAATAAAAGAGATTGTGTCTTTCCATATGGAATATGTAGATAAACAGTTAATACATAAACTGAATGAATGCAAAAAGTACGTACTGTTTCTTTCATTTGAATCTGGTTGATCTTTATTCTAAACAATTTATGCTTGAAATCACCATTAAAGATGAATTTGTCTCCATCTTCTACATCCTTGCCCTTTGGATTTTTAATCAATACTCGTGCTTTCCCACAAGCTAAAGACTGCAAGGTTCTTCTTAATTCACTGTCCTCTGTGAAGGAGTTCAAATATGGGAGAAAGCAGAACAAAACATTAACACAGTTTTATGTGACTAATCTAGAAATAAAATTGAAAAGCTAGTGGTTTTATGTTAATACTTTCTTCCAACTAAGTTCCAATTAGGAAGTAGCTCACAGCCTTCAAACTTCACAAACTTCATCTTTCACAGGTTAAGTGCTGAGAGCACGCACAGGATTATATACATCATAAAAGACAAACTTAGGCTCGTATCAGTGAGTTTTCCATCCAAAATAGTTTCAGAAAAGATTTCACATTAACACAAACTTAGTTCTATTGCTTTAGTTTTGTGTGGTAGTAACAGGACTTAATAAAAGAAAAAGTCAGTCTATGACAAGAAACTCAAGCCCCTTATTTTAGTGTTTTTGTCACACAACAGAAAATATATAATAGAATAAAAATACAGAAGTCTAAATTGACAGGAAGATGTTTTGTGGGAGGGTAGAGCTGACAGCTGTTATACTGTCAAACTTCCCCCAAAATAGGAAAGTAGTAGACAAGTGTGTGAGGAATATTTTATCTAAGTAATATTTAAGGTTTAAAAGCATTTAGACAAGAAGATAAAATGAAGTCTTAAACATTCTAATAATTATGTTGCAAAGTCTTGTATCAAGATTTTGCATTGAAACAGCCTCTGCAGTCTCTAGAATACTTTATTCACAGTATAAAATTATCACTAAATGTGTTGGATCTCCTGAACAGTTTCAGTCTAAAACCTGAAAGAAAGGTTTTGCAATCTAGTGCTGAAGTACAGCTGAGTAAAAGATTAACACTACTGCTATTTTTAAAATACTTAAGCTTTCACACAGAGCAACCTTTTTTTTTTTTTAAACTTCCAACTGTTCTGTGATTTCTAAAAAAAACCCTTTAAACCATGTGGCCTAAACAGGCATTTATGACATTTCAGACATTTTGTGTGTTTCAGCCTCAGTAAATGCAGATTGTTGAGCTGTGTTTTCATCCAAACACAAGGATGCTGTTAAAGCACTTTGGAGCTTTGCATGTGAAGTCACAGGTATCAGTATGCCAGAGGGAAAGAATTTACAATTACCTATCAATCCCTGAAGCAAAAGCAAAAGCTACTACAGCTCCTAGAGGCTTCCTTGATAATAAGGCAAATAAAAACATGGAGTATATTTGGACAACACATCTCAAAGTAGCACAATTAGCAGACAGAAGGTGACCATTCTTTCTCTGAGTAACAGTTTATGCATTTTCTCACTGTCCTAATGTACCAGGGACAATCTCATTAAAGAGACTGATAGTAATTTATTTTAAGAGTGACTGGAAAACACAAGTTCCAACCACGGCCAGGTAATCCCTACAAGAAAAATGGAGAGGGACTTGTAAATTTACAAAACCACATAGTGACATGACAAGGGGGAATGGCTTCAAACTGAAACAGAACAGATTAGATATTAGAAAGAAATTCTTTATTGTGAGGGTGGTAAGGCACTAGAACAGGTTGTCCAAAGAAGTTCTGAATGCCCCTTCCCTGGAATTGTTCAAGGCCAGGCTGGGTGGAGCTCTGAGCAACCTGGTGTAATGGAAGCTGTCCCTACCCAGGGCAGAGGACTGGAACTAGATTATCTTTAAAATCCCTTCCAATCCAAGCCATTCTGTGATTCTAAGCCACTCATCCTGGCCTTACAGGAACCCTGTGGACCATGAACTGTCCTTACTACCTAAATTTCTATACTACATCTCCATAGGCGAGAGAAATACAGACATGGTGTTCAGTGCAATGACATATAGGTAGCTCCCAACTATCAATTCCAGCCAGCTGCCTTAAAAACAGTCCACTGGATTCCTCATTTTGTGCTATAATGGAATGGATTTCCATGCAGCAGATTTTATCTGTTGCTGTCAAGCAGCCAGGATGCAAGCTCTAAGGGACATCAATCCAAGGTGAGAAAGCAGGACCTGCATCAGGCTTGCATGAACCTGTGTTTGTTCTGTAAACACTGTACTCCAACCTAATGAGCCTCTCCAGACTATCCTGACAATTATTATCACTGGAATGGATTTTCTTCAGCTCCCTTACCATTAATGGAGAGGATGACTAAGCAACTTGAAGCACTGACACAGACGATGGAACACCCAGGCTCTACTTCCTTCTGCAATGCATCAATCTCAACTACAAGGATTCTTGGTATCCCCATTTTAAAGTATTTTAGTAACTATATTACAATATTTTAGTACTTGTATGGGCTCAAATACTCTTTCAGATACTGCTGTATTAGGTTGAGCTTAAGTTTCAACATGTGAAGGACTACTGGGTATAAGCTGCTGATTGATGCAGAACTTCCAGAGTAGTGATGACAGTGTTTTGGCTGTAACTATTTCAAGAAAGTGAAAGAATTCGGGGAAAAAAAACCCCACCCAAGAACATAAAAACACAGAAGACAGATACTGCAGATGGTTAAAAAGAAAATTGTACTCTTCCTCAGTTTTCTTTGTCCTTCAGCTTCAAAAGTGCAGGGGCAGACAGCTACAAAGCACACACCCAGCACATCCTGCTGCTCTGAACACATCAGACCTGCTGTGAAGGGGCACCCCAGCAACATTAATGGGCAACAGGCAGGGGAGCTCTCATAACAGTTCCACTGAAAATACTCTCTTAAATCACCCCCAAATGACAGCATTCTACAACAGATCATTTTCAAAATATAGTATGTGAAACTGAAAGGGAGCAAAAAATCTGTACACACAACAGTCTTTATCACCACTTACATTTTAAGAACTGCAATGATACGTTTTGTAAATGTAATAGGTTAGTAGTATCACATGCCACACAGCTCTTACTAATAATTTTGTGAAGCATCCATTTTAAACACCAAGAAAATACACTAAGAAATACCTGCAGTGTGTTTTCCTCATCTCTTTTGGTGTGTGTATGCTATTGGAGCATTAAGGTAGTCCTAATGATGATGACAAATTTCTTAAAATTACGCCTTTACATACTGAATCATAATTGGCAATCACTTGACAAATAAATTTAAGAATCAGAAAGTATTTTTCCTACCTACACCAGTGGCCATTTTAATTTCTTCAAAAATGAATTCATCTCCTTCATTAAACATAAGCAATACTAATGTCTGAAAGAGCGATACTTGAAACTCCTTCTTCCCCTAAAAGAGAAACAATAAATAATAGTAATATTCAGAGAGTTTTCAATTGTACCCCCTGTATTTGACAGTTACAGAACATTTACACTGATTTTTCTATTTCTAGAAGAATACAAATGCATTTTAGAATGTCTGGCAGACAGAAAAATCAGCCTGAATGTAGTATTGAGGAAACAGGATATTTTTAAAACCTTTTTTTTTGCTCCTATAACAGTAACAATACAGTACACAGCAGAAGCTCATTACAACGGCCTGGTATTTACTTCACGTCCTTTATTTTAATTACAATACATGAAGTTTTGGCATTGTCACCATCAAGAGTGAATTTCTCTGTACTTAAGCTAATATTCACAATGAGTTAGTAAAATAATTCAAGGCTTTGTCTTTGCTGTGGCTCAGTGAAGCTGCACTATTACAAAGCAAGATACTGCATGAGACAAAACAAAGCCACGTGAACAAACAATGCAGTTATTTAACAGTTAAATAATTCAACAAGCATTTAAATTTTAACCACAGCCATCACATGACTAACACCCTTCAGTCTCTTTTTGTATGTCAAGCATACTAAAATCATCACCAGGATTTCTACAATCAAAACAATGCCAGATTAAAGATAAAAAATTCTGTGTTCTTTTTCTTGTATTTCTTGCTTTATTACAACTTAATTTATTTGGATGAGCAACAATTCCTATCAAATGAATATTACCAAAAGGTATCACTGTTGCCTTGTTAGCTAGGTAGTATTTCAGTTTAATTATAAAAAGCCTACTTTCTGTACAAAATAACAGTATTGAATTGTGATTGTTCCTCCACAAAAATGTTACTACCTTTATTAAAAAATACAATACATGATTAGATTCCAAATAATTGACTTAAATTTTAACCCAACAGGCAAAACATTATACAAGAAAACTTACTTCCTTAAATTCTGCCTTTAGGACAGCATGCCCTAAAGTGGTCTGCCACTGAAGTTTTCGACCACTGTGTTTTCCCAGATAAAAGGTTTTAAATACCTCTTGAAGCTTTATCATCTGTAAAGAAAAGAGAAAAAAACATTAACATTATACCAGTGCAGTGATACCAAATGACTTCACACAAGTAATTTCTTTATTTTCCTCAACCATGTTTCGTAATAGGTTCTTCTGTAGGAAAAACTTAACCCAAAGAGCAAAATTCTGCTCAAGTACATTGGTACTATTATACACATAAGAAAGCCTCAATTCAAAAATAACTGAATTTTCCTTGGGTTTTTAACTCGCTTGTTTTAAGTAATAGTAATATAAACTCCCTGTAAAGGGTTTTAAACCTCAAAAATAGATACTGGTTTTGTCCCGGACTTTGAATCTGACCTAGAAGTCATGGGACAAAAAGCATACATCTCACAACGTTACACTGGCTAGTACCATCTGCTCTTAAGTTCTTCCTGTAGTTTGGGATGGAATGGAACTCTAGTCCAATTCCACTACTTTATGGCCTCTTATTCCAAGAAAGGGGGTTCTACCCCTCCATTTTCATGATGTGTTGCTCAGGCTGGATCCTTCAGAAGTAGTCTGCCACAGAGGAAAAGACACCTCAGGAGCAAGAGCTTCCGTATCTTCCAAACTCAGTGGGAACCCCATTACCATCTCTGGCCTCTGAAGTGCTTCCCACACCTCCAATCAAGCAAGGTATTGTAGGGAACAGGGACTCCAAATATACATTCCAACCTAAATCGCTACTGACAGGAGCTTTGCAAAAATCTCTCACCTTGGAAACAATCATTTTGCAGGCAAATACTATTTAAATGCAGAGGCTAGTTTTGTGTGACACACTGCAGGAAACAGAGGAAGGATCTTTGAAAAAAGGAATATGCAATAACATAACTAGTTCGAAGTGCCTAACCAATGTAGTTAAAGATTGACTAAATTAAGGTGAACTGACCAATTGCAAACTTTTAAGTGATTGACAGCAATGCTAAGGAAGACAATTTTATTCCTATTATTATTCAGGTAAAAAACCACCACACTGAGTGAAATAAGTATCTGAAAAAAGTGGATTTTATCCACTACATTTTATTTCTTGCAATTCTGGAATCTTTAAAACTACATAAATCCCTTAAACATCTAGCAGAAAAAAGTTAAATGAAGGGCATTAACTCCCCCTGTGATAATGATTCCATTCTGTAAAGTGCATTTAGAAGAAGAATTCAAACACTAACCTCAGAATTCAGGTGGACTTCCATAGGTGTATAAGTTGGCCAATATCCCATAGTTAATATATTTACTGTCAGGTCTATATTTCCTGGGTCACTTTGGTTCTGCATATACTAAAATACAAGAGACAAAAATTATTCAAGTATACTATCTACGTACTAAATTAGAAAACATATACACTTAAATTAGAAATTTGAGATTAGTGTAACAATGAAAAATTCTTACAGGCCACATCCTTGGTTAGATATGCTCCACCAGGATTTTGAGTAACTATCTAATGACTCCTTCTCCAACTTCAAAACACAGCAAGCCATTGGGAGTACAAAGAAAAGATCAACATGCCTTGAAATATCCTAGACCACTGTCTATAAAGGGTGCTAAGGTCAAGGGAACTTTAATCACGTACAAATAAAGCAGAAGAAAAGTTTTTGATCAGAAGCCATGCAAAAGACTGTAAGATCAAAAGGATCTCTTTGGACTTTTACATCTGTTAGACACAACTTTTTCATATAATTGGGGTACAGCATCAGTCAAAACAGACTGCAAAATCTGGGACAGAAGGGTCACCACAGTATTTTATTACACGTATTGTCCTGGGTCAGATCTCTAACCCAGCATCCTGACTTCAGTAAGGCCCCAAAACAAGTACCCAGGGAGAAACGCAACAACACAGTGAATATGTACAGTACTTCCTGCAATCATTCCCTTGGTCACCAACAGGTTGGAAACTTTGGGGCTGAGACATGCACAGTTTCTGTACACTTAGCAACCTTCAGGGAGTTTCTCTTGTGTGGGCCAATCACAAAAAATTCATCAGAGTAGCAAAAGTTTACAGAATGAAGGATACAGACTTTCAAGAATGTCAGTGAAGTAAATTACTATGTGGGATTCAGACTAATTTACTTAAAAAGGAATCAAATAAAAGTGTAAAATTATTGTAGACAATAAATAAATTCTGTTGTATAAAGAGAACTGTAAATAGACACTATTATTATGACTAGGACCTGATCAAAAGCTGTTTTGTTTAATTTTAGCTTAATCCAAGGTATAACACCATTAAATGCCTCCCTGTGACTGTGGAAAATTTAGTATACAAAAAAAAGCTAAATGTACCTGCTTAAACTGTACCATGACGTCTTTGGACAGTTCCATGTCCTTGAACATGCCCTCCAGTTTGCTGGTAAAAGCAGCACCACATTCTGTCACACACAAAAAAGCAAAGATCCCACAATTACAAAGAAGCACAGAACAAGTGATAAACATTTAACCTGAGACAGCTGAGCCACATTTACCAGGTTACAGAGCACCCACAAACAGGTACATGTTTTCAGGATTTTGCTCCTCGGTAGGTACATTAAATAAACCAGTCTCATACCTAAGAAGTCAGCCGAATAGTTCTTGCTGAGCATAATGAAAGCTGTGATATAGATATATATACACACTCTCCTAAGTATTTAAATAAGAGCTGTTCAGCTATTAAAATCTGGCTTGTCACTTCCTAAAAGCATGAGAAAATAGAGATTCCAATGTGCACGCCAGAAAGTGATACAAAATTAATACATCTGAGGACACCTACCATGTTTGAGCTTTGACAACATGGACTTCTCAGCATCTACTGATGCACTTTTTCCAACCAGCAGTCTTTTGGCCAAGTCTTTCTTATAAAATGCCTCAAACACATCTTTCCCTGTAAGGAAATTGAAACAAAAAATAAAATTAAATGAAATTACACATTCTCTCTGTATCACTGCCATTCATGTTTGTGACGCAAGCCTTTCTCATGAAAAGCTGATGAGCAGAACAGTATTAACTATGCAGCAGTGAAGAAAAACATGTAGACAACTTGTTCTTTTTATATTTTAATAATTTTAACATATTTTGCAAAATATTTACTTCTTTCTTTCTTATTTCTGCCCCAGGAACTTGGGCTGCCTTGTATTTCCCACTGGAGCAGCTGCAAAACATATGAAGTTACTAAGGAGTCCAGAAGAACATTCTCCCTCCACTGGTCTGATTCATTAAAGGGGGAGGCGGGATGGGGGAACTTTTCTATGTATTAAAGAATACACTTTAAAATCCTAAGGTGAAAAAAATTTAATAGAAGTCTTCTCACTCGGTTTGCCAAGACTTTTGAAAATGAGGGAGTCATAGAGATACCTACAAACTTTCACACCTTAAACCCCAGCTTCTCCCTACTGACATGGAGAAGATAGCAGCAAGGTGTTTCCCTTTTAAAAGGAACAAATTCACTGTAACTCAAGCCACTGTTTGTGTTGCCTACAGTAGCCCCTCGTAATTCCTTGCAAACACCTTCCAATTTAGTGCTTCTTACGACAGTCGTCTTCCTTCCCCATACTGTCCTGGTGATGTTTCATGAACCAGCTCCATCAAGATATTATCAAAAAGGCCAATGCCCAGAAACTACCTACTAATTACCTGCTCTTAAAAGAGCTCTTATGTACTAGACAGCTCAAAATAAAATTTGCGCTTTTAGCTCAGTACTACAAAAAATATGAAGAGAAAGAGTTGATGAAAGTTTCAGATTAACAGAAATTCATCTCTTAGGCTGACAAGCTGCCAGTACAACTGTTTTCATTCGCCATCTCTATCTGACAAAAAAGATGCAATTATGATTCAATTATGCAAATGATACTACTTTATGACTTGACTGCTTTCCCATTATACTGTACTTGTTTGGGTTTTTTATGAGAAGAGAACCCCATAGATCTCAGACAAACTAATACAGAATTGAGTAGTTCCTGCTATTCCACCCCAGCCCAGGACACACATTCCACTTCCCTCAGAACAGTGACCATGTGTCTGTTGGATTAGACCACTGCTTTTTCTGGTATCTAGAAAAAAAAAATTCTCCTAACACATTCAAGGATTTTGCTCAGATAGAGACATACATGAGGGAAGTGCATTTCAAAAGCAGTGAAATTCAGCAGTAACACTTTTTCCTATTATTCTGAGCCCTCCTCTGTGTTCCTTCTCAGTCATGATGAGAAAACAGAAGTCAAAAGAAGTTGCTGTGTTTTTGTGTTTTGTACCTACAACATATGTAAGTGGACAGGAAAGAGGAAGTCTGTACTGTTATTAGAGGAGAGGTTGTGGTTGCAGACATGGTTAATTTATGTGAAAAAACTTCCAGCAACACCTCTAACTCTTAGGTCTCCACTCACAAGACTCTGAAAGGTCTGTAACTTGCCAATCTCCACCAAAATATCTGTCCTCCTATATTTATTGTGCTCCTTCAGGTGTAAGGCAATCTGAAATAAAGGCCAAGTTGAGCAGAAACTCATGCTGAAAAAGATCTCTTGCATTCAGAGGAAACCAGCCCTGCTAGTAGCAAGGGGAACAGTTTTAATTGCATCAACAGTGAACCACTATTTCTTACCATGAATGAATCTAAATATGATCATGATTTTGTCAAGGATTCTTTCCAGCTCTTCATCTGTTGCTTCTTTATTACCAGCTCTTAACTTGGAATCCACGTATTTTGCTACAAATAAATAAAATTATGTAACAGCTAAAAAAAAAAAAATCTGAAATAACCAACTTAAGCATCTCCTGCTTGAAATATTACTATGTGTTAAATACTACTATATGTTAAAATATAGGCTAAGTGCAGTATTTTCTATTTTCCCTTTTCCCATCCCTATGTTCAGTGGAATGACAGAGCCCTACTGTATTACTGGCATAATGGAAAAGTACTGCAAAAAGGAATAGTCCAAGGCAAAAAATAAATACAGTATAATAATTAAAATTAATGCATTAGAAATTCCCATATTTTGTGTTATAATCATAACAAGCACATTACTTGTTGAAAGACAATGTTTTGGAAGCGCACAATGTATATGAATGTATTTTATGAGAAACAGAAACAAACAACATAAAGAGGACTCTATTTTTGTAGACCTTTACCATGACCCTCATGCTCCTTGGTAGGAGTACATTAAACTTTTAACAGGAGCAATGCTTTCCAGTTAGTAGTTTCAGAATGCCAGAAATAAGGTTAAGCCTTGAGTTTAGCTAAGTATTTATTACGCCACATTAGTATTCTTATACAACCTTCTGTCTAAGAAAAAAACCTTTGTAGGAGCTGGAAAACCATGCTCCACAAAAGACAACAGCCCATATCATGGCTTTAATCTGTATCACTATGTTGTGCAATCTGTCCTACATAAAGCTGATTTTACAAGGAAGACACAAAATAAGCCAAATAAAGGCAAAAGAAAGTACATAGGAAAAACAACCAAGGAGCAGGACCCTCTCCTGGTGTAAAATGCCACAGCTCCAGTTTTTCAGTAGGCAAAACTGTCAGGATAGCTTTTGCCAGATCAGGGATAAACTAAACAATAGTATTTTTAAAGTATTTTTATTATCTTCTCCTTTAATAAGCACTAGTTCTCCTGTCAAGGTAGTGGGCTTTTTCCCCTCTATTAAAACTCCTTGTATCTGAAGGCTTTAAAATTGTTACCCCAGCTTCAGCCATCAAGGCAGATGGATGGGCTGTACTTACTCCTTTTGGAGAGATCCAGAACATCCCCAGAACTCCTCTACCGCCACAATTAAAGCCAGCTCCCCTTTACTTGCCACGGCTGCTCTTTCCCCCTGACCATTTACCCCCATGGCAGCCCAGTGCTCACTGAGCAGTTGTTAGCACCAGGCCCTGTGCAAGCAGCAGAGCGCAGGGACAGGAGGGTGACATGCTCTGCCAGGACCCCCTAACAGCACACCCAAGCTCTCGGGGCCCGCCACGCACCCGGGTTAATGTTTGCCTCGTATCCCAAAACCAGTCTCCTAAAGCAGGATGTGACTGCACCACTGTTGCACTACACACTCAGCAGCATTATCATGCTCTCTATAGATTTTTGAAATATTTTACAGAAAAATATTTGTGTACCTATCAATTCTGCAGGCTTATTTGGTCTCTTGTTGATAAATGTTTCAAAGGACTCCTTCATCAAGTTTATAAATTTTTCATTTTTCTGAAAGCACACTTCTATGATATGGTCCACTTTATCCTTAAAATCTAGTAGCTCTTGCACCATATCCTTGTCTTTTTCAGGATTAACCACTATTGTTGTCCCAAAGTTCTGTAAAACAAACACTTTTGATAGTAAAATACTTTAGAGTGCTACCTATCTCCCCCAACAGAAACATTTACCCTTATAAAATTTATCATTAGAAAAAGAAATTTTTTTTACAGAACTACTTATGACTTCAAGTTTTTAAAAAATGAGATGCATAGAAATTAAAAATAAAAACTAGACACACAGTAATGGATTTCAAACATCAGCGTTTGATTTAAAGATTATTGACATTTAAGACAAAAGTAAAAAATAATAAATACACAGTAGACATGACTATGACGTGCAAGTTTACAGTGAGATACAGAACTATGATTAATGTAAAATAAATTAAATTGAAATAGCCTCAGAAATACTAAGTATAAAGGAAAAGTTTGCACTATTTTTATTAAACCCACTAGAGAGCTTAACTGATTAAACAGGTAGCAAAAATTTAACTGCTGCTCGGCACTCAAAGATTTCTCTTTTATCAAGGGCTCTAAACCAAAAAAATCCTACCTGACTGGGAAGGAAACAAAACTTTCTCGTGCACAAGAAATAGCCACAGACCTGACTTTCTCTTCCTGTTCCTACATTTATTATCTTAGAGACACAACACCATTTCTCTAATGAACCAAAGTATCCTGTAAGGGAGGATTTTCACCTACTGGACAATTTACATTTGCTTAGTAACACTCATCAGTGCCCTGGACAGAATGATCAGTTTTCCAAGGTGAGAAAAAAGGAACATCTGCACAGCAAAAGCAAAAGAGTATTCAATTGGTGTATTTTCACCAACTGAAGTATGTTAGCCAACAACAGTAAAAGAGGTAGGGGGAAATCGTTCTCTGGCCTCAGAATTTCCACTGCATTATCTAATTAGCCACTGTCATCTTTCATGGAGATCTCTCTCAAGTACCCTTTCAGCGTAAAGCTGAACACAAGGCTCCCAAGGTCCTCAGATTCAACACATATATCACAGAATCACAGAATGGTTTGGGCTGGAAGAGACCTCTGATGATCACCTAGTCCATCAGATCTTCCACTTGTCACAATTTCCCCTTCATTAACACAGTATTTGGGCATCTCACAGTCTCTACGAGGTACACTCATAAATTGCAGGGCTTTCCCCCCATTCTGCAAACAGCAAACCGATACAGAAAGCCAAATGGCACCTCTGAAATCACAAAAAGGTGACTACAATGGAGCATAGACCTTTACTACAGTAACTTTTGGCTCACAAGATACACGCTAGAAGTTCCTGAAGCCCCTCTTTACTGTCATACAGACTGTTTGGAAGGAAGAGATTTACTGACACTACAGAAAAGGTTTTCTAGGGTTTTGAGTGTGTACAAAACCATCTTAAAGCCGTAAGAGGTCTGATTCTGTGAAACATAGGGTATGATAAGCCAATTTAACAACTTGCTGTCGTGAAAGGAAAGGTTCCTTTCCTTATTTTCTACCCATCTTGAACTCCTGCTTCTTTCCTTTGACCAGCACATGGACTTTTCTTTGAGTCTCTTTAGCTCACTAAACCTGGGATAGAACTGACCTTGCCCAGGTATTGTGATAAAACAGATCACAGAAGAGCCTATGGAGTGGCAGGCAGCACTAGGATTAAGAGAGGAGCCTGATCTGGGACAAAGGAAGAAGAAAGATGATCCTCCTCAGCTACAGCAAACCATTCAACTGGGCAACACCCTAAGGTGTCAACTCCACCTCAGTTCTGGGGGCAGATGGTAACCCTGTTCCACTCCCATGAGCTGCAACACTGGTGGATCATGCTGAACTCCAGACATAGGTGTGCAGAAAAGGCACCTCTGGAATTGACTCATGTTGTGCACTTAGTCCTGAAGGCTGATGAACACATGGGCAATCCAAAGGAGAGCCACTCCAACGGGAATTATCAACTCCAGGGAGAAAAATCTTCTGTGAAGCTTTCCTGCCATCATCTTGCAGGAGCACTAGAGTGCAAGCTGTCTGGGGCAGCATACTACACAGATGTCATGCCTAACAAACAAACCCAAAGCATCTAAATACAACCAATGATGGATTATTTTCAATAGGAGCATTCCCTTCCCAATAGCTTTAACACTCATCAGCATTGCTGTAGGCTGGTTACAAGTAGCACTGCTAACCTGCAGAAGAATAGCCACATCTGATGTTTCACTGGTTTTGCAGGTATGTAAACAGTTGAGTGTATTTGCAGCAAAACAACATAGTACAGTCCAGCACACTCTGAACACATGTGCATGGGGCTCTATTTAACAGCAAAGCAACCAAAAACATCCTGTATAACATTCAAACCTATAAGGAAAGCAATTTCCAAGTAGAAATTTAAAACCAAAGCAAGGTGTTGCTGTTTCTCATCATGTGATTGTTACTGAGGGGAAAGCATTAACAACTCTCCCCATATTTACTTAAAACAGAAGTCTGATGATACACCTACATGTTATTCTTGGCTTTGACAGAAGAAATTTGTAACAGCATAAATTTTTACATTAGTAATAGATCTTTGAAATACCTTGATGTATTCACTCCAGTGTTGCAAAAGGATCTGCTGCCCACCTTTTACTCGGCTGAACAGCTGGTATGTCTGGGTCAAATCTGATATTCTGTTTTCATCAAGCAGGTTATCAAGTCCTAAAAAAAAATTAAATTAGAAGAAAGAGCAAATTTGAATACAATTGCATAAATACAGTTAGAGAAATGTCTACAAAATATAACAAAAGACAAGTGTCCCTCTGGTGTCCTTAAAAGATATGAATGTTTTAAGGTTAAATTTCTGAAAGCAAGTGATATATTCCCTTGTTTAAACTGGATGAAATGATTTATCATACAGTATTTCAAAAAATATTTAAACTGAAATACTTTCCTAACAAGGTGATGATCTTAAGCCTTTTGCAGAATGGTTATGAAGAGAGCTTGACTTGAAGGGTACAGTTTTATCAAGAACCTCTAAAGAAAACTAAGTAAACTGCCCTAAATTTAAAGTAATGAGAAATACTTCGCGAGACTTTTTTCTATGGTGCATGGGGAGATGTTTTTAGATTAAGAATGTGCTGGGAACAGCCTACGTTCCTACCAATGCAGTACCACAAGATTACAAATTCCTTTCAAGCAACTTTTGCTTTGTCGATTCACCCTACATGTTGGACTAACAAATGGCCAAGTGAAGCTCAAGGAATGGAACAAGCAAGTAACTTCATACACATTTTTCTCTTTGAGAGTAGGATGAATGTAGTTCCAGTGTAATCAGAAGTACTCTGTCCGGTGTCAGTTACAGAGGCTTTAGTAACACCACAGCATAGTATCAAAGATTTATGACTTTTTTTTAAAAAACAAAAAGTTTGATTTTACACATGTTGACAATTGTACACAATTGACACTGTACAACCGTCCTACTTCAAATTTATTTCATTAACACGAATTTTTAAATGATATTAAAAACTGATTTGCAAATCACTACCAAATTACCCCATATTCTACTATATTCTTCAGCTTAAAAATACTTTCATTGTATATTGTAACTTACATGTTCAGAAAGGCAAGCAATGTTCAAAAATGATGTCAGGTAAACTTCTGTCTGCTATTTTGAGATTTCCTAAACTTTTGAGATATCAGAAGAATAGACATACTTTAAATGTAAGACAACAGACTACACAGTCTCGAATACAGGGTTTTAGAGCTCTCTTGTTATTGAACATGGAATTAGAATCCTGGAAATCAAAGAATCATAGAAAGGTTTGGGTTGGAAGGGACCTTCAAGATCATCTTGTTCCAATCCCCAGCTGTGGGTAGGGACACCTTCCACCAGACCTGATTGCTCAAAGCCCCATCCAACCTGACCTTGAATACTTTGAGGGATGGGGCATCCTGAACTGGGCAACCTGTTCCAGAGCCTCACAACCCTGATAGTACAGAATTTCTTCCTAACATCTCATCTTAGATCTCTCATTTTTTAGTTTAAAACCATTCCCCCATGACCTATCACTATCTGCCCCCTCTTTTTTATAAGCCCTTTTTAAGTACTGGAAGGTACTTAAGACAGTGAGACTGTAAAGACAGTGAGGTCTCCCTGGAGCCTTCTCCTTTCCACGCTGAATAATCCCAGCTCTCTTAATTAAGAAATGCCCATCCCATTCAAGCACTACCTCCTACTCATTTAAAGACACCAATACACTAACTGCTTTATTATAACCTAGATCATAAAACTTAGCCTTCCCTCTTCCTCTAACATTAACTGTGTGACTGAAAAAATACTTAGTCACACATTTGACAAATGAAAACAACATGCAGCAAAGTCCTGATAAAAGGTTTCACAGAGCTTCCAGAAAGCACTGCCACAGCCTTGGAAAAATCTACTGTACTCAGGAAAAAACCCTCCACCAATATCTAGCCAACAGCAGTTACACTAATGTAAGGAAAAAAGTTTTCTTACACAGACTCTGCATTTTTAAGCTTTTTTCCTCCTGTATCCAACTGACTACTTCACATGCCTCATCTTAATGAAGAAAACCTACAAAAGGCAGTATCATCTTCTACTTGCAGAGAATAAGATGTTATAAGCAAATTAAAATGTGTCCCAGATCAAACGAGTATAGAAAATCATGCAAGTCAAGTGATGATAGAAGTTTTTTAAACTTTTTTTTCCAGTGGAGACATAGAATGCAAAAGCTGATCCAACAATACTCGAGTCCTAATGCACAGTAACCACAAACTAGAAAAATGTAAAAATCTCTGTATTTACATGGATGGCTCATATACATTGTAAACCAAGAAAAACTTCAGTTTAAAACAAGACCACATACTCCCTGTTTAAGCCACCTGATAAACAAGCACATCACTGGAAAAGTTACTTAAAAATCATGCTTGAATTAAAGAGCAAGCAAAATTGACATATATCAGCAAAATATAGTTATTCTTACCTTCTGTTTATGGTAAGTTTAAGAATAGCTAAGATGGAGTGACCAAGCTCATTTTTATAAACGTACTGAAAACAGTGAAACAATCTATCCCCAGGGCAGTTGAGAGAAAACTATGAGCGTAAATCATCTTTAAAGGGGACAAAGAAAGACATGGAAAGGGTACGTGCAATAACATGAAAGTGTTAACAAACATGGATGTGATGGAGCTTGAAGATATCAGACTAGCAGGGACATCTGTTTTGCAACACAAAACAGAGGTGGAAGGAGAATTTGCTAGAAGACCAAAAACCTAAAATATGGCTACTGCAAGAGAAGGAAAAGATCATTTAAAGTATTAGAAGATCAGGGAATACTGAACAAACCCAGAAATTCAGTGAAAAAGGAGAGATTAAAATTTAAGAGGAACAAAGAAATGGCAATTTGAAGACACTAATGTCTGAATAAGGACTTCCTAAGAAGGTTGCAGTTCTTATCTGACATTGCCACACAAAATGTCAAGTACAGACAAAGGCATATGAAAGCTCATTGCCTCAAATGCTGCCAGTTCCAATAACTCATGATTATTAAACCACACAATCATGAGAATAAGTGAAACTATTGCACTTGAGCTGTGTGATTATCACATAAAAAGCTACAACAGTAAGTGCAGCTCTCATTTAGAAGTTTATGTAATTCTAGGAAATAAGCAGTTTCAAAGGTTTAATTCCTAAGCCCACTGCTGCAAGTCAAAGGAGATTTAGAGGCTTAGCAACCTTTACAAATATGGAATTAGATTTTACACATTTTCTCTCCAAATAAACCATTTACTTATCACAGTGGGTGTAACAATCACAGGGTTGGCTTTCTGTGTCTGTGGAAGTTTTTTCCCATGACTAATGTACTGTCCTAAAGTAAAAACTGCAGAATTTATAGCTATTGCAGAGTATGAGAATCCATTGCTAATCAAAGATTACATTAATTTAAGAAAAATACCTTTTTGCAAAATAGCTGATAAGTGTTCTCCTAGTAGTTGCTTCTCCACACAAGCAATCAGTGGTTTCCTGAATGAGGCAAGAAAAATATATTAGAAGCATTAGAGTATCAACGAGTTGCCTTCTGTCACAGTGTGTTTGTGTGTAACTTACATTATAATGCAAAAAAACCCCAAAATTTTCTACTTAAAACAGAGTCTACAAATTAAGACAAAAACATCACGTGATATAAGACAGACAACAATAAACTATGTAATTAAAAATAAATTCAGGTTTGAATACTAAAAAAAAGTCCTTATACAGTAGAAGAGAGACGCTTACATTGCAAAAGTCATTACAAAAGCATTACTGGAAAAAGTCATATTGAATTTTGGAAACAAAACAAAAAACTTCAAGGGTTTGAACGCCAAACCAAAACAATACACACAAGTGATGTTCAAAATTCAAACTTTTCACCTAATTATGTTATGCATGTACACAAGCATAAATTGAGCTAGAGCCACAAGACAGATTCGCAAAACATTTTAAATTTGTCCTTGAATATCCCCTACTTTTCACTTTTATATATTCATTTTAGACAGAACTGAAAACTAATGGGAAGTTTTCCCTTACATCTTTTATCACCTAAAAGATGAAATAAATGCCTAAAGTGCAAAGGCATAATTAATTTCAGCATTTAGACTTCTACGCTGCTTACAACGGGACAACATAAGACCAACCATTTCTTTATGAGTTAAGTTTTATAAAACTGGTTCTCAGAACCTTAACTGAAATTTCCTAGAAGAGAGGTGCTCAACTTGGATTGATGGAAGCCATTCCTGTAGCAGCATACACTTCTGCTAAAACAAAAGTGTACCTTTGCTAACACACTCTTTCCTCAAACAGCCCATCAGTGACATGCCTGGATTTCCACACAAAGCAACAGGTCCTTCACTTGGAAAGGTTCACAGAAGGGAGCAGGGATGATCAAAATACGCAGCAGCAGCGGCAACAAGAGAGACAAGTGCACTTGTCAAGACTCTTCTTTAAGGGAAGGAGATGACTTAGAGATGCTGTTAACAGGCAGGAAAGGGGTGAAGGGAACTGACTGATCGCTTTCCAATGCATGAACTGGGGTCATCAGCGATGGTACTGGGTGCCAGATTTAAAAGGAGGTACTTTATCTCCTGGTGACTGTGCATTGGTGGAATGCTTTGCCAAAGTCTGGCACAGATGGAAAAGCTGATGTGAATCCCCATGAGAGACTGCAAGTATTTCAGAGATACAAAGACAAACCACAGCAGGTTCAGAAAATATGCTGAGCTGAACACAGGCAGACACTAGGAGAGTATCAGGGCATCCCATACATTTTCCCTGTTCATTCCCTTCAGTGGTCATAAATGAACATGAAATACTGTTTAGACAGACCCTTGTTATTAACACACGTGGCCATTTCTATGGTAATTTCCACTTCCCCTGCCATTTCCAACTACTGCTATCTGCAGTTGCTGGCCATTTTCAACAGCAGGAGTCAGGGTTGTATGAAATACCATCCTTTGCCCTGGAAAACCTACTCTGAGTACAGGAGATGCAGGGACCATTTGTCTGCTTGAGGCCAAGAGGCCAAGCACTACATCCTAGCAAGCAAACAAAATGAGTATCTATCTTGACTGCTAGCTAAGGAAGGTGTGAGAAGGTACCTTCTGTATGACCTCAAAGCCATGTACCTTGGTCATCTATTGACTGACAAGGAGACATGCTTAATCTGGTCAGCTGCCCAGAACAGTATGTACTGCTGGGCTGAAGGAATCCCTCTGTGGGCTGCAACAACACACTTCCCACGTGTTGTTTGAAGTATATGGAATGGTGTTTCACATGATGGTTTTGTCCTAGAAGTATCATTTCCATCTCAAGATCAAACCCAGTAACTAAATAGCATCCTTTCTGCTCTTTTCATGCACACACAGAGAAACAGTATGACCCCAGGAAAAATCAAGTGCTCTAATTTTAAGAGCTGCTCTTTCTTAATGCACGGAAAGGAAATGAGTGTGAAGCCTCCTAAAAGTAGGTTTTTAAGCCTTTATCTAAGGGTGAGATTCAACACAAGCACTTGATGTCTATCTAGACTGAAAATGTAATGGTATCAATCTACTTTTTAACCTAAACAGTAAATAAATATATATTTGCTATAACTTTATAAACAGAAATAGTTCCATATATTTCAATGTGAGTGGTTTCACCAGAAAAAGCTAGTCACCCTGCAATCAGCATTTACAGGAAGAAGATCCAAGTTCAAGTATGTGCCATGACCCACAACACACACGTGTGTGTATATATATGTATAAAATGTCTGAAATAAGTTAAAAGATAATTTGTATTCAGTTATCCTTTTGCCATCAAATAAAATGCCAATAAATCATCCAGAAGACTAAAACCCAATAAATTTAATGGTATGTTCTTAACTAAAAAAAAAAGCAACAGCTTACTACAGGAAAAATTATATATGGATTTATTAGTGTGTCAATTCCTGCAGGAATCTGTTAACTCAACAAAACAAACTATTACTTAAAACCCAAGTGGAAAAAGGACAAGCTACCTCACACAGTACATTGGCAGGAGCTGATCTACTGTTAAGCTCACACCTTGGACTGCTTACAAATTACATTAATGTTCTCCGTCCTTCCGTGTTTTTTCAGGTTTTGTTTGGGTTTTTTTTGGTTTTGTTTGTTTGTGGTTTTGCTTGTTTGGTTGGGTTTTTTTCTAAGGAGCCTTTCCTTCCCTGAAGGGATTTGTGATTAAAGATGTTATCAGTACATGAATAGCTAAAATCAGCTGCTATTCTGATAGTGGAAATTTGAGGTTTTTTGTAATGTCTTTTTAACTG
The DNA here is from genome assembly GCA_013397815.1 of Aleadryas rufinucha. Taxonomy (NCBI): domain Eukaryota; kingdom Metazoa; phylum Chordata; class Aves; order Passeriformes; genus Aleadryas; species Aleadryas rufinucha. Next base: position 45,937 of record VZTH01016783.1, on the reverse strand, counting down.
CAGTATATAGAATTAATATTTCTGAACAAATTTCTTCTTACTGACTGAAAATACACTTTTATTTTAAAGTAGTACCTTTTGATAAAAATGAAGTCTTTAAAAAAACAAGCTATTTCACAAGCACTGTCAACAAGATAATATCTGTAAGATAACGAAGAAATAATCTGTGTCTCTACAACCATGGATAATCATACTGATTTATGAAGAATGCTTGACTTACACTAAAAATGATAAAATTTGTACTCACTGCGTGCTGTGATCTAAATATGTTATTACTCTGTCTCCTTCTTCTTCCAATCGTTTATTAACATGGTGAAGATATTCTGGGACCTATCAAGACAAGAATGAGAAGTTCAGCTACAAAGGTATGAAAGGTAGCTAATCTTGTTCCATGACAATTATTTAAAACTACATTTTTAAAGAGAATATTAACTGGAAAGGACTATTGCACCAGAACATTGTTATGTACTACATAGTCTGTATTTTTATTAACTAATGTTACTTCATATTAAACATATTATAGCTGGTAATGTGACTTTAGCTACAGAAAATGTCACTGGGTTACTACACAATAATATCTATCAAGTTCCATGACAACCTGGGGTCTGCCCTCCCTGTTGATACAATACTGTGGTCCACATCAAAACACACAAATACCTGAGTGCCAGTAAATTTCACTGGACATTAATACACCATGGCACTACCAAAGTTCTCATGTAATCCCACAGTTGATAAAACTATCATAAAAGCAATCATCTACCACATGCACCTACCTCTCTTTCTTGCATTAATCTTTGGCCTTCTGCAGCATATAAACAATTTGTCTCTTCCAGAAACCTGTGTTCAAATGATTCCTTGTAAACCTGCTCAAGAAATCAATTTAGTTACTTACATTAAGCTCACAGTAACAGTAGCATATTTTTTTTGTCAGGCATAAGAGGGCAGGTAAAATCTGAAGGCTGTGGGAAGTGCCAATGTAACATTACATTAACAAATTCTATTTGCCCTTTCAGGTTTTAGAAAGACTGAGATCAGAACCGACTTCCCAGAGCAGCAATGCTTTGTCTCAGTCATCAGTACTCAAACAGTCTAAATTAGTCTTCTGTTTAAGGCACACAGCCCAACACCAGTACCCAACATCATAGCACAGCAATGACATCCAATCCACCCGAGACCTAAACTCCCACTGGTATTTCTGTGGCAAACAAACCCCTATCAAACTAGTGAAACACTGGCACAAAACAGGTAATTCTCATCACTAAAACAGTAATATGCTCAGTAACACATCTTCAGATCTGCCAGGTTTCTCTCAGTGGCCCAGGAAAAATGAATTTTATCAAATAAGGTGAACTCTTCCTCCAGGGAACAAATAAGGTGTGTAAAAAAGGGCACCTATAGCAATCAGACACTAAAAAACTTTTGTATAATGACTAACAGTTTATTATACAAAGGAAATAAGTCAGAAAGGACAGTTATAACAGTCTGAAGAAGATAACTAGGGATTAATATGCAGAGGCACAGTGAAAAGTAAAAGGGAAAATTCCTTGAGTGTGGTAGAAGAATAGAAGAAAATATTTCTTCCAAAACATGTAACAGAGCTGTAAAACTCACCACATTCTGACCACTTTTCGTCTCTTAAGGACTTCGAGTTGAAGGTTCCCTGCCCAGTGCAGGGGGGTTGGAGCTAGATGACCTTTAAGCCCCCTTCCAGCCCAAACTATTCTATTATTCTATCACTTTCAAAAGCTTAATTTTTTTTTTCAATGGTTTTTCTCTCTAACAGAATACTACTTCTGGGATGCTAGAGGAAGCTACAGATGAAAGTCAAGAGGATTAACATGAAAGGCAGAAAACCAGGTAAGCTGCCTAACCAGAAAGGACTTTTTTATGTAGTCTGGCTCTTCAAATTCTTTCAAACCTTCAGCCAGTTTCATAATGCTGTATGCCACTTTGAAATGGAGCAACCTCAACAGGTTTTAAGAAAGAAAGACAGCTCCAAAGTTTCACTGCACATCACACAAGGCTGCAACATCAACTCAAGGACAACCTATACAGAAGCCAGAAGCACAGCATTCATCAGTCTCCATGGTTACTTACTACCTCTGCTCATGGAAAGTTCCACTAAGTTGCAGCTTGACATGATCTATCTAAAAACCTTGGCCTTAATATGGCATCCCCTTCTATCCTCAGCATTTCTAAGAAGTTGCCAGTAGTGATGTTTTTGTGATAACCGACCCAAGATCTGGACTCCAAAAAGTGACACCTTTTTACAGTGACAGAGAGGGATTTTTCTGTTCCTACATTTAACTGGCACTAGGATGAGACAATGAGTGATTAAGACAGACAAAATACTGCACATATTAAAAGTCCTGTAAATCTATTAAGATCTGAGGCCATTACCTCTGCTAAGGAAAACAGGCAAAGAGGTCTCAATTAAAAACAGTGTAAGATTGCACATGGGGTAAAGAAGAGGCAATCATACCAATGTAATAGCTAGATTTTAAGCACATTTACTAGATGAATTGAATAATTTTTGTACAAAACATGACTTAGGCAGTCCAAACCGTGTGTGTAAACAAAGCTGTTACTAGTGAATTTGGCTGTACTCACCTGCAGATCTGAGAGCATGCTCAACAAACTCCGCAGCAAACTTCTGTCCACAGCTTCGCCATTTCGTTCTCGTTCGATCAGCAGGAGAATTCCATCAATAGTCTTGGTTTGAACTTGCTTGTCACTAATGATATGGTTTCTAAATAACTCTAGCCCCATATCCCTATGTGAATATTGAAAATTAGGAAGTCACGCTCCTGATTCTTTCAAAAAAAATCGACACATTTAAAATAGATACAGTGTATATATATTATATAGAAAGAAAATATATTAATGGTGTGTATACTCTTTTTGACAGTGTCCTCTAACAAAACTGTAATAAGAATTATTCTAAAAATACCAGATCACATGCTACCACAGGCATACACTTCAGAAGAGAACTGTGACCAGCCTGTCCAACTTTCACATGCTAGACTATAACTTGCTCTGCTTATTAAAAAAAATTAATCTGATCATATACCTCAACATAACATTCCCTGGATCAGACATTGTACGTGTAATTTTTAAGTTTTGTACAAAAGCCTGAATGCTTTGTATCTTTAGGATCTTATCACCTCTATCAGAGTCTCGTTTCATTCTAAGATGACGAGGAATGGTGCCTCTATGCCATGAAGCAGCTAATTGTTAAACACTAAAAACTGAGCAATCTTAGATAAAACTTGTTACCTCCGACTTCTTCACATGCATCAGGATTTCAATAAAAGGAATTTTCCCAGTAGGAGAAAAATAAGACAAAGTATGAACAGACCTCATCAACAATGTTTAGTAAAAGGAAGCCTAACACAGAGTGGGAGGAAAACTGCTGAAGCTGGGAACAAAAGATGTCCACTGGACAAGCAAGAGGCTGGACACAGATGCCAGGCTCCTCAGACAGCCTGAGGAGCTCACAAGAGCACAGCAGCCAGCCAAGCAGGGAAAAGACAAGCTCTTACTTCAGTACTTTACCCATTTGGGGGGGGAGGCAGGCTTTAGATAAAGTAACAATGCCAGAAACTTCTGGCAAAGCTTAGGGTTTTTCACTTGGGAAATGATGTAAAATGCCCCTCAGGAGGGATGCTTTAAAGCAGAATGCCCAAAGATGTGACCATGGTGGGCTGAAAGCACAAAAACATCATCAAGTGGCCAGTGCTGGAAAGATAATCTGCACCTTGTCACTATATCTGACTTAAAAAAAAAAAGAGCAACAAGTCGGAATGTTGAATTTTGTCAAAACCAGGAGCACCTACAGTAATGCTGAGCCAGTGCTAAGGTGGGAGGTAGCAGTCAAAAGCAGGTTCCCACAGAGCCAGCCTCACGTGCCTTGACTTTTAAGTCTATGTTCACAGACCTTTTTTTATATCCACAATGAATATTCTTGGGGAAGGAGGAAATGACACATGCATATGCTGACACACATATTTCCATAAACTGACACAAAATTTTAGGAATCTATTATATAGCTCAAATATAATGTGAAAAATTTATTTTCAATCTTTACACATGTAACAGCATGTCAACACACTAAAGATTATAGGAATACTTACTTGGATACCTACCATATAGAAGGAAGCATTGAATTCTGAAGCACGTATGTACGATCCAAAAATAAGAAAATGCTTCTGATCATGATCTGAAAATATAGAAATAAAATATTTTTCTCTTCACCATGTGATATTTTAAATTATAAAACAACTTCTGAAAAACTACATCACAGACACACACCTGAATTACTGATGTAGGCATTTTAAAACTTTTATGGTGACTTGTACAGCCACAGGTATGCAATTTATTGAAGTTAATACTATTACTTGGTGGTAATCCCAAGTACATCCAAGACAGTTTTCAAATTCATAACCATTAACAAAACAGTTTTATTAACCTGTTAGGAGTTTTATACCACTGATACACATAAGCTATTCAAACAGTACCTCCAATACAGTCAGTAAACATCCTGAACTAGCATGCTGTCATGCTTTTTGCTTTAAAATAAAAACAAACAAAAAAAACCAAAGGAGCTGTAAGCAGAGACAGTAATAAGCTGTGCAACAGATCTTTTCATAATAATAGTTAGCTGCCAAAATTCGTAAGAAAAATAGAGATACATTAAATCCAACAGGAGAAAGAAGGTATAAAAATGTATTATCTCTTTTTTAACTTAAAAAAGTGGGAGGAGGAGGAGGTGGTTTTTTAGCTTACTAGACTTTTACATTCAAAATCCATTTTTAACTTTGCTCATAAGAAGGCTGCCCAACTCCCAGTTTAGCATTGGCGTAACTCCGGATGTCAGTAATTCACCCCAGGCCAGACAGATTTTTATTCCCAGCTGTCCACCTACTCCTTCCCTAAAAGATTTCATTGCCTCTGAAGCAATTCTCAAGCTGACATAGCTTCTGGCCAATCATATTAAAGTAAAACAGCAGTAAGGCTGATTTTTTTCTTAAATAGCACAAGTGCTAACCCAGCACATGGGCAACAAAGACACTTGCTACAGGTTGCTGCTTTAAGGGAAAAAAAAAAAAGAATACTTACAAGTAATTAAAGCAAACAGTGCTCACAGCAAAGGTCTTTTTATGAAAACACAGGTTCATGCTAACTACATTTTCAAGGCAGTATCTTCAACTCTGTTTTCATTAGACTGCTGAATTCAAATAGCTTCCCTAACACCTTCCATTTTTAGTTCAGATAAAAAGCACATACCTCTGCTCAACCCTCAGAGGAAAGGAGGTAACAGTGGATTCAGGAATGAAAATAGAAATTCAACCTATATGGGGCATCTGCAGCCAAAGTTAAGTGACAGTGCAATAAAAACTCATTGTAAAATGTTGGTTTGGAATTATAACGATGCTTTCTTAAAGGTACAGTTCTCAGAGTGTGTTTCAGAGAGGACTTTTTTCTGTAACATAAATCATTGTGGAGGTAGAAGACAAGAAAGGCAGACAGAAAGCAAGTTTCAGTTCTTTATCCTTTCTGTTTCTTAGCTCTATAGTCAGGATAATCATCTCTGCTTTGAAAAAAAGAGTCACAAGTTAACCTAGTTCTTGGAGCTATCTAAAAGCAAAGATTGTCCAATTACTTAAAATTATGAATAGCAAACAACTTCAGCGATTCTTGGTTAGTTTTTCTTTCCATCCATAGAAAAAAAGGTGTCAATATATTTCTGAATGATGTTCAAACCTTATATGAAGCCTATGAAAGTCACATTTAACAGAATCTACATTTCAACAACAGAAGTTCCCTCAGCCAGCAAAGGGGAAAGTGAAAAGCAATGCTGAAACTTGAAGGCGAAGGTGCAGTGCAGTCCCAAGTTAAAACTCTGACAAACTCATTTTAGCCAGATTTCACTCCTCAAGGACATGTACTCTGAACAAACATTCAACTTACCATTTGTCTGCAATGATCTTGCCAGCATTTATTTATCTTCTTTAAAAATAAAAGACTATCCAGAGAATCTGTACAGCACCAATTAAGGAAAACTAGTTTGCCAGTATCTTTAGAGGCCAGATTCTGGAGGTGATCTTTGCCAGCCATTAGGCAAAGCTGCTCCATGGATATTCCAATGCTACTGTGCCTGCCAGGGATAAACCATTAATTGCAGAGCTGCCCAGCACAGTGGCTGGCAGTTCTCCAAAAGGCCTCCCTGTGTTTTCAAGGAATAATACTCACAGCTCTTCAGTAATACCATCTAGTGGCTGTACCGTGTAACCTTAATATAGATTTAAACAAGAAATCCCACCAGCGTCAAACACACATTTGTCACCAGCTGAGGTGAGAGGGATGGAAAGGTTATTTTATTTGTTTAATGAGTTCACACTGTGCACAACAGGAGTGACCCTAATCTCTTAAAAGCAGTTACAGTTCTAAATAATCCTCAACAAATCCAAATACCAGTCTTTTCATATACATCTCCAGGTCACCCTAAGTAATCTACAGAATTTTCTTCATTACACAACAAATCCAACTGTTATTTACAAATAACAGAATTCTCATGTGTCTCACAAATAAATCTAAACGAGGCTTTACCTTCCTCTCCTGCACATTATCATTTCCAACTCATTCTGGCCAAATCTGATTAATCTGATCTCATGTCCTTGGGATACAAAGCAGTACACCTGTAAAATATTAAATTTTCAACTCTCCAATCCACCATCACCCTGTCAAGAGGGCAAGGTGAAAGCAAAGTTTGAAAACACTAGTTTTAAAACACCTTTTCATAACATCATGAAAAGTCTGAAAAAGCAAGAATGCAAAAGATGGTTGTACACTGCTTTAAAGAAGATTAAAATTTGGTTCTCAAAGATCAGGTACATTTAAGACTACTGTACTAATGAGCTATGTAGAAGCCAGATGCCTTAAATGGGACTAAAAAAAAACCCAAAAACCAAACCACCAACAAAAAACAAAACCAAAACCACAGAGCCCAAAACCATGTTAGTGCTACGTAACATTAAAAACCCCAAATTATTCTGAGTGTAGGCACCTACCTGTGGAATGCAGTGAACCAAGAAACTGAGAGTCACAATCCAAAGCACATTTAAAGCATTTATTTGGAAAGGAGGTTCTTTCTCAGCCCTAGCCCCTTGTTTCTTTCAACTTTGTCCTGTCATTTTCTGCTAATAAAATCCATACAGAGAGCTGGGAAACAATGCCAGCAGCCACACTGCTATAGTATCTGTTCAATATCGCACTCTCCGTCCAGCATCCGCTTGCTAAGGTACTTTCCAGGAATATGGGGACAGCAAGGTGGACATAGACTATTCATCTGCTGCTCCAGCAAGTGCAACCCCATGGCTATTACACAAAAGACACCTATCATATAAAGCACCTTCTCAGCATGCAAAGCTTGACTGGATTCAGGAAACAGGACTGGCTACAGCCAGGTGTGCACAGAGGATCTATAGGCACTTCTGTGACCCATACAGACAGAAGAAAAGTCCAGCAATGTAAACTTCAGTAAACCATGGGGAAATTTACCATAAAACTTCATCTTTCTATGCATCCAAGACAGCCAAATGATCTCCTCAGCTTAGAGCTCTCTCCCAAGAACCTCCCAAGGTACACATAAGATATGTCAAGGCTTGTTGAATGTCTCTGTGATACATCACTGTTCACCAGTAGTTATTTTTGGTCAAACAGGTGCACTATGCTTGAAAAATCTTTTACTGTTGTTGACAATCACTGTGATTTTTTTTTTAAGCTATTGCTGCCATAAGCATCGCCACTACTCACCTGCCACAGAAATTAATACCTGCTGAGAAATCTTACAGTAATATTGACATTTTCTAGATTATGTGTAAAATTTGCATCCCTATTAAAATGATAAATAAATTCTTATTAGCGTGCTAGACATCAATACGCAAAATTTATTCACTCAGATGACTAAAATTGCCTGTGACTGATTTAAAAACATGTAAGCAGTCAAAGAACCTCTTTAACACATTGATAATTACTGGTGTAATTTTTGCAGTGTTGTTTTAAAAAATAATGATTTAAACTAACCATTCTAACCACTTCTGTGCATGACAAAAGGATATTCTCTAAACTGAAGGATTTGTGCTTTCACATGTTCTTCACAGACTTGTCGCAACTGTTTGTACAGTGTAGCAGAGACTTTGTAGGAGCAGAGATTTTCAACAGCCTAAAAACCAAAAAAGGATTATGAATAAGACAAAAAAACCCTTAAATTTTTGTGTCTGTGTAGTTAAGGCTGACAACAAAGGAAAAAAAATCAGCATTACATGTTCAAGCTGTACACAAAACCAAAACATCAAAATGAAGTTATGTAGAAAAATTAAGACTTCAGGAATCCTTTCTGATTTTGGTCCCTTCTTATTCCACTAGATTTTGTGTACAAACAAGATCCACCATCACAGTCTGGATCATATTTCAGACGTGCTGTTAAACGCTACCAGAATTCTGCCTCCTTCAATACTGCTCAGCAGTAGAACTCCTCCAGAAGGTCCATTTTGTGCATACTTCAGTATGTACATAAGTGCTTTTTTGGGGCAGGAACACAATCATACCAAATATTTTAATTTCTGAATAACTTTAAGGCAGATATTTCAACCAGTCTGTCTAAATGGTAAATGAGTATAGTTACTTTACCGTCTTTTTATTGTCAACTTATTTCTTGCCAACTCTTGTCAACTTATTTCTTCCCAAATACTTCACTGATTCATACACTCATGATAAGGTACATAAACTGAGGGGAAAAAATAATTAAGAAAAACCCCAAACAACAACAAAATCCCAAAAACCAACCCCACACTAACCATTACATAAAGACTTGAACTGATTTACTGGGACCTCATAGGATTTAGTTGAGTAATTACCCTTAGTTAACTAAGGAGACCAATTCTGCCCAAAATCAAATGTTCGGGTGGTCACTATATTAATATCAACTACCTTTATATTATGAGGCAGTACTGCAGAGAACACTGCCAAGGATTTAAAGCACTATGTCACCTGGGCAACTAAAACTGACCCAAGAATGTTCTCCTCTGTTCCAGACGATTCTAACCCACCTAATCTAATTTTACTTAAATGCACATAAAAATGGCCCCCACAATTTTGATACATATTAAAGCACGCAAACAAACAAACAAAATTATAACAGTGCCTATAGTATGTTTTTCATCTGGTCTTTAAGTAAAATGATAACTTGCAACAAACAGTATTCAGACAAGCATTTTGCAGATACTGTCACAGCCGCTCCTATCCACCCATCTAAATATAAGTCTAGTCAGGACTCTCAATTTTTTCCTTCACTGCTCTACTGTCTTTCCTTTGCTACTACACTGTCCTGTTCTATGTCCTCCAGAAGGGCAGTGCTACCCCATTTCAGGTTATTTAGGACCTTGCTGCAAAGGTAATTTTCTTTTTCCATTATTTTTATCACTCACTCCTCATTCGGCAATTCTTTGTACTGCCCCACTTTCTCTATCCCATCAAATATAAGCTACTTCTACCAAAATCTGTGCAATCTACCATCAATCCCAGACATTTCTATTTTAGTCACAAAAAATTGGCTGCCACCCTCCCATTGCTGACTACATGTCTGCCAAGCACCTTCATGCCTGATTCCATGCTGCCTCTAATGCCTGGAAAGGAGTATCCTTCAGGCTTCCCACATAGCCTCATCATTGTTCTTCAGTTTCTCCTCAGCCACTGTGCCAAATTAAATAAATAAATCAGAAGGTTCAACTGCAGGCTGGTACACCAGTCCAGTGCACTGAACTCTAGCAGGCCTCTCACTTCCTCCAATAATGTCAGATAAAGACTCAAAAGAACAACCAAAAAGGCCTGAGAGTAAGAACTGATGCATCCAGAGATATTTTCCCCTGTGGATGACTCAGTGCTCACCAACAGGCAGTTAAAATGATCTGTAAATACAGATCAGGTTTCCAATGGATGCTGAACCTCATCTTTTATTCCTCTGGTAGGAGAGTAAGTACCTGTCTATGCACAGGCACAATGAGCACCACCACCCACTGTGCAGAAATCTTCCTGATTCGCTGTGTTACAGATTATTCGACCAACCTCGCACAGTTTTTACAAATAAGCAGGCAAAGGAAAAAGCAAGAAGTACAGTTCTCCCTTCACAGTTTATCTGAAATCTCTCTCCTCTTCTGCCAAAACTCAAGTGTGTACCCTAGTGATTTCATAGCCATATTACTATAATCTCATTTCTGAGCCTCTGAAAACAAGTTAGGTAACACTCAAAGCATCTGTGGGCTTTTTTTTTTTTTTTGCTAGATACGAAAAAGCAAGGTTTTTCAAATGCTGAATTTAAAACAATAAAATGCATTATGTCATTCAAACGCTGCAAATCTGCAAATATTAATATGTGAACATATTACAAGTTTTCTATTTAAAGGAAATAAATTATATTAAGTCAATTTACATTTACATAATCAGCCATTTCAGACCCATATATTACATACCCTAACTAAAGAGACAAGTATAGTCAGTTCTGAAATCCATCCTGATTTTCTTGAACATAGACCCAAGTATGGACTGCTGGCCTTCTCCTCTCTCACAGTCTGCCCTTTGCACCTCAACTAAACATTTAGAAAATTTTAGGTGTGCATAAAAATGTTTTCAGTCCTGATCTGGCAAGGACATCAATCTGCAGATCAAACAGCTGCACCCACAGAAAACTCCTAACTAACTTATGCTATGCAGCACAATTTAGCACATCAGTAATTTTTTATAACATGATCACTGTAAAAAGTTACTACTTCAGTTAAATACCTCAAAGCACACACATCTAAAATAACTTAGAACTAAACCACATACAATTGGAGAAAGTAGAGAGAAGTGGCTCAGGAGTCCGTCTCTCTTTTGCCCTTCCTAGCCCCTGCTCCAGTAGTCCAGGTGTGCCAGAAATTCTTTTTCAACCACTTGAATAGAAAAACTAAGATGCTGATTGTTATGAAAATGCAATAGTAACCTGAAATGTGGGTGACAGTTTGTTGCCTGCTCAATCAAGATTCTTTTTTAATTCCCCAGAAGGTATAGAAGTGTAATGATATAATCAAACAACATCAAATAATTCAACATTACTATTTACAAGAGACCATAGCATGTGCAAAAATTATCATAAAATATATAACTTCTTAACCCCGTTACAGTTACATCCTGTTTTCAGCATGTTGAGTGGGCAGAGTATTGAAGATATTAAGGCTTCGATCTCAGCCCTGCCCAGCTTTCTGTGCCTCCCAACAAACTGCTTTTTCATGGGCCCTGATCCTGGCAGCTCTCCGAGAAACTGATATGTAGAACTGCAAACTGACTAGAAATAGAGTATGTAGCAAAGTATTCGATCAGCTTTTAACAAATAAAAATACATTATGCTGAATGTTGCCAAAGCACTTTATTTGCAAAATATGAAACCAAAACCTTACGTGGCTTACCTGGTAGAGCTCTTCAAGGTTGTATTTAATAGAAATGCTACTCTGTATTGCTCCCACCGCTTCATGAAGTTTCTGCCAGGTGTCCTGAGTATAATTATCGGGTAATTTGGGTCTTTCTGTGAAGTAAGACACAGGTAGTTTAAAAACAGACAACCAATGGGAGCCTGCAGCAATCTCTCTCTCCCTGCTGCTCCATCAAGTTCTGCCAAGCCACTCTGCGCTTGGCTGTGTAACTCTGGCACACTCAGAGGAGTCACTAATTCCACCCGAGCCTTTGCACAACGCATTTCACCCCCCGGCTGCTGTGTTTGACGCCCGTGTTACTTTTAGCGAGGCAACCACCCTCGCCTGGCTTTAATCAGCGTTGACACTAAGGTGGCTTTCTGCCCGCTCCCTACGGCCGCTGTCCCCGCGCAGGGAGCCCCACGCGTGTCCCTGGGAGCCCTTACACGGGCACGCTGCCGGCAGCGTTATCAGCCCGGCGGCAGCCGCCCCTCGCCCCGATACGGCGGCGAGGCGAGTGACAGCGGCGGGGCCCGGCCGCGGGCAAGGGGCGGGGAACGGCCGGGGCCGCAGTAAACAAAGATCGGGCCGGGCGCACCTGCCAGGACAGAGGGCCCGGCCTGCCCCGTACCCACCTCTGAAGTTCTTGATCACGAGTTTCTTGGAGGAGGCGGTCGCGCCTCCGCCTCCTCCTCCCCCTCCCGCGGCGCGGGTGGCGGTGGCGGCCAGCGAGGCGGGCTTGGTGAGCCCGTTCGTGTGTCCCACCAAGGCCGACAAGTGCGGCTTCTTCTGCGGCTCGTCCGCCATCTCCACCCCGGGCGCCGTGTCCGGCTGGGGCAACGCGCTGGGCTGGGCCGGGCCGGGGCCGGCTGGTCCCCGCCTCCGCTCCCCTCCTCCTCCGCCACCACCCAGCCGCCCTCCCCCACTGCCCGCGGGCGGCTGCCAAGTGCCGCCGGGTCGGGAGGCACCGATAGCCGCCCGGCGGCCGGCTCGGCTGCGGGTCCGGGTTCGAGTCCGTTCCCGGGTCCGGGCGGCCCGCGGAGCTCGGGCAGCGCCAGCCCCGCTCACAAGATGGCTCCCGGGCCGGGCAGCCTCCCGCGGGCGGCGGCAGCCCCGCGGTGCCCCCCGCTTGCCCTGGCTCTGTTTGCTGGTACCCGCCGAAGGGGCGGCCGGAACCGAAGCCAAGGAGCAGCCGCGCTTCCCGCCCACAAAAGCCACCAACCCGAGAGGCCGCCCGCGCCCTGCTCACCGGCACCCCCCAAACCCAACCGAGCCTAGCCTGCACGAGCATGGAACGTGTCCTTGTCTCACACATCTCCCTGGCGTTAGCGCCTTTAGGAGTCAACCTGTTCGGGAGTTTAATGCTCGATTCAACCTTCTCGACCCAAGTTCACCGAGACCCATCTCCAGCGCTTCCCGAGGGCAGCGCAGCTAGCGAGAAGGGAAGAGAGGCGGGCCTCCAGCACTCTCCCGAGAAAGTAAGTGGGGTGTCCTGCCACAGGGTGGGCACCGCCCGCCTCCTTTACAAGCCGAGGGCTTAAGGGGTAGCAGGGGAGACAGTAACACCGACAGCTCCCACACCCGACCACCACCTAGGAATGCGCGGCGCGCCCCAGCGCACGCGGTTCACCGCTGACGCGCGCCCTCTACCCCGCCCATCGCTTACTCCCATTGGCTACCCGGGTGAAGCCACGCCCACGATCAGCGGTGGGCGGGGCAGAGGCGAGTCTGAATCGATTGGTGACTGTCACGTGACTCTCGGGGCCGTTCCCGCCGCCGTCGGATGCGCCGGGATCCGGAAACGCTGAGGGAGTTCCGGAGCTGGCAGGGTGGGACAGGTGTGGGGCTCCCGCCTCAGCTCCTTACCCTTTAATGGCGCACATCACCATAAATCAGTACTTGCAGCAAGTAAGCAAGATTTTTTATTTTTTTTAATTAATCTGTAGGCCCTGTTTGAGTATGCGGGTGTGTTTTTTGCTGTAAATATTTCTTGGTTAAGAAATACATCAACCTAGGATGAATGATATGGTGGAGAAATATATTCAGCGTGTGTGAAGCACACCGTCTGAGTGCCGAGGATGTACACCTGGAGTACCTGAAAAGTGTGGAGGTTTCTGTGGTAATTTGTCTGTAAGAGCCGGAAGGTTGTGTGTGTGTCCAGGAACAAGGGCAGCTCAGGGATTCGAGAAATACAGGGATCTGAGATGTCCAGAAGTGCGGACACACACTTTTGACACGGAGGATGGAGAGGCAGGAACGGAGCCATAGGGATGCCGGCTGGACGGAGCTGTCAGTGACAAGCTTTTTGTGTGTCTACTCTGGTTGGTTCTTGCTGGACCATCGTAATCTCATCACTGTTACCATCTTACTCACTTCATCTGGCATCAGTTAAGCCAGTTAAGTCAAGGCACAAGAAGGGAGTAATTGTTTGGGTTTTAGTCTCCAAAAATGGAGCATCTGGGATCTCCCAGGGCAGCAGTCTGCTCTGAAAAGTCCGCATCTTGTTCGGTTGACAGTCCATTGAGCATTTAATGTGAAAAGCTATCTAGCAAATATAAAATTATTTCTTCCTTTTCCTGAAATAAAAGCTAAACACAAATTTCTGAAAGAGTTTAAGCACTTGATTTTCTGTCTTTTGTTGCTATTTTGGTCTATGGGTTTTTTTCCCATTTGGTATGAGCTTTCCATGCATCAAAAAGATTTCTTTTTCATATTGGGACACAAAAACATGACAAATAAAGCAAAAATATGACAAGCAGTGGGAAAGGAACTCTTAAGAAGTAATATCTAAAACTACTTCCATAAGTGAAGAAATTACCACCTTGATTCACAATAATCTGTCCAGGCAGGCTATTTTTAACAAGGAGTTATCTTCAGCAGGAAGCAGAATTAAACCATTCTCCCACAGAATATAATATTTACAGTCTTAGCAGGTTTCAAAAGCATTCTGTATAAATAGACTATCAGTATTATAGCAGACATTGCCTTTGAAATTATATCTACATGTTAAATCTTCATTTTAAATGTCTTCATTTTAAAGCATTACTCAAAGATTTTGCCTTCACATACATGTTTAATGCCTATAAGTCCAACTGGAATTTTAAAAAGCTTAACCAAATCTGGCTTCCAACTGCTGTTTTACAATGCTAAACCCATGTACATATGTATGCTTGCATCCTGCAAATAAGGAAAAATGCACAATGGTGTTCTCTCTACCTTCTCTCTGAGACCTTTTTGAAAAACAGGTGTATTGAAAATACAAAACTATTTATTCAGTTTTAAACCATTAAAAACTGACATTTTATTTGATCTTAATATGTACAAACAGTGGTAAATAGATGGTGGCTTCTGTAGTTGTGTAAATATGTTGCGTGCCTGTTGCTGGATTTTATTCTGTAATGTGACTGTTTACTTTGGTAGGTACAAGAAGCCATTGAGACCAGAGATGGAACATTTTGTGCAGAATTAGTATCATTTAAACATCCACATGTTGCAAACCCAAGGCTACAGGTGAGGATCTGGTTTTTGACCTTTTGTTTTACTTTCCGTTTTTTTAGCTCTGTATGTGGATTCCTTTCCATTGGAGAGAAACCTCGGAAAGCTGTTTCACAAGCTGAGGCAGGATCCCTTGTAGGTTTGCTTCCCTTTTCTTCTTACGAGGATACTATAGATAAATTTTGTTTTCTGGTTGGCTCTTTTTGTTCTACTTTGAATTGTTTTGTGGATAGATACAGTTTTGAATGTCCTTTCTGACCAGGTTTGCATTAGTTACTAGCATAGCACAGTGGAAGGCACTGTAGAGAAAAATGCAGTGGGTAGTGAGGGCCTGGTGTTTGTGTGTTTTGGATGCTTTTATTTAAGGCTGGCTCTTTTCAGGTTCTGGAGACAGAATGCACACTAGCAATTCATTACTCTGGATATGATTGTTAATGTAATTTAAAATTCTGGGAGATGCATACTAGATGATCTCCAGAGGTCCCTTCCAACCCTAACAAATCTGTGAGAACTGCCATGACAAAATATGCATATGATGTTCTGTTTCTGGTGCATTGGATGTTCCTTTAATGTTTTGTTGATTTCTTGTACACTTAGCTTCCATCTCCAGAGGAGAAGTGTCAACAAGTTTTGGAATCACCATATGATGAAATGTTTGCAGCCCACTTAAGGTAAAGATGGGCCCAGAATGTAAAGTCAGTTGTGAGGTGTAGAGCAGGGATGGGGAAGGATATCCTTAAGTTTACTTGCCTATTTTAAAGGGCTTACACCTGAAAACGTGATATTTGTTACTCTTATAAATAATGCTAGAATTGCAGGAAATAAAGACTTACTTTCTCCTCTCCACGTAAAGTTTGCTCTGTGTACCTGGCTGTCATCTGTGTATGGCCATCGGCACAGCTTTGGTGTCAGTGCTTGCTGTTTCCCTTGCTCTGCCTACTAGCTACACAAGAATTTACAGTGAAGTAAGTAAGGGAAATAATTTTTTTTTAAAGGGAATTTTAATCATAAAAGTACTCTTAAGAGAGCATCTAAGTAAATCTGTGAGGCTTTTACTTAATAATTTTCTGCATCTAGTCTCTTTTGACAGTCTTGGATTTTTTTCGTTTAATCTTGGTGACAGTTTCAATAAGCATTAGCTTATATAAAACAAATACCTGTTTATCTCTAGGGTCTGTTTTCTACAATTATCAAGCTTAGTGCTCTATTAAAATACTTGTGCTGGTTTTTTAGAAATGTTTCTAATCATATTTCTTTGTGCCTTAAATAAACTGTAAAACTTCATGCCTGGTAGGACACAAAAATAAATACTTGGTTTATGTATATTTTCTGATGCACTAATGCACCTTTTCTTTGACAGGTGTACTTATGCTGTTGCGAACCATGACTTCATAGAAGCATACAAATGCCAAACAGTTATTGTCCAATATCCTTTTCCATAAATCTTGCATATTGTTTTCAGATTAACTTCTTGTAGACTAAATTCTCTTTATGGTTTTTAAAAATGTAACAGAATGTGATCTGCCTCCAAATACACTTCAGCTGTTCAGGTTTCTAAGCAAGGAAATCCAGAAACACTCTTCTTCCAGCTTTCTGTAGGGCTAAGAAGGAATTTGTCACTTGTCTCTAAAATAGAAGATTATTTTCTCCTGGAATATAGGAGAGTCTGAAATCATTATAATACCTTCCAGTTTGTACTTGGCTAGAGGGGAAGATAAAGATAAAGAAGCTTCTACCTTATCTCTGGCCAGTGTTTCTTACTGCTACTGCCACTCAGAGTGGCTGTGCTCACCTTCTTCCATACTGCAACTCAACTCCTCAACTTCTTGATGGCTTTTCAATTTCTAGACTTTCATGAAGTCATATATGGTACCATTGAACAGCTGTTTCTCAAATCTGTGCTTTATTTCATGGCATTTTAAATTTTCCTAAATACAATACATCTTTCCTGCGAGCATTTCAGGCACATAAAGAAGAAAATTGGTGAGTACATCATAGAAAGCTACTAGAAAATAGACTCATCTTTTCCTAGTATAATACCATAGTAGTGGAACTAAAATTAAACCTATAGTTTTTATTTATCCCCAGTGATGCTAAAATCAAGCCTAATTGGCTTTGTTGCCTGGTTGAGTTTTTATGTCCAAAAGTGTGAAAACTAAACATCTGAGTTTAATTATGTAGAATGGTCCATATGTAAATACATGAAGCATTTGTTCAAAGAGAAGTGATATTTATTAAAACCACAGTAAAAAAGACTTTAGAAATAATTAATTGTAGTGTAGGATTTCTGAATTGCTGAGATCTTGAAGAACTGTTCTTTTAAGAAGTGCATCCTTCTTTATTTAAAGACGAACATATACTTTCCTAATTGTATGACCAACTAGCAAAAAAAGGATAAATTGCTTGTTTCTCATGTCTTACTTATTGCTTGATTTGCACCTACTAAGTATACTATGATTTTCTTTTCCAGGGCCTTACCTATCATGTATTCTGTAGCCCTTGATCTTCGAATTTTTGCTAATAATGTAAGTAGATCTGATTAACAACCTCATTACTTTTGTCTCTTTGGTATTTCCACAATAGAAATATTTTTAGACTTTATTACACAGCCTTTTTTTGCTCAGTTCTCTTTAACTCATTGTTTGGGATTTTGTTGACACACTAAATTCATCCAGTCCTATTGAAAAATGAGGTTGCTCCGTCCTGTCCACCTCCCATTTGCAGATGGAACTAGAGGGGTTCTGAGGACCTGCATGCAACTCCCAGCAGTTGCTTAGAACTTACGAAGGGATAAGTATTTTCTTTATTGAGTAGCATGTGGCTTAAGTCCCTATTTCCTTGTTATCCCTAGGATTTGGTGGAAATTGGAGGTATGACAGACAACCAAGCTGATCTAACCATTCACTACATCTGAAATAGGGAAGTTTCTGCTCCCCTTTTCCAGATGCATGCACCACTTTTGATGCTCTTTGGAGCCCTTAGTGAGCCCATACAACTGCTGACATGAAAATAATCCCCAAATTTACATTACTTTTCTCAGGCTGGTGAATTGAAGTAGCTTGTGTAGGGATCTATTGAGAACTGCTAGGCCAAGGTAGGTGGCAGAGTTGTGATTTTGTTCCTAGTCACTTTGCCTGAAGAGTTGAAGCTGGAGTTCAAGTTAGGTTAGAGTTTGACGATATCCAATATTTTCAGTGTTCATCCCCTCATCACTCTCTTGTGCCCACTTACCCACAAAACCACACATGTGGAATGCTTGCACAGGGAGTATTTTTCATGTGTGTGACTGCTCTGTAACAAGTCTCAATTCTCAGTCTGAATGAGGGAAATCCATATCTCTGAAATGCATGAGAAAGGGAAATGTTGAATTAGTCATGCTGGAAGTGTTTGAATTCTGTCCTCTATCCTTAGTGTATTCAGAGGATTTGGATGCAGAGAAGACTTCTGCAGCAGGATGCATTTCCATTTCTTTTCTTTACATTTCAGCTAGTGAGAATGCAAACACTATAATAAAACTTTTAGGAAAGCACATAATAAATATCTTCTTGATATATTTTTTTCTGTTAAGTTCTTCATTAGTCAGTGCATGGATCTTTCCCATATGTTGACAACTGAATTATTTTTTTTTCTCTTGCTACTGTAACATATGTTTTATCTTTCTTCTGAAAGTCTCAGGTCCCAGCAGTGTGTGTTACTACTGGAAACTATTGAATATGGTTTAGAAATAAAATCTAGCCTTTGTGACTGTGGAGAGAAAATAAATTATAAATTCTAAGACTCAAACTACATAATTTTTGCAGGTTCTTGGTTTTTTTACACTTGAGTTGAAGTGTTAATACTCCAATTCAGGTATTAAACCTGAATTTAGGTTTCTGAGACCTACATTAAGCTGAATGATACCAAAGGTAGTAGTGATCAATGCTATTTTCAAAGGACTGTCCTTCTGTACATTGGGCTTGGTACATGTCCAGGAGCCTCTCCAAGTGTTTTCTTTTGTTCTGTGAGTTTGACTGCCTTCTAGATTTGGGAGATAGCAGCCATGACAGATGTCTTGCTATAATACTTTATAAAATGCTGTATTAAAGAACTAATCTTTGCAGCCTGGTGAACCATGATGTAGAATTGCATATTGTTTCTTGCTGTGTAATGCTAGGCAGATCAACAGCTTGTGAAGAAAGGGAAAAGCAAAGTTGGTGACATGTTGGAAAAAGCAGCAGAACTGCTGATGGGCTGCTTTCGAGTCTGTGCCAGTGACACGTAAGTGAAAGATCCTCTATTGAACTTGCACTGTTAAATTGTTAAGAACTTAATGAACTTTGCTTTAGATTTTCCCACTTACTTAGACCATATATGGGTCTTAGAATGAACACTTCTGAGGCTTGTCTTCTCATTTACAGTCTGTTCTCTCTTGACTGTTAACTACAGAGGGAGAGCCCTCACTTCAGTTTTAGCATTCCTAGCAGGTATTGTTGGGAGGGACTGATTATGTCTCTGTTTCTCAGGAAAGATTATTAATGCTTCTGTGCCCTGTTAGTCGTGAAGTTTGCTCCATTAGAATTAGATGGAATAGAGGTGACTCTGGTTTCCAGTGTTAGGAATTTTAACACTTTGGAAGTGGAAAAAGTCCTTTTTCTCTGGTCTTTCTTTCATCTCGAGTATTACAAGCCACCACTGTGGTTGTGTATGTGTTATCTGCAGACTGGAGTGAGGACCCTGATGCAGATGAATAATACTTTGCATGACATCTTTTCATTATGTTGAGAAAATGTATAGCAGAGCTACACCTATGTTTACCCTAAAAATGCTATGGAGTGAATATCTATGGAATGAATTTACTGTAAGGAAAAAGTCATAATTTTCTTACAATGTTCAGTACTAGCAGGTTTTTTCTTTTTTCTTATGACAGTCGAGCAGGCATCGAAGACTCAAAAAAGTGGGGCATGTTGTTTCTTGTGAATCAGCTGTTTAAAATTTATTTCAAGGTAGGGTGCAAGTCTGGTAAGCTGTGTTTTGTATTTCATATTCTAAGTCAAACCCACCCTGGTTTTATATGACACCGTCTATCTACACTCTGATTAAAATGCAATTTTTTTTTTAACAGATCAACAAGCTCCATCTCTGTAAGCCCTTAATAAGAGCAATTGACAGCTCAAATCTGAAGGATGAGTATAGTATGGCACAGAGAGTTACATACAAATACTACGTTGGACGCAAGGCCATGTTTGACAGTGACTTTAAGCAAGGTACTGTGTGCCAGTAAGACACATTTAAAATCTTGCTGCTTGGCCTGAAATCTGGCTCAAGGTTTGTGTTTGTGTGACTCAAAATGTGAGTAGAAGGTGTAGTTGTAGTTGCATTGATCAAAGGAAGATTCATGCTGAAAGGTCCAAGGCCCACAGGCTGACTCAAAACAGAGATGAGATTACATGACACTTCTAATTGCAGTATATGCTCAGCTTTTAAATATTCATGTCAGTGAAGTTCCCTGCAGTCTTACACATTATGTGTGTGCATTACAAAATGTATGAGTATCCAAAAGAATAGGTTTGTAAAAGTTTCACAGAGGAGCCTTCAACTCTTCAAATTACTTTGCGCCATGTGGGAAATCTTCAGCAAACTGTAATGTAGAATTAGCTTCTTGATGCATTGATTTTGGAAGATGTAGAAACTGCATTTCCCAGATTTCTAATAAATTTCACTAACAGAAATGCATCTAGAGCTAAGGTGTACAGCTTCATCACTAACTGAAGCCCCTGACCAACATCTATTCTGGAGCTGGTTCTGTTACTCCAGTGTGTTCTGTCTGTCAGGCTTATCATTTTTTCTCTATCAGTGGAAGCTGCTGAGAGATCTTCATGCTGTTACACTGTGTGGTTTCACTGGCATGTTTCTGCAGCTCAGGAGATGTGTGCATTGCATTCACCTTTCATCTCTTGAAGAACCTAATCTGAATTTAGGAAATAGAGTGTAGTACCAGCATTTCTTGAGATTCTCTGCTTCTGTAATAGGAGCACAATCATATTACTGAAATGAGCTGAAAATTCCAATATTACTTGTAACTGTAATGTCTGACATCAAGACCTTGACAAGTTTTCTTTGACTTTCTGAAAGAGAATTTATCTTTCAGGTAATACTTTGTATTTTGTGTGAATCTCCAATTTTTCTTTATGTATTTTGAGTGGTGTGGTTCTTTTTTATACAATTTCAAATGCTATGTGTTCAAACTAGAGATGGGCACTGAGCACATAATTTGGGTTACAGCTTTAATCCATTTTTGTTATTGATTCATGTTACTTGTGTTTGCAGCTGAAGAGTATCTGTCATTTGCCTTTGAGCACTGTCACCGATCAAGCCAGAAGAACAAAAGAATGATCTTGATCTACCTGCTGCCAGTAAAAATGTTGTTGGTGAGTAGATATTACTTTCCTAAATAAGGGGAAGGGGGTACACATACAGATAGTAAAACTGATGCTCACTATTTTCTTGATTTTCCATTAATGGAATTCAGAGGCTGTTTTACCCCTGTAAGAGCCAGCATAGGCACACCTTGCTGTGAGAGGGCAAAAAGTGTTGAGTTGTCATTTACAGCAACACAGGAAAGGAGAAAGGGGGAAAAAAACACAGCCAAACAAAAAACCCCCACCCTCAAACAAAACCAACCCATCCCTTCTTTCCCCCTACCTTCCTCCTACCCCTCCTAAAGGTGCAACCTGATATTACTGCTTTAATAAAGGTGTATTTGAATTCTTTGGTGAAGCACTCAACAGTGTAACTTCTGTCTTGTAGCAGAGTGCCTCTCTGCTGATCAGCTGCACACAAAAGCCAGGGAAGATGTGGATTCACTAGAACAAATTTGTCTGCTTCTTTCACCTGGTGGAAGAAAGAAGGATGTGCAAACAGATGGCTAAGGACTGTTGAGAGGGCTTTGCCACAGCTACAGCCTGTCTTTGGGTTTTCTATTTGTACCTCGTACATTTTCCCATTCGAGGCATCTCAGAAGGGTCATAAGGCACAGCGTTTTAGTTTTGAAAAATCAGTGAAGACTTGTTACTATTTGATCATTTCATATTTCTATTAAAAGAACTAAGCACATCTCTGTCTTGTTCCTGTCCTTTCCCATGTGCTGTGCTAACATTTGTGTATCCCTGAAGTAGTGGATTATGCTGAGTATTAATTCCTTGTGATTGAGGGGACAGGAACTATATTTTAGAGTTTCCTGTTCTGGCCCTGTTACCAAAATTACGCACGGAGAGTGTTGTTGTGACCTGCTTCTATTGAGTTGCCATTTTCCACCTTCCTCCTGACCTGTTTGTGACCTCCCTGCCTTTTCCATTCAGTGCTCCCTTTCCAATCCTTTGCTGTGTCAAGTGGGTAAAGGGGAAGTATAGTGGGTATGAGAATTGGCTTCTGTTTTCCTTTTTTATTTGTTGACTTTCTTAGTGGTTGTTTTCAGATCAGTGGTAGGGGTGGCTAAAGGAAAACTTACTAATAGTCTTCCTAAAAACTTTGTCCCAGTCCTGACTGGGTGCCTTAAACTGGTGAGTCTGTTAGTGCATAGAATTACTGTGGCTTTTCTGGACCAGTTTTAGTGTACAAGAGGTGTTAGAGAAACTAGATAATGGTCATTGTATTTACAGTTGCTTTTTTTAAATCAGAGCCCAAACATTAACACTAACTCCAGACCGTACTAAAATAGCTTGTATGTTGTTTTTTTGTTCCTAACAGCTCTCAGTAAACCTGCAGCTCAGTTCTGCTCTCAGCTAATCCTCCATCCAGGAAAGGAGTTAGCAACAGCATAGCATGATGTAACTAAATTTAAAGTCTGACCAAGTCAGTGTGCATTCTGATCTTTGCTGTGCAGGGGATGAAAAACAAAGTTTCTTCTTGATTCTGTAGATGGTTCAATCTTACCAGATCTAACAATAAGAATTAATTTTGTTTCTTAAAATTTAACCTCTCTTTTTTTGGGGGGAGGAGGGGCATGGTGGTGGTGTTGGTTTTTTGAGAGAACATTTTTATTTCTGCATGGAGGCACAGAGAAGAAAAGATCTGTTACAGACTGAGATGGCACTTGACACGGCTGAGGCACTGTTTGTATTCCCTTGCAAATGCTTGGGATTCCCATGGCTCTTCTGTTTGTAGATTAGATCACACAGCCATGACATAAAATTTGAATCTGCCAAGGCCTCATGTCACAGGATCTTGATTCTACAAGTTTGATAGCTGTTCCCTAACATTAGGTATTAATAGTCCCTAAATCATGATAAATCAGTAGTTATTGTGAGTTGTGTTACGAGGTGTTTGAGAGAGACAAGGGGGTTGTCTTATAAATACTTTTATTCACTTCTTATGCTAATAGCAAAAAAAAAGTGGTTAAACACTCCTCTTTTTCTCTTAACATTTTTTTTTATAGCTTACCAGATTCTATTTAAAATGCATTTGACTTTGCCCTGGAAAACTTGGACACCATTTATTTTTCAGGGCCATATGCCAACAGTTCAGCTCTTGAAAAAGTATGACCTTATGCAGTTTGCTGAAGTAACAAAGTCTGTGAGGTACGATGCTTGTTTTGCTGCTTTGTGTTCAAAAAGTATTAAGTAAAAAGTGTTTCTTTGGGGTGGTTGAGGAAGGCAGGGGAGGCATATTCCTACCAAGTCAGGTAATTTCTTTTCTCATTGGGGTAAGACCTTCTCATTTTTTCATTTCTTTATCCTTTCAGTGAAGGAAATCTTCTCCTACTGAATGATGCTCTGACAAAGCATGAGACCTTCTTTATTCGATGTGGAATCTTTCTTATCCTTGAGAAGCTGAAAATCATCACATACAGGAATCTCTTCAAGAAAGTGTAAGCATAACAAAACCTGCATTTTTGCAAAAGCAGATTTAATATGGTTTCACCTGGGACTGGGGTAGAATTGTATATGCTCCGTAGTTCTCTCTGAGAGAGCTGATTTCCCGTTAAGGTGAATTTATTGTAGAAAGGCCATTTTTCTAAGAAACAGTATTTTTAAGTGACTATTTCTCAATAACACTTTTTCTTGTTTCTTTCAGATATTTACTACTCAAAACCCATCAGCTATCTCTAGATGCTTTTCTGATTGCTCTGAAGTTCATGCAAGTAGATGATGTTGATATTGATGAAGTTCAGTGTATTTTAGCTAACCTTATATATTTGGTAAGTGCTGACCACTCGTCGTCTTGTGCTTCCAGACTTCCGACAGTAAAAAATATTAGGTAGAGAATAACAGTTTATGACAAAAAACACATCAGTAATCCCAGGTTTTCTTGTGATTTTTTTGAGGGACTTGTGCTCAAAGTGAAATTTTTTCATTTGCCCTGAGGACTTCCTCTAGTTCCTGCTTTTTTTTGCAGGAATCGGTTAAAATTGAAGTTGAATTTCACATTACGAATTCAATACTGACATTTCTATATATGCATAAACATTGATTTAAAAATACAAACCTTTTAAGTGGCACCAAAAAGATTTATTCTGCATTTGAAGTAGGAGACTCTTGATCTTGTCAAATTAGAAAAAAAATAGAGCCAGATTTCTTTGGTTTTGTTCCACATTTTGTCTTTTACTCTAGGTGAATCTCAACTACTTATGAACGGATAAAAGCTTGAAATCTAAATATTTGTATTAAATCAGAGGTTTTGAAACATCGTTGCAGTGTCAGCAAGAAAATTAACCAGTTCTCTGTTTCTGAAACATTATTTGGTGTGGTCTAGGTCACTGGGAGATTTCTTTAACTGTTACAACACTATGTCTGGAAAGGAAGTACTATGTCATTTAGTTTATTAGGTATGGAATACTAATTGATTAAAATCCTCATTTTAAAGTGAACAAGAGTGAATTTAGAAACACTTCTGTAGAGCTCTGTCCCTTCAAGGCAGTGTAAGCAGACCTGTAGGGGGCCCTGGCAAGCGGCTCTCAGTCTGACAGCATCCTTAGTACACAAACGTGGTGGTGACTCCAACTTTTTATTTACTCTCCGAGGTGACCTACTTACATAAATTGGACCCTCATGGATATTTAAGTACAGTAGTGCAGTGGTGATTGAGCATACACAGCTTTGCTATGGTTAGCTTGTAGGTGTTTGCTTGGGTTGTAGGGATTGTGTTGCCAGCTCCAAGTACTAACACTGCCTTTTTCTCCTTCTGCCAGGGTCACATTAAAGGCTACATATCCCATCAGCATCAGAAGCTTGTGGTCAGCAAGCAGAACCCATTTCCTCCACTGTCAACAGTGTGTTGTTGAGTATTGCATCTTAGCCGTGCAAGTACTCTTCAGATACTCAGCTTGCCCAGTGGAACAGCTCCCAGTCACCCCAAGAACTCTGTAAATGGCCTGGTTCATGTCCAGGACTGAAGTACCAGGAACTGTTTGTGGCTCCTTTCCCTGAATGACCAAGGCTGCCACTGTTACAAAGTGCATTGAAATGAAATGCTGACTTTTAAATGGTAGTTTCCACAGGCTTTCTAGATCATTCAAAGTACTTAATGAAGAAATAAAGCAAAGCATTCCAAATTCCTTCCGAGCTACTTAAAAGCATTTATAAAGTACTTTGTGTTACTATTTCTGTGTTTATCTTTCAGGAAGAAGTATCAGCCTTTGTTACTTGTGTTAATCCATTCTTCAGAATGGAAATAATGTTTTCTTATATGGTTTCCAATTTTTTTTAAGTCTCAGTAATCTTGCTGGTATTAAATACTCTCTTCAAACTTTCTCTAAAAGCTAGAGAAGTGTTTGACACAAAAAGCTCTACTGTGTCAGTAATACCTACGGGTTCAAGTACACGTGGTAGGTGCCCATGGATGGCTTTGGGATTTTTTTAAATTCTGATCATATTTTGTTTAATTTTTGTTGTGATGAACAAAAGCTGATGTAGCTAAATTATCCATACTCTCTTTTATTTTGCTTCTGGGGAAAACACTACCACTGGATCCAGTATTTTAAGTGTTACTACCCTGGGGGTTGGTTGGTTTGTTTGGGAGTGGTACAATATAGCTTTGTCCAGACTGATGAGATTGTAGTTTTGGGGGTTTAAAATTATTTTTAAAAGAAATTAAACATTTTTTTTTCCTGTCTTAAGACAGTTAGGTTTTATTTTGCCCTCTAACTGACATGGACATCATTCACAAGGGAAAACATAGGTTCCATGTATGAGGGGAAGCATTTTTTAGTGTGATCAAAGCATCAAGTCCTACCTCAACATAGACATTTAAAAGCTTGACATTCTCCATGTCTGTATAAGTTTTACTTGTATGGATTCTGGAATAAGAATGTGAATTTGCTGAATCAAACCTCGGGGTACTAGCAACATTTAAAATCACAGAAAAATATTCGACATGTTTTGAGGTTTAGGATGAACAGTTCTAGGAAATTTAAAGTTAGATCAGTTTTTAGTTAAACAACTAGGTTTACTGCATCGTGACTTTCACAGTACTGTGTGTCAGCAGAAGGAAAAACAAACAGGCTTTTCTGTATAAACTGGAGTTAAATACATGTCACTGTTGCAACTTCCATTGCTGCAAATTGTAGTAGAGCCAAAGGGGGGTACTGGCTGCCTCCATATGTTTCCTTGCAATGACTGGTAGGGGCTTGGTGCTTGAGAGTTGGTTGTGTTTGTGTCTTACTTTATTTTTTGTTTAACCCATATCATATACCTTGCAGTGTTGGTGAAAAGCAGTGTTTCCCAGTCAGTGTCTTCTAGCGGCCAGGATCCCAGGATGCCAGTCAGAAACCAGGTGCCCTTATACTCAGTAGCCAAAAAGCTTCCTCCAGCCAGGCGTTTGTCTACAGCCTCTTGGAGGTGCCCACAAAACTGCCTGTTTGTGAGGCTGATGTTGAGTATTTGTTTGCAGTCCTCAGCAGGAAGGTATGAAACCTTCAGCTCTTCACCTTGAAGTTCATCACCTTCCATTCTCCAGCCACTGACTGTACCAGCCAGTTTTGGAATTAAAACATGTTCTGCAAAGTCTCTTTCAGGGATGCACACAGGAAGGTGGTAGTTGTCACACTCAACGTGCTCTTGAAGTTGTAGTAATGCGATGTTGTTCTCACCAGTGTCTTCGTCGTACCGGATGTGTACGTGCTTCTCGCTAACTTGCATTATCTTCCCAGTTCCACTTGTCCCATTAGGCCCTGTGAAGCAATGAGATTTCACTGCTCTTAGGAATAGTTTATCAGAGACCTGAAAGCTGCATGCAGGCTGCCTGGTCGTGCTGAGAAACATGCGCAAGCAGGGGAACTAAAGGCGCTGTTCCTCGAAACCACTGCAGCAAAGGGAAACGAGGAATAATACACTGTCAGCTTTTTAATGCTGTATAGGAGCATGCATAATTTCAGCAGTAAGGACAAATACCCAACACTGATGTGAATTTTGGCAGGAAACTAAAGCCACCACTAAATCCACCATGTTTAGCTGATCCCTGGGTGCTGAGTTCTGAACTGTGCTTGAGAGGCAGTTGTCTCTGCTTCCCTTGTAAGGGGGAGAATGGGGCTGCTGTAGTTCTAGCTCAGATACTTGACTGAGGTGCTTAAATGAAATGACAGCATATTTGTTTCCTTTAACAATATTTTTATGCAGCAAGGAGTTTAGTAAGGTTTTTTAAAATTTAGCTTGTCGATACTGAAATGTGCTGCAGCAAGAGAAAATGTGTTGGACCACCTACCAGCACCAACCCTGATTTCAAAATGGCTGTGTAGAAAGGCACACTCCGCTGTGGTCATCACAAAGTTACTTTTTAGCAACACTCCTCCACAGAAGCCTTTCCCTTCTGAGTTTAGCAGTAGTACCTAAGAAAATGCAAAAAGACAATAGACAGCACTGTGCATGTGGAGGTAAGTGATGGGTTTCATGAACTGGAATAGGAATACCTGCCAAGGAAATCTCTCGTCACTTTTCTTCCTGGTTTCACGTATAAGGTTATCACTGTCTTGAAGTCTGCCACATGCACATGCATCTACCAAATGAATTAAAAAAAGAAAAATCAAAACTACATGTTGTATCATTTCAAGATAGCTAATACCTGCAAATGCCTTGTTCCACCTTGGGCTTTTTGACTTAAGGGTTCTGTTTTTGCACAAAGAAAAAGGAGAATGACAGTTTCTCAGCTGGTGAAAATTGGAATAATTTGTTTGGTAATTGCAGTCATAATAGTTTAGCGATGGCCTGAACATTTTGGGTCACTGTGTTAGGCTTGTAGTGGCCAGGTTTCACTGTGCCTGTCACTAATGAAATGAGGCTTCCTCTCCAGCCAACCATCAGCACAGCTTGTTTTTTCATCTCTGTATCCTGTATTCAAATTGTGTCAAATACCTCATGGCTGTGGCCCAATTTGGACATGGTGAATCCTGGGTTTTCCTTGTTACAGCTGTCACTCCAGGGGCATACATGCCTTTCTCATCTGGGTCGAACAACACACATGCTTTTCAATTGGATCACCCAGTTATCTGCATTTGCCACACTTCCAGTTGGTTTGGGATTGGTTCCCACAGACTGGTTTCTGTTCAAGTGAAGCTAAACCACAGGACACCTTCCAGGAGCACACATGACCCGCTCTCAGAGCTGTTGGGTGCTTAGTCCACAGGACTGACCAAAGCCAGTTTGATGTACAGCCCACCTGAAGTGTGCACTGAGTGTGGACATGAGTCTTTCACCACCAAAAGTGTGACTCTACAGCTGAACTCTGATTTGCCTGCCCCACTTGTGCTAATATAGATACAGGTCTAAGTATACTTCTATGTTTTCAGTAGACTTACTTTGTAAGGGGATGAGATGGAACGAGATATCTAGTATGAGACTGAAAAAATGAACAGGGCTACTGCTTCAAGCTAATTAATATGGCAGCAAATGTTTCCCTTCATTTATCAGATCATTGGTTGCCGGATAGGAATCAACTGAATCTCATTCCCAAGCAAACAGGTGTTCAGCAGAATTACTCTTTACCAAACACAGGAGTGGAAAATGTGGTCCAGTGAGTGATATGCAGGGTGATGCAAATCCTTTTTGCTGATTCATATTTAAATATTCCAATCAAATAGTGCTTCTTTTACCATTTCTTTGGCATCTTGGGTGGTGGTCCCTAGATTCCTTCTTTTTCTACCCAGTAATATTCTCATTGCTTTAGGCTCGAAGCAGCTGATCACATGTGGATGTCAGATGGTGGCCTGCCCACCCCAGCCCTGAACAGGTTCCCCCTGTACTTCCATGCTCACACCTACCTAATGCGATGCACTGTTTTTTATCCTTCCCAAGCTCATAGCCATCAGCGCAGGAACAGCGGTAGGAATTACTTCCTGGGTAGCAGAAGTGGTCACATCCTACCTTTGCTTGGTGGTGACATTCATTTTTAGCTAAACAGAACAAGCAGAGGAAAAACATTAGGAACAGTTCACCTGGACTATTCTTTCACAGCATGAGTCCTCTGTTTTATTTTTTATTCACTTTGTGTGGAGGAGGGTAGGGACTCTGGCTTGGTAGTATTTACCACTGTTTTGTTTGGGTTTTTTTTCCCCTTGTTAAGCAGAAATAGGAGAGAGCTGAGTCTCTGCAGCATTCACAGACTCACTGCAAACTGTGCTCCCCCCTGCACCTCCCTGCACCAGACATTGCACCTCTGAGTTCTGGGGAGCATTAGCCCATGGGTCAAACTGGGCCTTCCGTGTGAATCTGTGGAAGGATGCCCTCAGTTTTTAAACAAAACACCAAGTATCTGCAGCAAGGGGAGCTGTTGCACATGTTGAGAAGACAAGTATTGCCTGAGGAAGAAGGCAGCTAAAGTTTCTAGTTTTGAGAAATAACAAACGCATAGCTCTCATTTTGCACACTTGTTTAAATTATCAGCCACAAAAGATAAGAAAAAAAGACAGGGCGTATGAACTTTGAAACATGCTCAACTTTCCATAGCTTGGCAAAGACCTAAATCTTTAGCACAAAGCAACAGCTATTTAATCTAGCTCATAGGTAGCAAAAAATCTTGTATAACATGGCTGCCTAAGGCTCACACTGAGATGATCTAGTTCCCAGCACTGGTCCAAGCTGTGTCACCTTCTGTGCTCCCCCAGAAGCTGGTCATAGTCACACCCCTTATACAGAAAATGACCCTGCCTTGCTGCAGCCAGGGCGTCTCCCACCCCAGGGAACCTCTGAACCAGCAGTAATACTGATGTAAGGGCTGGAAAGTAGAACCTGGCAGATATAAAAATGTAGTATCTGGCCCAGGGTTTTCCCGTGCCAGAAAGCATCTGTTTTACTTTATGCTTTTCACTTCCACTGGAAACGGTTTTCTGGAGTCCTTCTGTCCTGAAGGACTGTCTTGTGGGTGTGTGTGGCCTCAGAGGCCCCAGGGTGCCTGGGAAGCCGCTCTGGCACTGCAGCCTTGGTCCTTCAGGCCACACATGTAGGACCACAGCAGGACAAGCAGCCAGGCAGCGCAGGTGGCAGTGGCAGGGCTGGCTTTGGGGTCTACCCACGAGGTGGTTTGGTTTCAGCCCTTTTGCTGCATCCCCAGAGAAGGGAGGTTCAGGGCGCAAGGACAGCCTGCGTAACCTCAGGATGCCATAACGTTTTGTAGACAGGCAGCACACATCACCCCTGCTCTGCCAAGAACTGTGTGCTCTAATCACAAACATGGTAACTGGCATAATGGAGTAGCTGTGCATGGTTTCACAGGGACACCCTGTGACAGGAGGAGATGGGGCTTCTCACAAGGGGGGCAATGTCTTACCGAAAGCACAGTTCTCTCCCTCGTAGCCCTCGGCACAGGTGCAGGTGTAGCCACGGATGCTGTCCTCACACACACCGTTGTGCTGGCAGGGGCTCGAGGAGCACCTCCTGCCACCTGAAGAAATGGAGAGGGAGGAGTCACCACCACCACTGATCCCAAATTACACAGCCCCCTTTTTGGAACATGAGTTGCTCAGAGAAGCGTCGTGAGAGCAGTTTGGAAGGAAATGGGCTAAGTGTCACTGAACTGCTCCTCAGGGGTTATTTTAGCTCAAGTCTGCTTCCAGAGGTGCT
Organism: Aleadryas rufinucha; assembly: GCA_013397815.1. NCBI lineage: Eukaryota > Metazoa > Chordata > Aves > Passeriformes > Aleadryas > Aleadryas rufinucha. The sequence continues at coordinate 14,913 of VZTH01016783.1, read as the reverse complement.
CTTGCAGCCCCTGACAGAGAGGCTGGGAGCTGCCCAGAGGCAGAGCCTGCTTCTGGAGGATGGATGCTCTGAGGGTTCAGGGAAAAGGACTGAATTACAGTTCCTGCTTTTTTACAAATGTAGTATGAGACTGGTGTTTTAGGTCTCCTATGTTAGATTGATATACATTGGATAGAAAAAGCTGGCATTAAAATTACATAGCAAGTGTACAGCAAGCAACATCAAAATAGGAGGAAATACAACTTTTATATATCTGCACAATTATTATACAGCAGCTCAGACACTAGCAAGTCTAATTCTTCTGATGAACCAAACATTAAAACGAGAGGGTGTCCTCACAATGAGTGAAGCACCAGGCAGAGCTGCCAGTTTCCCTGCAAGCTGCCTACAGGAATGACTCCTAAAGTTTGAAAACATGCTCCAAGTAACAACTACTTATTGTAGGCATAGACTATCAGTAAGCAAGCCAAATAAATCTAACCTGGGACGTGTTGTCCAACCTTCCTAAAAATTAATACTTTGTTAGAGACGTTAACTCAGTCAGCAAGCTGCCCTAGCTGATTTCCAGGATGGAAAAGTGAAAACTCTACTGGCTATTGGGGAAAAAACACCAATCACCATCTGCTTAGGCTGTGGGCACACATATCTTTGAGTGTTAGATGTACTAAAATACAGGCTGAAAGAGTTACCACCTTCAACCCATCTGCAGTCAGATGCCACCAGTATATCGAAGCACAATGTAGGCCTCCAGGGAGGGTTTTTGGGTGAATTAGGGGAATCTCACCTACACAGCTGAGCAGGCAGAATTGAGGAGCTGGAGCTAGGGAAGGCTTACCCCTGCAGCCTGAAGCACTTAGATGGATTCAAGCCTCTGAAATGCATGCTGGGAAGAAAATAAATCCAGCCCCTTGCTTTGTTAAAGGAGGAAAGAGAAGATTCAAGGAAATATAGAGAAAATGGCCTGATTTCTGTTGTTGGAAAGCTACTGGAATGATTAAACTGTAAGCACCCAGCAATACAAAAAGGTGGTAAATAAAAACCAACATACATTTTTCAAGACCAAATAATTCAAACCATTTAAATCTAATCATATTACAGGATAAGGGACCTAGGGAGAATCAGTGAACATCATAGAATAGAAATGTCTCCAATGACACTGTCATTAAGTGAGCAGACCCCTATAAGACATGTACAAAACCTTTGGAAAGTGCCGTTTAAAGAGAGATTGTCAATGGCTAAGCTTATACTGTTGATAAAAGAGGGTCGGAGACAAGTGTGACCTCAGGCAAAGTGCCCCAACAGCAGACATCCAGCAGATGCCACTACATCAGTTTTGCCTTGAAGGGACAAAGGTGGAGCAGTACAAAACAGAGCTTGTGGGTTTCCCAGCAGTTAGGTGGGTGCTCAGCCTTTCTCCCCAGCCCTCTTTTATTCACAATGCAGATTCAACCACTGCTCCCTGTACTTTCGGGGAAAAGCAACACGGATACCAGAGGTCTAGAAAATGAGATTGTTGGAAGACAGGATGAAAAATTGTTTGTTTAGTGAGGAGGAAAGAAGCCACTCTTCAAAATGTTACAGAAAACATCACAAAGAAGGAAACACTCACTGCTGTTCTTTAGGAAGGAGACAGAAAATATGGCTTTTAATTACAGCAAGAAAGCCACTCCTGAGGCTGAAGTGGGTAAAGTGTCCTGATTGTGGCTAAGCTTGTTTGCAGGGACCATTCTGAACTGGTTGCCCTTCTCTCTTCCTAGGCTCAAGAGGAAGCCTGTATGACATGCTTAGTACAAACATCCAATGACTCAAATTAGAAATTAATCCCTCCCTCACAGAAGTAATAAAATGCAAGATATCTAGCATCATTCTTCATAACATTTATAGCACTGATGGGATTCTTCTATGCAATGATTCCCAGGACTCAGTCGTTTAGTGGCTTATGCAGAAAATTATTACTGACTGCTGGTTTTGCCACCTCCTTATCCACTCTTTAAACCTAAGATTGGAAATTAATAATAGCTAAGTTATAAACAAGAGAAAAACTTGGGATGAAGCATACAGAAAAAAGGGAGGGAATAGGGCATAGTCACCATAAGCCGGTGCCACAGGCTTCTTGTTCAGGTGACATTAATCACATCAGGCCCTCAGCTTCTACAGATTTGTTTCTCGCCTTGGCAGCTGACAGGGAATGATGCAATCCCAGTGTGCAGAGTTTGTAGACAACTCAGTATCTTTTAATACCTATTTATCTCACTCAGGTTTAAGAGCTAATTCTGTTTCTGGGAGATTTTGCTGGTAAAACTGTGTTGCTCTGTTGTACCAGCAAAACATACTTTCTCATGTCCCAGGCTGTTTCAGAACAGCTTTAGATTCAGGAAGAGAAGTAGCCTATTTACTGTGATAACCTTTACTCACCTTCCACTTTTATTGTTTTTGCAGCTTTAAATGTTTTTTCCTATATATTACTTTTAAAAAATCATTTCACATCAAGAATTTTCCTTCTGCTTTACTACAGACATGACAAATAGAGACTGGTTGTTTCTTGAAGAATAAACCCTTAGAAAACCAGTATTAGACTCAACCGTAATATTCATAATGTGACAGTACTATGAGAGAGAGAAATTAAGAGGCCAGCTTACCATAGTAGATATCCCAAAACATTTTCTGGAAAAAAGAAAAAAGGAAATTAGATTTTAATTCTCAAGTAGTGTAATATGCCATAAATATTTTGCTAAACCAAACACATGTTATGAGAGAATACAGACAATGGTTTAATGTTTACGAAGTTACACAGCTATGATTTCTGTCCTGCTAGCAAAATATGCATGAGAAGGGAGGGGCTTTGCCTACTGCTTACTTTATGGTTTCTTAAGAAGCTGTAAAGGAAAAGAAACACTTCACAGGCCAGAGAGGAGCAGCTGGATCCTTTAGCAATGCAGCTTCCTGAAAAAACTGGTTGGCTATTGTCTCTCTGGTGTGCAGCAGCGTGGGAAGTTACCCCATCCTGTCCCGCCCCAGTTTGCCCCCAGGAGGTACTGCTGGAGGCACAGCAGTCAGCACAGAGCAGAGCTGCAGGGCACCACCACTGGTCACCACCACTGGTCACCACCACCATGTGTCCTGCATTTCCTTGGGTACTGCAGCTGACCCTGATGCTTTCCCCAAAGGGACACCTCTGCCCACCCCTCCCTTCCCCAAAGCACTACGGCTGCCCATGGGCAGCCCTACAGCTGTTTCCTCTGCTTTCCCTGTGAACAAAACTCCATCCACATTCCCATTAAAGAGCACAGCATCCATCTGTGCACGTCCAGAGAGCCTCTTGTGCAAGGGAATTTGCAGCTACTCACCAAGTGAGCCTCTATCTACAGGTCCCACTACTTGCTGGTGCATTGGTTCCATCTGTCCCAATCATAGAATCACAGAATGGTTTGGGTGGGAAGGGACCTTAAAAATCGTCTAGTTCCAATCTCCTGCCGTGGGCAGGGACACTGTCTGCTAGATCAGGTTGCTCAAAGGCCCATCCAACCCGGCCTTGAACATTTCCAGAGGTGGGGCATCCACAACTTCTCTGGGCAACCTGTTCCAGTGCCCCACACAACTCTAACTCCTCTCATTTATTTCCCATGCTGCATGCATTTGCATAGAGGCATTTGAGCTGGGCCTCAATGAAGCTGATTTACTGGCTGGAGTGGCTGGAATTCCTTTGTGCTGCCCTTCAGGTGCTCTTCTGTTGACCAACACCCCTTTGCCCCTCCTGGTCCCCAAGGGATGCTGAAGCTGTATCTCCATGTGTGGTCAGGATGGGACAATAACCATGTCATTTACTAATATAAGGAGCATGACACATGATTTTCAGGAGACGACTTAAAAAATATCGGAGTTGACCTCCTCATTTCCATTTTGACCATGGAAGACACCTGCTTGCCACCTGCTGAGATGGAAAATGCAAATATTTCACATGGAGAGAAACCCAAAGAAATGAAGCAGCCTTGTGTTTCGTAAGTAAAGGATCGAGGCACCAGTTTTTGTTATGCATGCAGGGAAACAAAATACTTACAAGCATTTCATCATTTTCAAATACTTCTCTTGCTTCTTCCTGTGTACATCTCTCTTCTAGGCATTCTCTTTCCAAGCTGCCTTGAAGGACCTCCTCCAGAAGTAGAGAACTGGCACGCCTCTGTCTCTTGATAACACTGTTTGCATCATCAGCTGATATAAACACTGGAACATTGTATGAAAAAACACTAATGTAAGTACTTACATTCATTTCCTTATATACTTTTACCTTCTTTTTTAAGTTAAATAATTTTGGTTGATTTGGAGTTTCAGACACATAAAACTTCCATACTTAAAGAGCTCTACTATCTTAGCCCAAATTCAGCTGAGGAGTTGTGACCTTTTACTTCTGGGGAATGCCTGACTTGCTCCCAGGCAGGGGGAATTTGAAGCCCTTCCTGGTGCATTATTTTACTGCGCGGGACATACAGAGCAGAGTGTGGTGGCACAGCCAGGGAAAGGGGAAAAAACTTGTGATAAAAGGCAGAGGCTATTTTGTGAGACTGCATAGGGATTTCAGACTCATTGGTAGAAGTGAATACTAGTTGTATTAAGTTATGATGGTGGATCCAAACTGATGCTCTTCAGTCTTAGTTCATGGCAATTCTTTTTGGTGAGAAGCAAAGCTATGACATGGCTGAGTTCTCAATCAATTGTCTCTTAAGGAGAATAAATAAAAGCTACCACTCAGCAATGCCCATAGTTAAGAGGGCTATATCACATACCACTGTTTATGTGGAAGACACTGTAATCCTTCAGACTTGAGTAAAGAGGAGGAGAGACCAGAGACAGGAGTCCTAACAGATCTTAAACTTAAATCTTAAAACTCCTCTTTGCAAATGATACCTCCACCAAAAACTGCCTGCCAGCTGGGCAGCTGGTGCTTCCAAGTGAATCAATATGTGACCGTGTGTGTCAGCACATGTTTGTCAGTTCTTCTGTGCTTGGAAAGTAAATGTGTTGGGGCAGGGAATATTTGGGGTTTTTTTTCTCTTTTATACAGTGTTTGGGGGCCCAACACTGCTGGTTAAAATACTCAATAATCACAGAACAGGAAAAAGTGAGAGCAACAGCAAAATTATTCTGAAACTGTGTACAGATGTTTAGTTATCTTTTTGAAGGATACCCCATAAGCAACTGATATTAAAAACTGATATTGCACATGATATTAAAAAAGGAAAACTTCATTACTCTGTTCTGCATTTTAAATGTTATCTGACCCCCAGCACACATTTCTGCCGTGCAGTGGTTCTGCCACATTCAGCACAGCTGGCAGTGAACTACTGCAGGGTGTTTTGACTTTCTTAAGAGATAACCATCTTTTCTTCCTTGCCTGGCTCCTCCTTATTTTTGACAAACCATGGAGGATTGATACAGAAACATAAATTCCTTCAAGCTATAACAAGTAGGCATATCAGCCTCTTTCATAGGAGTCTCTTATTTTTATTTTAGCAGCAACTAGAAATATAAAACAAAATTCTTTTTAATATCTGGGACACTCTAAAAATTGTAAGGAAAGACAAATATTACCCTGGCATAAATGATGGTACTTCAAAATTACATTGCCCCATTAGCCTACAGCAGTTTTCACTTAGCTGCATGAAATAAATAGCAGAAATATAAAGAAAATAAGGAATGGACCGTTTTCAGTGATGTCACCCTGTGCTACAAAGTAAACATTATACAAGGCACAAAATTACTGCTGTTTTTAGAAAAGCAGAAGCACAAATCAGAATTAAAGGTGCAACAAAACAAAAGCCATACCTGTCTGCTCTGTCTGAAGGAAAAGGGCAGAGAGAAGGAAGAATATTATCCAAGAGCACCTTGCCATTTTTACCCTCTGAGCCTAATGGTGCCTGCCTGCATTCCTGCAGCTCTTGTGGGAAATGGCTACAGGAGAGATGTTGAAGTTTAAAGTCCAGCTGTTCATGAGAAAACAAAACCTCTACGGGCAAACCCTGGCTGCAATGTCAACATATGAGGAAAAAAAACCCAAAAAACAAACCCAAACCAAAAAATTCAACCCTCAGCTCAGCAGTGCTCCTTCTCTCTGTGCCCTGGTTGACTCTGGGGCCCTTTGCCAGTGCCACTGAGAGCTGCTCCAAGATTTGGGTGATCCTCCCATGCCCCAGTGTTCACTTAGCGTAACACAGCATGGGTGGAGATGAACAGCACGAACATTTCTTTGTACCATATCAAAGCACAGGCTGGACAATGACCTCAGGGACCAATTATATGACGTGGCTCTTTTATCTGTTGTCCCCACAAAGTATTTACCAAGGCTTAGCTGCAATGCGCAAATCCCACCAGCTTTTGGAGCAACCAAGCCCCCAAATGTAATTTTCCCCAGATGCATCTGAATGGATATGGAATTTTTCTTTTTCATTCTTAGGTTTGTAATGCCCAGCCATGAAGGAGAGCATGGAAAACTTTTCCTGATATCAGGATTCCAGTCACAGAGATGCACCGACAGAGGCAGTCTGTGAAAGGAGGTATAGGTATGGAGAGGACCAAAGCACTCCCTGGGCTGCTGAGCTGTGCACCCGGTGGATGGGGTGTCCCTGCTTCCCAGCCCTGGGCAAGAGGAAGCATAAACCCATTGGCATGCAATGGCAATGGTGCCACGGGCTCCCAGCACAGGCAGCCTCATGGGAAGAGCAGGAAACAATTTCTACACTGGGATCAACAGTGAGAGGAAGAGTGGTTTTTTATTTAATCTGAGTTATGGACAGAGACCATTCTGTGTTTTCATGTCATAAATCCCCAGCCATTATTTGAGTATGCAGTTCTTTTAACAAAGTATGATTGATCTGAACATCCATGGGTAAATCCACAAATAAAACTTCACTTCTAATCAATTGCACCTTTGAAAACAAGCTTCAGTAAGTATTGAGGCTGGTGAGGGAAACAGACCACATCCCCCTACCAACCCAGGGCTGATGTTACAGCTCATATCACAGGCCCCAAAACTTGCAGGAAATAATCAACCTGTGCTTTGAAACTCCATTGTGGGAGGGTTTTCCTGCACAGTTTCCACAGGGGTGTTGTTCCAGAAGTTCACTTGGAGTTAAAATCCTCCTAATACCAAACTTAATTTCATTCACAGCCAGTTCATGACCTTACATATTCCCTCTTTGATATTCCTGCAGAACTAATTAATACAGCCTCCCAGCCTCTTAGGTTAACTGTGTGTCCAGCTTTCCTCAGTAAATGAGCTCTCCGTGCTCTCCTCAGTCCCCTGAGGCCACCAAGCCCCATTGTACCTGTCCCAGTCAGAGCTTTCTTGGCTAGGAAAGGGAGAGCTGTTGCCAGTGGTCACATTTGGCCGGTGCTGGGGGCTCAGACAACACCTCCTGTGCCCAAGAGCTGCTGTGGAGGCTCACATCACCCTCCTTGCCTTGCACGGCAGTGGCTGTGTTGCTCTTCCGCACTCCTCTGGCTGCCCATCCCCATGGGAGCACCCGCCAGTGAGGCTGCTGCTGTAGCCCCCAGTGGCCTGGAACTACTTGCCTTTACCTTCTCGTGAGAATGAATGTCATCCCATGCATGCACAGCACAGCCAGTCGGGCTCCCTTCAGCATGAAAAATATGTCACCACTTGATGTCAGCACAGGACTTTGCAGAACCCAGCACAAAAATGTGGGTCCGCAGATTTTTTTTTTTTTTTTTAAGAAATTGTTTACATTTCACAAACCTAAACTTACACCAATTAAGGAACTCTCGTAGGTATAAGTTAGTTATTCAAATTGGTTTAATATTATTAACACAGAGCTTCAGAAGCTGTATTCTCACAAGACCTTAGTTTACATGGTCATTTTTCTCTTACTGTGGGATTTTTTTTACAAAAGGTATCCCTTGACTGAGCAGCTGTGTCCTTAGGAATGGGACACGGTGTACTCAGTACGTATGGCACTGACCTTGCTTTTTCTGTATTGACATCAAAGCAACAGGTTTACATTTTAACTTTCATATGACTATGAAAAACTTCATAAACAGAGGAGTTTAAAAGGGCAGTCCTTTCTTCATGTGTTTCTTTACAAAGAGTTACTGGGATTTCTTTTTCCATTCCTTTAATTACCACAGCGAGCACATGGCAATGTGTTTCATTATGGAGTCCTGCACCCTATTTCCTGCAGCCCCATTTAGGGATTGCTTTCCTCTTGGATGGTTACTCATTCCAGGATGAAGCCTGCAGGCAGTGTCAGATACGAAGTTAGCAGTTCCTCAGGACAGAGCAGCGGAGGAAGTTAGTCCTGCTTTAGCAACTGGTTCACATGGAAGTTGTTCCCTGCTCTGTGCACCAACCCAGGGGAAGTGGGTTTGCAGAGCAGCTGCCCAGGTGGTGATGGGGCAGTGACGGGGCAGTGATGGGGACATGTCAATGCCACCCATCTCATGCTATGGGTTGGCCATCAGCCCTGCTGCAGCATGATAGGCCAAGGGCAGCTGTCCTGAGTAACTCATCACATGCTTTTTTGGAAATGCATACCTCAGCTAGTGAGCTGCTTAATGCAGTTAAAATGGGTAATGACTTCAGCTAAACACCTGGACTGTGATCAGCCAGGTCTGTTCACCACCTGCAGAAAAAAAATATAAGTTTTTCTTGCCAAATCCAAAGTGTATCACCATTTCTAAACACAGGAGGAACTTGCAGCTGTTTCAAAAGAGCATCAGCATCATCTTTGTGGTTTGGTTACAGATTGCAGGAAACCCCGGAGGAGTGAACAGGGGAAGGAATGTAACCCCAGGGAGCTCTGATTTTCTCCTTTGGGTGCTGCACTCACAACAAGACTGTGAGCCTACCCTCAAGGATGTGCAAGTCTCCTGATGCAGTGAAAACAAAAGCCACCTTGGACCTACTCTGACATTTGCTCCATCCCTGGGAGTATTCAAGGCCAGGCTGGATGGGGCTTTCAGCAACCTGGTCTAGTGGAAGGTGTCCCTACCCATGGCAGGCAGTGTTGTACAAGGTGATCTTTGAAGGTCCCCTCTAACCAAAATCCTTCTATGATCTCTGTAGATGCAAGCTCTGACATCTTCTGTTCCTGTGCATATATTGTTAAAAATAGCAATTGTTGTTAATATTTCATTTATTAAAATACATTATTTCTTTACTTCCACCTTCATGTTTCTTTACCTTTTCCCTCAACTTTTATATTAAAATTATTTTCCCTACTAAAATTCCAACCAATAAAACTGGCTATGGAAGAACCAGACAATCGCAGAGCACATGCACAGACAGCACCATAGCACTTCAGCTCCTAGTTACAGTTTCAATGATGGATAAGAGGGAGTTGGTAAGGTGCTTACTTTTGCTCTGAGGTGAGGAATATTCCTTCATCCCTTGCGAAAAATGAATCAAAATCACTTTGGAATCTGTGGATAAGTGCATTTGGATAAAGATTTTTCTTTTTTCCTCCAGTTTTGTCTGGTGACACCTCCCCACTGCCTTAACCTGGAGTTCAGGATAAAAATTATTAAGGATGGCTGTCAGAGAAACCCAAACAGCAGATTTTTCAGGCAAATTCCTGGAACATTGACACAGTCTGAAGTGGACAATGAAGAGATAAGAAAGCATTTGGACTTTACCCGGAATTCAGACTTTTTAATGCAGTTTCCTGTTCCTTTGTCTTTCTGCCTGACTCTCTCTGCTGAGGACATGGGGCAGCAGCCCTGCAGCTTTGTCCAGATGTTATGATTTAAATTGTTCCTTTGACCAACCAGTCACTTCTTCTGCAACAGATTCAGCAGGAGCGAAGTCCTAACCTGACCTCAGCAGCACCAGTGCAAAGACTGCTCCCGACATCCTCCACCCACAGCCCAGACATATGTAACTGGGTGGTGGAACTGGCTCTTGCCATAAACCTGGCTTCCAAGCCATGGGAGACATGGATTCTGTGGACTTGTGCAACTGTCACACTGCTGGACTACTTTTGGAGATCAACTTCTGCATTTGTGACAGGAAAAAAACCTCCATCCATATTGAAATAGGATGGCAAAAAAAGCTTATTCAAGTGTCAAAGTACATCTTCCAGGATGACTCGAGTTAAAACCCCATCCGATCTCTGTGGACCCAAAGAGCATTTAGGCAGAGCACTGATGTGTGCTCTGTGATGTGTGATATGTGCCTGGGTATGTGTCTTGAGTGAGGATTTCAATTCTCTGTGCAATTAAGCGGCTGTGGTAAGTGTCCCTGCAGACAGAATTTGTTCTTATCTGGTACTGAACATCTGAGGAGGTTGATGGTGTTTCCTGCCTGGCAATGTAAACTGGGAGGTGAGGAAGGAGAAGCTCAGATGACTGATTCCTCTGAATGCTTCTTGAGCTACAGACAGTAATCAAAGCCCATCAGAGGTGTCTGTGCCCTCTGTAACTGGTTATGAATAAACCAGGAGTGCTGCAGAACTGGGGCAAGTGGTCATGGAGGGCTGGGTGGGAGGAGAGAGAGATGGATGGCAATGAGGGAATGGGTCAGCAAGTGCAAGCCCTGTGTTATGGCCTCCCTGTAGTCCCTGGGACACATCCGAGCATGGCCCACATATATCAGGCTTGCTCTCCTTATAGTTTAGGGCTAAACTATCATCAGAGGTTTCAACAGAGGTCCTACGGGAATTCAAATATGGGTGTATCCTTTGGAGCAGTGATGTCAGGGAGGGACATATGCAGCCATCAGGGGTTGAACTTCTATCCGTGGCTTGAACACCATGACATAAAATGCACTGTCACTCCTGAATTGAGTTCATTTAGCTGCCTAAAGTTCAGGATGCATCAGAGAAAAATGGCAGGGATATAATCCAAACGGGACAGACAGAGTGGGTTTTCTGAGTTTTTTATAGGGAAACCAGACAGTGACCATCGCAGAACAAAGTTAACTGCTCTATTCCTTTCAAAGTGATCAACAAATTCCATTATAAAAATCATCCCAAAATGATTGGGATGACTTTCCCACACTTTTTCAAGTATGACTTTCACACTTGAAAACTGGATATGGTGAAGCTAGGGAATGAGAAAAATATTGCACATTTTATGCCACAATTCAATTTGTAACATCTTCTTCCTGTCTTCCAAAATATGTACTGATGCACTTTTTGAAGCACAACACAGAGTACTTTCTCTGTAGAGGCTCAACTATCTCAATATCTGCTTCACAATTTTTACATACCACTGAACTGGCTGCAAAACAAATAGTTTTTTCCTCTGGATTGAAATAAGGCAGACAGAAGATGTCAGGTTCATCTGGCAAGAGAGTTAGGCTTTTATTAGTCTTGAAATATTAGTTCCCCTTGTACATTTAAAATCTTTTCAGTTGATAATAATTTAAATAATACTTTATAGAAATAATTACATATAACAGTATTGTAATTTTTAGGGTATACAATGAATTCACTTTATTATAGCCAAAATCATTCTGTCAGTAATGCTGATGAAGAAAGTATCTCAGAAAGAAAGCAAGAGGATATCAGAACAGCAGTGATTTTGGTGATGGTAACCAAGCCTTTCCAATTCAATGAGCTTCATCTAACAGCTCATTTCACTCAGTGACATGCACAGTTAATTAGACTCTTGTGGATACATGAATGGTTTTTGCATTTTCTAGGTTTTTTTCCTGTATACATGTTTATAGATCTAGAAAATCAGGTAGCTCTGTCAGAGACTTTTAAAATGCTGTCCAACTCTGATACTGTCTTGCTTTGATGTTATCCTAGTCCAGCTTGTTTTCGTAAAGAATCTACTGCCACAGAAACATTGAGGTAGTTCCAACTTTCATTGTAATGTTCAATTTGAATGAAGGCAAAACTGATGGAATTAAATTCAGTTCACTTGTTATTAATGTATTTAGGTTGTCACATGTTAACTGCAGAAAACCTGCAGTTGTTAAAAGAAAAGAGAAAGGCAGATTGTATTTCTTTCAAACAGACAGGTGATATTTGAGGAGAAACAAGTGAGATATAACTCAGTCACATTATCTTACTACCACTGAAATGATAATGAGTCCTTGTGAACTGTGTACTGTAAAGGGAGAAGTTTCTTGGATTTCTATTTATTTGCATCTGTAGGTGCTCATTTTATGAGCATGTCCCAGAGGCCTTGAAAATAGTCAGCAACTTTTATCAAGCAAAAATCTAACCTGTTACTTTCTAACAAAACCCTCTATAGCATGAAAGGCCGGTTTCAGTCTTTGGGAGGAGAGGAACCTGAGCCCCACTGTAATCTCCAGTTTCTGATATGGCTTTACCTCTGCTGGGACACGGATTTTGCAGTCCCCTGAGAGAACATGCCCAATTGCACAGAATACTTTCTTGAGCTATTTTTGCTGCCACACATCCCTCACAGTTGCATAATTTGATGTTACTTAAATTATGTCCTTTAGCTAAGGTCTTATTAAATTTATTACCAACAGCTCAAGTAAGCCATGTGAAAGGCCTGAACAATTAACATTATACTTTATGCTACAGTGGCACTGCAACACAGCGGCACTGCCCAAACATGGTACAGACGTGATGTGTCCCATAGAATGAACTATAAATGTGGCTTTATACCTACAGAAACACAGGTTTTGTCATTACCCAGGGTATAGCCAGCAGCACAGGAATATAACACTTCTTCAGTTTTGCAGAACTGCTCACAGTTCCCAAGCTGACCTTGCATCACTTGGTATGACTGCAAAAGAGACAAATGTATAGGCAGGTTACAGGTGACTTCATAAAAGTATAAGCAGCTTGTAAAAGCTGCCTCACAAACATTAGTCAAACACCCCACCACTTAAGGAAATACAGTACAACTCCTGCAAAAAGCCTTAATAATAACAATAGTTGTATTACTATTTTAAAAATGGTAAGCTGACAACATTAGGTAGACCACTATTATTATACATCTAATGTTGTGTTTCCCAGCTGTAACTAACAGCTCTTAGAGGCCAGTTGAAGGAGCAATTTGTACTTGCCAGAGTACATCACACTAAGGCAAAGATGAATATGGGTGTGGGCAAGAGGCAAAAATTAGCAACAACTAAAGCATCAGTAATAAATGAGGTATTGGACTCTCGGTAGATCCTTGCAATATTCCTTTGCCATCTGTATATGGCTCATGCTACCTCAGCTCAGTCCTGGTATTGCAAGATCACAGGCAGAGTGAGAGAGCACTTCCTGGCTCTAACAGTGCAAGGGCAAGAAAACTGGTCCTAACAGATGTTGTCTAACCTGTTCCTACAGATTCATAATGAGATTCCACTGCTCACCCACACAGCTTAACGCACTCCTTAATTAGCCTTATAATGTCTAAAAAGTGTTTCCTAATGTCTAATCTGAGTGGCCCTTGGAGTGATGGGATCCCATTACTTCTTGTCCTAGCTGTTCATCCTCATGAAAACAAAGTCATCTTGCTTTTATTACATATTTTACAAATTTCTGTGGTTGTGTGTTGTGGAACCAAAGGTGAAATTTTTGTTCTGTGGTTACATAATTGCCTTCTATCTATGTTGGACCACTGTTTCAGTTTCCCAGACTGCCTGAATGCTCATCTCAACTTATGGTAGTCCTTCCAGTCTGGAATGAGGTAAAAAAGCAGTGCGTAAACACTCTCTTTTGTCTTGAATGTTACTGTGGAAAATAAAGTGTCAGAGGTCTTCAGGCGCACCTGTGTGGAGCTTTGCACTCCATATAATCTTTCAGTCAAGTAGCACACTTTCTTAACCAGATTTGCACCAAACTCACAGATGTTTCTCTTTCTGTTGCAATAAAAGTGTTAGATAAAATGATGTTAGAAGCCTGCCTTAAAAGAGAGACCTGAGGTTTACTCCGTCTTTTGCAGCCACCCAGCCTGTTATCCTGTCTTTGGAGAAAATTGATGTGATTTTTCCCTTGGAGAAATTTGATGTGATTTTTTCCTCCTTCTTGAGTGCAAGTTATTTGGTACCCTAAGGAAGAAAGACTTTCTTCTCCATTGGGCACCGACTAACATTCTTAGTCTTTCTTCCTTTATTCATATACTTAGATCAGCTCTTGATTGTCATATCATGTTTATCTTATTGTATTTACTCCTCAGCTTTTCTGGTTTTATGTCAGGATGTTTACAATTCTTTCATACAGAGCTAGGCACTTTTATACTTCCTTTCGGAAGTCAGATCACTAAAGATCTCACAGTTTTAATCAATTGTCCTGTCCTTTCCTGACCTTGGGACCGTTTTGACATATGCTGTAAACACCTTGGGGTTTTGTGGGGATTTTAGAAGTAGACTCTTTTTTAAAAATACATCAATTTTATTCTCTTGTTCTTTTTCTTTACTTCATTAATGAGCCCTGTCATTTTAACAGTTCCTTTATGGAGGTCACCTTCCATCTTTGTTTGGTCAGCAACTTCTAGTCTACATATATTAACATTAAATGCACATGAGTGCACTCAAAATTGCTTTCTACATGTTTATATGAGAAGATTTTCCTTGAAACATTCTGAAGACTGTCAGGGCACCTGTGTCCCACTAAGTACCTCTCCCATCTCATCTTTGGGATGTCAAAATCTACCTCTAAGTCATAGCTCTTATAATGGTGATGACTCAGGTGTTTGTTCAGTTGTCTCCAATCAGAGACAACAGCAAAATTAAAACATAAAGCATGCATCATGTCTACAATATGATTCATAAACTTACTCTGTAGAGAAGATCTCAGGGTCCAATCTGAAAGAGAGGTGGGATGATTTATCAAGTGGAGATGTGAAGATTTTGTGGAGACTTAGAAAAGAACAGTGGGTAATGGGGTAGAGATCTCATTCCCCTCTGCACTTTTAAACATTGTGGGGTTCATTATGTCACTCAGTAGCTTATGAATAAGGATTATTTAAGTAAGGATTATTTAATTATGA
>VZTH01016745.1:0-17538 GCA_013397815.1 Aleadryas rufinucha | reverse complement strand
GAGGTACTGGGAGCACTGGGGGGTCAGGAGGGCAGCGCTGGGGAGGGCAGGAGGTACTGGGAAGTAGCCGCTCCGAGGGCGTCCCGGCTGCCTGCCCAGCGCTGAGAGCGCTGTTTCCTGTGGCAATGAAGGCGTGTTACCCACTGTGAGAGGACGTGCCGGCGCCTCCGTGTCCTCTGCCGGTTATCCCGAGGATTCCCGAGCTGGATGGCCGCTTACCTTTGGATGCTGAGCGCTCCCGAGCTCCGGATGTTGGCTTAGCGCTGGGCAGGTGGGTGGTGCTGTGGTGGGAGGTGGCGCAGGATCGTGTGTAGGTACCGAAGGTGCTCTGGCACTTCCAGCTGGGTTTGGGGGCTGTGGGTGCTGCGGGGTGCCCTTTATTTCCAGCTTCTACGCTGCTCTCTTCTGTTCCTGGCAGTCCCAGTCCCAAGAAATGAGTGGCTGTAAAGGAGACCTATTGCCATGTCTCTGTTTTCGTGTTAAAATCCTTTTTGGAGCTGAAGTGGAGGGGGCAGTTGGTTGTGCTGCTGCACACCAAGGGGAAAGTTCTGCTTAGCCTTGATAATCAATTAAAAAATGACAAGTTTTCCATGCCCTTGTTCAGGCCTGATGGTAGTGAGAGCTCATCTCTGTATAAGCTGCTAACTGTTCTAATTTCTTGATCTTTTTTGTTTTTTTTTTTTTTAAATAGGGAAGTAAGAGAAATGTGGAAAAAATGGATGTGGTAGCTGCTGGCCTGCAGGGTAAATATCCCCAGTGGATGCTGACAGAGAGCCAGGAGGAAGCTTCTTTGGGCCATAAAAAGGTAGGCCATGGCTCAGGGATGCTCTGCAGGCTGCATAATAACCCAGCTTTGGAGCTTTCAGTTAGGCCTGTGCCTGTAAGGGAGTTTTGATATTCCTGCTGCTCACCCAGAAATGTGGATTCTACATCAGCAAGGATGGGGGATTTCTCATCCCTGTAATTTGAGAGCTCCAAAGGGAACGACCTCGAGCTGTGGCCTGGCAGGGGAGTTGGTTCTGGGAAGGCCCTTCAGGTGTCCTTCACATGTTAAATACTCCAGGAGGTTTTGCAGCTCAGGTATGTCAGGTGAATTAATTGCTCATCAGTTTTCATCAAACCCATAAGTGCTACTGTGTCCTTGGATTTTGGGGTTTTTTCCTGTGTGGATGAGCGGTTCGGTATAAAAATGCCCGCGAGAAGGGACCATCCCTGTAACACCCAAAACTGCTTCAACAGTTAGAAAAATTAATTCATGAGGGGGGAAAAGCAGAGGATTCAGTTCAGCAGCCTTTATTCCACAAAGTGGGAGTAAATGATAGGTTGATTAGTGAATGATAAGTAGCTTGGATATTAAAAATTACCAGGTGAAACAATAATTACTTTTTGTTCACTGGGTGCCCAGAGTTCAGTAGAGAAGCTGGGGCAGGAACCCAAATGCTTTGATAAAGGGTGTGGGTGAGCCTGGCTGGGATGGAGGTCCCTGGTGGGTAACCAGATCTCTCCCAAATTTTGTTTGCCAGAAGCCTGCTGTCCAGAGGAGTGTCCTGGAGGACGGGCTGCCATTCCTGGAGTTCTGTGGCTCCGTGGTTTATAGCTACGAAGCCAGTGACTGTTCCCTTCTCTCAGAAGATATCAGGTAACAGCTCATACTCAGGTTTTTTTTTCCTTCTTTCCTTTGAGTGCTCCTTTCTTTTTGGAAGGGGATTGGCTCTTGGGAAGCGTTTCCCATTTGCCCTTGGTGGGAGATGTCATTGCTGAGCCTTTCAGTCCCTCAAAGCAGAAGCTGTGAAGGCTCCAGTGCAGGTTGATTGCCTTTCACAGCGTGAATAATTCCACGAGCTTCAGTGACTTCATGGAGAAGTTTTAATTCCTAACTTGGGACTGTAGGTTTAAAGAAAAGACAGGAAATTCGTGGTGCAGATACATTATTATTTTTCCCCTTTTCTTGTGTAGCACAGCTCATGTTGCTAAGGGAAAAAATTGTGTGCAGAACTTCCAGTGCTGTGGGATAAATAAAGGGCCGTCTTTCAAGGGATCATGGGGTGAATCAAGAAGAACCTTTCAAGGGAATAAGAACTATTCCATCATCTTTTGCCTCTGCCTGCCCTTGAGGCCTGTGTGGCCGAGTTTTATTAATGGTGGACTAAAGGCCCTGTCTCTGTTGTGGTGCTGAAGCGGAGAGAGGTAGGAAATTTGGGAGTCCAGTTGAGCCAGGGAAGAAGGGAGTGGTGTGGGAAAGGTGTTTTGAGATGGTTTTATTTCCCATTTTCCTACTCTGATTGGATTGGTAGTAAATCATTTCATTTTGATGTGTTTGCTTTGCCCATACCAATAATGGCTGAGTGGCCTCTCCCTGTCCTTCTCTGCACCCACAACCTGCAGTTATTTATAAATAATATGCTGCTATTTGCAAGCAGATCTGCAGAGTTTTGAAGCATTTCACGTGGCTCTGAGGATCAGCAGCGAGTGCTCTGTGCTGTAAAATGGTTTCTGTGCCTTGCACGTGTGAGATGAAGGGAATCACACCCAGCACACCTTTCGTCTTCATGTGAGGTGACCGGAGGCTGGTGTTTGAAATGCTGATAGCCCTCACATTTATCTGCTGTTCTATCTGTTCCTTTCCAGGCAGAGTTTATCAGATGGGGCTGCTGTTGGGTTTGACATTGAATGGCCACCGTCCTACACGAAAGGGAAAGTGGCCAAAACAGCTGTAATCCAGATGTGTGTCGCTGAGGACAAGTGTTACCTGTTTCACGTCTCCTCCATGGCAGGTACTGTACTTCTTCTCTTATTTAGGGCACGAACTGCTCGCTATTTCTTGTGGTTATGTTTGAACTTAAGCCTTGAGCAATGGCTCAGATACCCTACTACAGTGGACAGTAAAAATCCATCCTTTTTCTGCCCTTTCCCATCTAAAATAAAGGCATTTATTCTTTGATGCCTGTATATTAAGACAATCTCAGCTTGCCATGTGTGCTTGAAAACAGAGTGTGGGTTCTGAACAGGGCAAAAAGAGTCTTACCTGGGGATTATTTTTCTGTCTGGGAGAGAATATTTTATTCCAGTTCTAAAAATTTAACTCCCTGCTCCTATAATGAGTTTTCTGTTTAGTGCCAAAATAAACAATGAACCTAAATAGAGCAGGCTGTGGTTTTTTGGTTTTTTGTTTTTTGTTTTTTTTTATTTGGCTTCAACAAAAAGCCTCAAAAATGATGGCTCTTGTGCTGTTTATTCCCAATACCTGCATTATATGACATTGGTTTTTCAGTTTTGGGAAAGAATACTGGGTGCCTGGTGCGATGCAGCTGTGGGGAGAGTAAGGGGCTGTGCTTAGCAGAGGCTGAATTCATTATGGATGTGAATAAAAGCTTCCAAATAGGGAAAATAGGGATGAGGGAAGGAGATGGCAATTTTATAACCTTTGGTTTAAAATGTTAGATTGAAACTATGCCTGTGAGAGGTTTCTGATTTCCCTGGGGGGACTCACGCTGAGGTATAATAGCGATAATTTTAATGTTGGTGTTCAATCCTTTGTCATTTAGAGCAAATGGGGTGGAAAATTTAATTGCTGGAGGCTATTCCGTCAGGGAGGCGCGAGAGCACAAAGGAAAATGATGTGAGGAGAGGAAGCTGAGGGGAGAAGAGCCATAAAGAGCTGAAATGCTTTTGATTCTGGCAGGGGAGATGTTTGTGTGCCGACGCCGAGCGTGGCTGCACGTGGGCTGCCGTGTTGCAGCAGAGGCTGGTGTTTGCTTGTGGATGGTTTTCCAAAATGCCTCTCCTTGCCAGTGGGAGATGCACTTTGAACTCAGTGACTTGTAGAGCCAATTTCTGTTTATTATGGCAATATATTTTCATCTGCAGAAACGCTGGCCAAATCACAATAAAAAGCAGTAAGTCCTAGCAAAAAAAACTTTCTCCTACAGGAGGAATTGAGAGTTCTTGGGCTGGGTATAAATGACAAAGCCACATTTATTTATTTATCGGGAAGATTGTTCATAATTTTCCATTTTTTAGTAGTTTTTTATTTCCTTACGGATTTATTCAAGTGTGACCTGTTTCTCAGATTGTAGCTTCTGCACAGTGTTCAACTTAGGCATTTTGGTTTTTTGTCAGTCACTTTTCTAGGGATGAGGTGGTGGAAATGGGGCATGAGTCCTCCACTGGGAAGTGTCCATCCTTGAAGGTTTTAATGCTGACTCCCTCGAGTGAAAATCCCTTGTGCATTAAATCATCTGCGTGTGTTGTAGAGTTTTATTTGATCGAATTCCATCTCCTTTGTGGAGGATTTTCTGTATTTTGCTATGGCTCACGTGCTTTGGAAATGCTGTGGTGTGTCTGCATCTCACAGCACCAGGCTGCTGCTGTTTGGGGTTTTTTTTTTTACCAGTTATTTTTTAATGCTTTGGGTTGGACCTGCAATTTCCCAGTCCTCAACGCAGCCGACTGTGGCAGTAGCTGCAAATGTACCTGTGCAGTGGCAGCCATCAAAGGGCAGAGATAATTGTGCAGAAATAAAACCAGGGATGCCAAGTGTTTGTTGAAGTACATAAGTACATATTGCAGGGCTGAGAAAAGGTGATGTTTGGAAATGAAAAGCAAGGCAGGTAAGCACTGTGTGCTCGTGCAGTCCTGTGTGTTTGCAGGTACTAGATTTGCACTTGAGACTAATTCAGGGTATCCAGCTGTGGGGTCCTGAAGGTATGGATTTAAATAAGATGCTCTGAATTTTAAATGGGAGCGAGCACACAGGGGAGGAAAAGGCTGTTATTGTTCAAGGATGAAGTGTCTGTGGCTGTTGCTCCTGTAGGAAACGAGATGAGAAAGCTGCCTGCTTTAATTCAGTCCTGTAAGCTTGAAAATAAGCTTTGATCCAGGATTGCTGTGCCACCACTTTGGGAGAAATCCAAATATAATGCTCGGTATCTGTGTGCATCTTTGAACATTGGGGGGTTTTTGCTTGCTGACAAGACTGACGTGTTTGGGCTTGGCACAGCACCTGGTTGGTGAGTTCTGTTTTCCCAATGCTGTTGTTGGAGCAGCCCAGCTTTAGCTCTGAGTGTGTCTCCTGTGCTCCTGATGATTTCCCATGCTTAGGGTTTAAACTGTTGCCCAGAAACGTGAAATAGCAAACAACCGTGGAGAAATGATGTGGAAAATAGTAAAATAATATTTGATTTCATGTAATGAACATTGAATTTTGAGAATTGAACTATCTATTCCAGCGGGGGGTTGCCTTTTTATGTGATTTAACAATCAGAAAGACAGATAAGGTTTTGGGTTGTTTTGGTTTTTTTGCTTGGTTTATCCTCAGGTTGCTTTTGTGTATTTCAAATATTTTCTTCTGGCTTGTCTGCAGATGATCCATCACAACCAGTTGATGTTTTCAGTCATTCCAGGGAGAGGTCACACAAACAGAGGAACTTTGGTGGCTTTTCATTTAAAAGCACAGGGTTTTGCAGATGGCCTTTGTGCTCAGATTCTGTCATTTCCCTTAGACTTTCTGGCGTTTTCCAGTATTTCGTTTCTCATGTTTGGGCTTAATCTATTTTAGGTTTTCCCAAGGGACTCAAAAGGCTGCTCGAAGATGAAACAATTAAAAAGGTTGGCGTAGGAATTGAGGGAGATCAATGGAAGCTGATGAGTGACTTTGAAATCAAACTGAAGAGCTTTGTGGAGCTGGCTGACGTTGCTAATGAGAAAGTAAAACTTAAAACCTTTTTGTTGTGGGAGGGAATCTTGTTACTGTGCTGTGCAAAAGGAGGCTTCCTTGTCTTCATAGGAGTTCGATTTCTATAGCAAACGTGTTCTGTGGAATGAAGCAGAGATCTATTGTAACTTATTTAGGAACTGTTTAAAAACACCTCTCAAAGCCTGCAGAACTAAGTGTTGTCTTTCAGTGAGCCAGTTTTTAATCAACATTTGTCCCCTTTTGGGTCTGTTTGCTTGTAGTATTTACAAGATGTAGCTTTGGAATTCAGCTGCAAGTGCTTTTCCCTTAATTCCCAGTGGTGGAAATGGCCAGATTGCTGGGACAATGACACCAATGCCAGCAGAACAAAGGCTGAACCTTATAAACAGGGTACAGGAAGGCAGCCCTGCTGCCGTGGCTCGCTGGGTGCTGGAGGGAGGCATCAAGGTCTTGCTTGAAGCCCTCCCTGCAGAGATGTTTCTGCCCCACAATCTGGAGCTGTGGAAATACCTCCATTTCTCTGATTCTCAGGCTGGTGTCACCTCAGCTCTGCTGTGGGTGCAGTTTCCAGCACCTGGTGACCTGTTGCTTACGAGTCACGCTGCCTTCGGCGCGCCCTGAATTTCAGTTCTGTTTCAGAGCTCGTTTGATGCAGGGACACCTGGGCTGTCTTTTTAGGGAAGGGAGCCAAAGGTTCATTGCCTTCCAAGTCATTCTTATTTCTAGCACGTCCCTTAAAGCTTTTCTTTCTGTATGCACCAGGCTTTTCCTCACCTGTGCTTGGTCTCCCCACGCATTTCTCATTCCTTCTGTGATGCGGCAGCAGCATTTGGAGCAGTGCTTTCCACACTTTAGAGTTTCGCTTCCTACTGGATTGGAAATGGTACAAATTAACAGTTTTGCCCAAGAAATAAGAGGAGCTGTTGCTTCTCAAATTTGGAGTTTCCTCAGTCCACCCCCCTGGTTTTTTTATCCCATCATTCACCTCAGGATAATTTGTTATGAAGATGAGCAATGCGATCTCTGATAGCAGCTGAAAAGTCTTCTGCTCGAGAGGAAACAAACCAAAAATAAACTTGAAAGAGAACAAAAGAACAGGGTTATATATAATGGCACAATGGGAGGGGAAGGGCTGGGGGAGCCTAAAAAGAACAGTTGGGAGGGTTTTTTTATACCAGATTGAAGGCAATGAGCTGGTAATGCTGCACCGCTGCTGTTCAGCTCCACGGTTGTGCGTGTTTTCCAAGCTGGAATAGCAGCGGGCTGTGCCCATGAGGCCTGGATCCTTGGGCTCTGAAGCAAAGTTTCCCAAACTGGCTCTGGAGACAATGATGTGCAGCAACTGTGACTGACAAGGGATTGGAAAAGCAATTGGAAGCAGCAGCGTGGTGGGGTGGCTTTTGGAGGCTTGGGATGAGCTGCTTCCCAGCACTCGGAGTAGTGGTTAGCGTGGGCTATGGCTGTGCTCTTCTGCTTTGTGCTTGTCTTCAGCCTGACAAAAGATGTCCAGCACTCACATTCCTGTGTTTTTATTAGATAAATCCCTGGTGTTTGATACTGAGTTTTTCTAATTAGAATGGCAAATAACAGAAAAATCCTGGAGGAGAGAGGGGATGCTGTTTAAGTCTGGGGCTTTTCTTTTATCAACCCAGAGGTTGTTTTGTACAGATACTTCATAGTTTTGAAAGCGTGACAGCACTGAGAAGAGTTACTGCTTTGAAAAACTTAAGTATGTTTTGACTAACCCAGAGCTCTTTGCTTCTAACAAGGGATTGAGTACACTTTGCTCTTTCTGGGGAGGTGCAGGTGCTTTCCTTTTTCAACAAATCCTCTGCTTTTGGTGGTTTTGTTTGTTTTTTTTTTTTTTTCCCCCAGCTGAACTGTAAGGAGACGTGGAGTCTAAATGGCCTGGTGAAGCACCTTTTTGGCAGGCAGCTGCTGAAGGATCAGTCTGTCCGCTGCAGCAACTGGCAAGAGTTCCCACTCAACAAGGAGCAGAAGCTCTATGCAGCCACAGATGCCTACGTAGGTACCACGAGGGATCACCATTCCAGCCTCTGGGAATAAATCCCTTCCCCATTGTGCTCTTAGCTGCCGGTTATTCCTTTATTCCCTTGTCTGCAGGTGTTCACTGGAGCTTGTTACCGTTTTTGAATGCGTTTCCTTCTGGTTTTGTCATCTTTCTTAGCTGCTAATGAGCCCAAACCTTGTTAAATACATAGGTGAAATTCAAAAGCAGCTTGCAAGAAATTCAGCCTTCCCTGGTGGCTGATACAGGAGAAGCACAATATGGGTTATCAAGAAGAGCTCAGTTGCATATGAGTTTTGTGGTTCTCTAGAAGTCCCTGCCTTTTCATTATTTTGGATGAAGTTTGGTTTATCTGCAGTTCTGTGAAGGGTTTTACCAATATGCTACTGGGTGCCACGTGCTTCCTGGCAGAAATCGTTCCTTATGACAGGAAAAAGAATCCCTTCAGGCTCTTATTCTGAGGCTTAGAGGAAGGGAAGTGGGACAGTGTCTTTTCTGACTTCTAGTTTAGTTCAAAGTTCAGCCATGGAGGGTTTAGCACCTCTGAAGACCCAAACCAGTAAGAAAAATATTTTAAAAGTTTTTTTTTGCCTGAATCAGCTTTTGTAGCCAGTTTTTTCCAGGCAATGCATCTTTCCCACTATGCTCTGTTCACCTGGCCTGCCTTTTGGAGCCTCCCAGGAAAACATGAGGGAGTGCCTCGTTTCTTTTTCGACACGTGTAGCCTAATTAGCACATTGCTGGCTTTAGGCTGTATTTTTTCTGTTGGAACTCATTATTCATACCAAGGGAAATACTGAACACACCGAATCCATCTTGGTAGGTTTGTAGCTCTTCTCCTGGAGCACAGCATGAAATCTGAATGAGGTGAGCAGATGGTGGGACTGGGAGCTGAGTGCTGGGAGCTTTCTGTGTGCAGCAAGCTTTGCTGACATTCACCACTCTGGGATCTGTGTGAGAGTGTCCATTCCAGAGGGAGTCCCAAGTCAGCTTTTGGCCCTTAGTGCAGCATTCTGTGGCATGTAACCTGGTCCTGATGGACAGTGGAGTCAGGGTAGTGATTAGTACGATGTGAGCTGTATTCCAGTTGGGAATTCTGCTGCTTGCACCGTGTGGGTGCCACGCTTTCCCTGATTAACTCCTGATTAATTTGTTGTTGTTGTTGTTGTTGTTTCTTCTCTGTGGAGTACTGAGTACTAATTATTTCCTTTCTCTCCTAGGCTGGCTACATTGTTTATGAAAAACTGAAAAATATGAGTAAGAGTGACAGGAAATTATTGAGTGTAAGGAAAGGTGAGTTGGCCATCCAAACATAAGGATTTTATTCAATGTACAACTGCATATTCCATTTCCCAACAGGTATTTTAATTGTATCAGGATGCTTTGGCTTCTTGGTGGTTAGAGATGACTTGCAGAAGGAGCAGATAGTAAAAATTCTTGGATGCCCAGGGTGACCCATACTCTGTGACTGTTTTCCATAGTGATGTGGGAAGGCAGTCTGAGGATGTTGTTTGTGTTTGTCTCTGCTGTACACAGAGATGGGAAGAATTCCCGCTGTCATTCCGGTTTGTTTATGGAAACACTTCAGTGAGTTAATTTCAATGCTTCTGATGCAGGGACAAACACCTAATTTAAGATGAAATAAGGCCACAAAACAAACCATGTTAGGAAATAATGTTTTTATTGAGGCATGTAAATAGGACCCAAATGTTTTAGAGCAGCTTAATGTTACTTACTTCATCAAAGGAGATTTTAAAATTTTAGTTTTTGTTCAGTTCTATGTTTCATAAAGAAAATATTACAGGTAGCTTAAGGCTGAAAAAGAGGTGGTGAGGGGTTTGTTTCCTTTTTGTTTTGGCTGAATTTTACTTTTCTGTCAGAGGAAGAAGGTGCAGGGTTTTGGCCTTGGTTTAGTCAGCATATTCTGTATTAGCAGCTCTTTTCCAGGAGCTGGAGGGAAGCAGGGAGGGATCATTTGGCAGTGGTGCCGTTGTGTACCTGTTTTCCCTGAGCATGTGTAATGGAAGAGATGTGTGGAAGCTTGGCCTGATTCTCTGTGCTTGATTTTTGAGCCCTAGAAAATGCTGCTTTACCAGCTGTGGAGCTTGTAGGAATGCAGTTACAGGAATGCGAGTTATTTACACAGATATGTTAGACCCCAGTTATTGCAAAATAACCAATTGTTACACTTGTTACAGATGCCACCTCTGAGGGTGTGAAGGAACGTTTGGCTTCACTGGCTGAAGAGATAACAGACCTGGCTTCTCACATCCCTGACTCTTCTGGACAGCTGGAACACTTCCAGAGGTCAGTTTTTTGCCCACTCGTCTCTACGTCCACAATCAGTGTTTTGCTTTTGATCTCCAAGGTCCCACACAGCAAAGTACATGTGTGTGAGCAGACATCTGTTACCTGTTTGTCCTTTTCCAAGAAAATGTGGGGTTTTTACATGTAGGAATGTGTGTTTTCACTGGTCTAATTGCAACGGGTTTGACGCTGAACTTGGCTGACTTTTGTGCTGGAGTGTAGTACCTGCCTATGTAATTTTATTTTACCTTCCTTGGTTTTTACCTCCTAGGGCTGCAGAAATACTAGCTGAGATATCAGAGAATGTCAGTGCCTTGAAAACCACCCTGTTGGGCTCAGGTTCCCCTTCTGGGCTGGAGAGGAGCTGTGGTGCAGCTCCAACACATTTTGAAGTCAAGTCAGCAAACGTCAACGCGCAAAAAGCAGAATGTGCCGAGCAACCTGAAGGTGACCTCAACATCTGCTCTGATGCTACGCTGGCTGCCCTCTGGGAGGGAGAGATGAGTGGAGAGGAGGCACAGAGAGGTAACACTGCTCTGGAAAACGGAGCTCCAGCAGCCAAATTTACAGACAAAGAGGACAGAGATGACTTCATGTCCCTGGACATCACTGAGCAAGAGCTTCAGGTCTTGGAACGTCAGGCCGCGAAGGAATTGGTCAATGGAGCTGCACCCGAGGTAATGAGAACTTGTTACATTGTGATATTTCTCTGAGCTATTTTGTTTTTAATGGACAGGCCTCAGAGATGAATGTTGAGCTGAGCTGTGTTTGGTAAGAAGTTAAAGGATACAGAGAAGTGGCTTATAGGAGGTACAAAAGGTTGGAAGGTTGTGGGTGAAACAGAAATTGCTTTGCTGCTAAGAGAATCGTGTTGATTTTGTAGGAGGCATGTTCCACAGACAATGAACAAAATGTTTCCTGTGTCATTGAGAGTGATGAAGAGCTGGAAATGGAGATGCTGAAAGTGAGTGCCTCAGGGTTTATTTTTCAATTTTTTTTTTCTAATGATGCTGCTCTGGGATCACAGTGGAGTGGAGCACAGTTAAGGGGAGGGAATACGAAGCAAAACGTTGCTGCCTGAAGATGATGGATGAAATAAACACAGGGATACCTAAAGAATTCAACTTGCTGGTGTTATCATTTGCATGCTGTAGCATCTTTACTATGCCAGCTTGGGCTTGATCCACCCACCAGATTTAAGTTGTTACAACTAGATTAAAACTTCGTTTTATTGTATCATTTATTTATATCATATTACCTGGGATGGGCATTTTATCTACCCTTTTGTGCTCCAAAATAACTTTTTTCTTGTTCATTTCTCAGTCTCTAGAAGATGTAGATGATTGTGAAGGAGTTGTAGCTGAAGGAGAGTCCAGTAAAGCCAGGAAAACTCCCGACACGGAAGTGGATGTAGCACCAGATGGTGATGAAGATGAAGGCATTGAGGAAGAGGAGGAATATTTTGGTATTTTTTTTTTAAAATCTCAGTGCATGATGAAATAAATGTTAAAAAATCACTGTCTGTAGAAGCAGCCATGGAAGCACAGTGGCTTTTAGTGGTTGGTTTCTCAAACCAGGAAGATAAAGCTCACCTGGGTTTCTAAGGGAGAGCTTGGGCTGTGTCCAGATGAAAATGTAAAGGTATGCTTGGCAAAAGAGAGCCAAGTTCTGCCACGATCAGCTGATGTCTGCTTAATGGGAGTAAAACCCTTGTGGGGCTGTGGAGGCCCTGCAGAGCCAAGGGAACCTGCTCAGAACCCAGCAGGGGGGAGGTGACACTTCCCCTGTCTGCCTTTGTTCTTCTCCTGTTGCTGCCTCATGGCAGACTTCCTAAGGAATTCTGCCTTGGGGGTGGTTTTGACCTGCTTTGGGGTTGCCCCTGTGGAGAGAAATCAAATGGGGAAGAGAAGTAGAAATGTGAGGAGAAGCACACCTTGACTTGTCTGGATGATGCAGTTATGCATTACAGTCCTGTTGCTTTATCTCATTAATCAAGCCATATGTTCTCCTCCTCGTGCAGGGTCTCTGAGGAGCCTCTGCTTTTTTAATCCTTCGTTCTAGCCTGAAAATACCTTGAGTCTGATGTCTCTCTTTTCACTGGAATTGCCCAAATCCTAACCCCTGGGCATCATGAACCATGAGCAGACTGTTGTTTGTGGAGACAGTGCTTTATCTTTTTAAAAATTTAATCCTAAATGAGTGTTTTCTCCTCTCTCCCACTAAAGATCCACTGCTGCCAGAACCTGGAGAAAGCCACATCACGTGTCTGAAGACCTATTTTGGGCATTCTTCATTTAAACCGTGAGAATATTTTCTGTTAAAATGGGCACTCTGGGGTACGTGTTCTTGCCCTTCTTTCAACCTGGATGATGTTTTTATTACTCCTTACTTAAAAAATTGTCAACAAACAAATCCAGGCCTTGTCCAAGTCTCTTGTGTTGAAGATAACTGATCCACAAATGCTGTGAAAACTGCAGGTATTGTTTATGATCTCCTTTGAGTGTCTGCACCGAGTGCTGCCTGCCTGAGTCCTGTTAGAGATCCCCACTCTGGCACTCGTGGCCCTGCCTGCAGTACTTGGAGTGTCTGAGTGGCTGCAGAGTGCAAAGACAACAACTCTGAGGCAGCCTCAGGAGTCCCTTTAACCCACAGTTCAACAAAATATGCACTTTCATACAATTTCCTTGTTATCTGCGATGGCAAAAATCAAGTATTCCCCTTTGTTTAATTTAAAGGGTCCAGTGGAAAGTGATCAATTCTCTTTTAGAAGACAGAAGAGATAATCTCGTTGTCATGGCAACTGGTAAGTTACCATTGCATCCTAAGAAACAGCAAAAAGTCGTTCCCTTTTTGGTGGGGGGAGTAGTAAAACAAACATGACTTGGTTGTTTTGGGCTCACCAAGGTGTTGGAATTGGCTGCAGAGAAAGCACCATGTCTCACTTGTGCTTTTTTTTTTCCCCCCTCTCAGGCTATGGAAAAAGCTTATGCTACCAATTTCCTCCTGTTTACACTGGCCACACAGGAGTTGTCATCTGCCCCCTTATCTCCCTGATGGAGGACCAGGTGCTGCAGTTGACGTAAGTGACGTGGTGGCAGTGACAGGCTGCTGCCGTACTCCCCATGGGCTCCCATGGACTCTGCCTGTGGCTGTTTGTGTGTCAGCTGTAGTGTGTGTGTGCTTCTCGAGGAACACACACAGCCTGTGTCAGCAGTCTCAGATCCCTGGGTTTGCCACAGAGGTGAAGCAGAGGCTGAGGCTGCAAAGGATGGATGCTGGTGACTTGTTTCTGGAGTCACAGGGCTTTTTGTGTGCAGACCAAAGTGATGGGGGGGGCCTGTTTGAGGCTGTGAGAGTCACGTCAAAGTTTGCTAGGGCTTCCTTTGGGTCTGAGAAGTGACATCTGGACCAAGTATAGCTGGAAGCTGGAGGCAATCCAGATCAAAGCTACAGCACAGGCTTTCAAGAGGGACAGTGTAAAAGGTGTCCTAACACCTGGCCTCTTCACTTCTTGAGAGATCTGAGGGGGGAACTTGTGGGTGACACCAAATCACTCCGACACGAGCGGTTTTAGGCATTGTCAGGATAAATCTCTTTGATTTTTAATACCTGATAATGCTTTCTCTCCGTGTACTCACTTCCTATTGTAAGAGCTCTTCACTTCTGACACTTCTTCACTGAAGCTGTGGGAATCATGCCGAGTTGTCTAGTTCGTTCCTGCCTTGTCCAACTTGGGAAGAGCGGATCTTTTGTGAAAGAGGGGATATGAAGATGTTTTGAAGTGAAGAACATCAATTGTGTGTGGCATTTTCTCCTGCGCGTCGTGGCTGCGTGCAGATGAATGGCTGGACAGCCTGAGCTCCTCGACTGATACTCAGCAGGGTGCCTGTGTGTTCAGCTGCTGCTTTGACTTTTCCACTGTTTTCCTCACTGGGAGGGGTTTATTCACTGCCTTCCCAGTGGATCATTGGTTTTGTAGGCTGAGGAGACTGAATTTCTACAAACTGACAGCAGTTTGTCTGTCAGTCTGGCTGCAGTTTGGACTGAGCAGCTATGGAAGCCAAGGGCTCTGAGACAATGCAGCAAAAGACCAGGTTAAGAGGGAAAATATGAATTGGTTGAGCTGGTGACTGTTCTGTCATTGAAAAGCAGCCACCTGAGGGAAAATTAGCAGATGCAGCATCAGCAGCCCACAAAAGATTGAACAGGGTAAAAAATGGTGGGCTAGCAAGGCTTACATCCACATGTGAGGAACTGCAGGGGTGAATAGTTAAAGAAAACACATTTAGCATATTCTTTTGGATGTTTTATTTGTGAACTTGGCTCCTGTGCAAGGAAAATGGTCTTCCTTTCTCTGATTCCTCATGATACTAATCCCGTGTGTGTCTTGAGGAGACAGCTGGAGGGGAAGTGGAAGAGCATTTGGGTGGCCGGAAGAGCCATGCATCATTTTTGCTTTTTTAAAAGGTGTTTCACACAAAGATCCTTGAAGAAAGGAGTCTCTGACCTCACAGCTTGAACTTCCTTTAGAAATGCTGGCACAGGCTGGAAGCTAAAGCTTGGAGAGTCTGTTCATGACTGTGCTTTTTTTATTCCTGCAGCATGACAGGGATTCCAGCTTGTTTCCTTGGTTCAGCTCAGTCCAAACCGGTCAAGGATTCCATCAGAGGGTGAGTTTTAGCCAGCTTTCTGGTACTCTGGGCTGTAACTTAGGTGTGCTGGAGGGGTGGGATGCCTCCCTGCTCCATCATCACTGAAACTTCTGGTTCTGGCTTCTCCCTGGAACCTGGGACATTGTTTGCATTCACCCAGGCTGAGAGTGTGGGAGGCTACAGCCACCCTCCTGTGCCTTCTGGCTGGGGACATGGGGCTTGTTGACTCAGCTGTGTTCTGATTTATACCTGATTTTAGTCAGGTTTTAGACTTATATCTGCCATCAACACAACAGTCCCTTCTTATTCTAAAGGCTGGCAAATCTGTTTTTCCTGTAATGCCTTGCTTTCCTGTGGTTCTGGAATATTTTCCATGGTCTTCACTTAATTCCTCTTGTTCCCTATCAGAAGTCTGTTCTTGTTCTCGTATTGTTTTTCAATGCAAGCATGATTTTATTGAATTTAGGTGTCTGGAGTTTTCTTTTCTGTGACAGTGTATTTTTTTCTGGTCTTTCAGGGGTGAGTTCAGAGTCATATACATGACCCCAGAGTTTTGTTCAGGGAACTTGGAGTTACTTCAGGACCTTGACCAAACTGTTGGTAAGTTGGGGATAAGATTGTGGATGAGTTGGTAGGCAGCTTAGGTTGGTAATTATGTTTAAGCCTTTTTAATATCTGAAGACTTTTCACCCATTTCTTGGTGAGAGTAGTGATACCATTTATTCCCATTCATGACACAAGATGCTGTCACTGATGACAAAACCACATATGAGTGTTTGAGACAATCAGGCTTTGTGGGACAATCCAGAAAATACAACAGATGACATTTGGAATGGTTATTTGTGACCATGATTGAGGAGCAGTGAGTGGGGAAAAAAGGCCCTTTTGGAACTCGCTTGGGATTTTGATCCACATGAGGGATGTTGGATGTCTGGAGCTTGGATTGTGGTGGGGGGAGACTGTAAAAGTTCTTGGGCCTTCTTTTATCAAAGAGGACTTAAAGTTGGTGCAGCAGAAAGCATTCCAGGAAGAAAAACTAAAGCACTGCTGGTGAATTCTCAGGAAAGCTTGAGCTTGTCCGTGCTGCGGTTTTGTGTCCCCCAGGTATCACCCTCATAGCTGTGGATGAGGCTCACTGCATCTCCGAGTGGGGCCACGACTTCAGGAACTCCTTCCGAAGTTTAGGCTTGGTAAAGGAGGCTCTGCCATCGGTGAGGTTTGGCTGTGTTGGGTTTCTGATACAAGAAAAGGGTTTTGTGTGATAGTTTGGAAATATCAGCCTGTTCGTGTCGTGCTGTGGGTGTACTGACCATGCTGGTTTGGAGTTGGAGCAGTCCCTGTCAGTGATTGGGCTTTGTGGTGTTTCCCACTGTTTAAACCAAGGATGTTCTGCACTTGGACTACCGAAAACTTACAAAATTTAAACTGCTCTGGATTCCTGTGCTGAGGAAGATGATGTCCCTCAGCTTCTGGTTTAATATTGGGGGATTTTGTTTTATCCGACTCAGTGGCTCGTAGGAGCATGCAACTGATTTCTAGACACTCCTCAAACAGTTATTGCATAAGCTCAAAAATTTAGACCTGAACTTAACATGCTTCTATTGGAAATGTCATCCTATGTTCCCTAGATTTAGCTAATCACATCAGTGAATTACTGTGGACTCGTGGAAGATACATTCAGAATAAAACTTCATATTTCAAGGGTTCTGTCCCTGTCTGCTGTCTCAAGAGCTTTGCTCTAAAATGTTCAAGAAGCTCAATATTAACTATATTTTTCAAATGACTGAACTTATCCAGTGATAAACACATTAATGCCTTGTTTACATCCTATATCAGTTGTCTCTTGAGGTTTTTGGCTTAAAAAAAAAAATCAATAAGAGGTCATGAATGTTATGGTGCTTCTCTTTGCAGGTCCCCATTATTGCTTTAACTGCAACTGCGAGTCCCTCGATTAGGGAGGACATAGTGAAATGCCTCAACCTGAGGAATCCCCAGATCACCTGTACCAGTTTTGACAGACCTAACCTGTACCTGGAAGTTGGACAACAAAGTGGAGACATCTGTAGGGATTTGAAGCAGTTCCTAACCAGGAAAGGAAGGTAAGGATTTAAGCCTGGTTTTGATCCCTCAGATGTATTTTTTTTACAGGCTGGTGGGTTTTTTTGTTCTCTATCTTTACTTGCTGTTGTTGTTGTTATTTGAAGCAGTTCTGTGTATGAGTTTGAAGGCCCCACTATCATCTACTGCCCTACAAGAAAGGCCACTGAGCATGTGGTGTCTGCACTGAAGAAACTCAACGTGGCCTGTGGTACCTACCATGCCGGGATGGGGACCAAGCAGAGGAGAGACACCCACCACCGGTTCATGAGGGATGAAATTCAGGTGTGTAGGAATCAAAATTATCTTGCTCCTATTTAGAATTGAGGAGTTCTTGGTAGAAGAAAATTTTGGAATATCAGTTTGTGTTACCCATGTCCTCTGTCTGCAATTGCTGGTCTGTGCTGACAGGAATACAATTCCTAGCTTATCCTTCAAATTTCTGTAGTAATTCCCTTAAAAATGCATGGTATCCAAGGAAAATGGTATCCAACTTCTGTGAGCTGCTTCCTTCCTAGGCAGCAGAGATTTCCTGGGACTTCTCATGCTCCTTTTCATGATCTGTTTTGTGCCTGTTGAGAACAACTACTTGAAAACATTCCTGCATTTGCCACAGCACATCATCCCTCTGGTGTTTGTAATCCTTTGGCTGTGCTCTGGCCAAGCTCAGACTCAGCCCTGTGGGTCTGGAGTTGTTGTAATTCCGGCTGAATTTTGAGTCTGTGGCAGCAAACTGGGGTACTGGTTGACAGCCGACT
>VZTH01016734.1:0-31158 GCA_013397815.1 Aleadryas rufinucha | reverse complement strand
GCAGTGGCTGCCGAGTGACTTTCAACCCAAAGTCAGCTTCGGAGTCACAGCACCCACGCCAAGCACCCCCCGAACCCACAAGTTGGGTACAACGTGATAAATGGGGTGAGCTCCATCCCAAAGCAGCTTTTCATCCAGTTAATTGCTATTATCAACGGTTAATTCTTTGTTATGCAAGGATAAGATCTATAAGATGGTTTATTTCTTACGCAATTCTCCTTGCTCCTGCTGATTGATGTTTGTTTTAGTGAACACGTGCCTCCACTCTCAGAATTCCCCCACACATTCAGTCTCACCTGGAGCCTGACTGGTCTCTGCAAACGGAACAGTGATTTTATACCCAGTGGCAAGCTCACCTCCCCGAGCTGAGCAGCTTCAATAGGTGTGTGGAAACTGGCCAGGACTCCCCATGCAGGTGGGTGATTACCACTTTTCTCTACCAGCTGACACAAAGAATTTCTTGCTTGGGCTCAGAAAAAGGAAAAAAAAGTAGGAAAAAAATCCCCATTTTTTTGAAACTGTGTTTATAAAGAACCCTGAATTTCAACACAGGATCGGAGGAAATACGTAATTTTAAGTCAGTAGTGTGGTTGGTTTTGTTTTTTTGTTTTTTGCATTTACATTATTAAATTAAAAGGAAATCCTTCTTTCACAGACTAAGAGAGAACTACTTTGTCCTTCTATAATCAGAATTTCCTGAGTCAAAGGCTTAAGACATATTGCAAATACTGTAACTGTGTTAATATGCTGTGAATTCTGTGCTGTGATTGCAGGGGCTGCGTTTCTAAACAATGTCATTAGCCTGAGCGGGAATCTCAGTCAAATGTCAGGATCTTGTCTGTAAGGTATTTCCACTCTTAAGTGTAGTGCAGAATGTCACTGTCATTCCAATTAGCGCAGCTGATTGGTATTAAATTTGTTTTATTTGACATACTGCAATATTTTGCTTCAAGCCAGGCATTTTGTACAAGACACAGAAACACCACATAATAACAACAGACATTAAGGCTCGTGGCAGGCAGGACCTCTAAGAATTGTCAAATAGAACAAACCAACTTTCTAATTTTTGCAGCATTTCAGCTCTATTTGTTGCAACAACACTGACAGATATTTTAGGCCAATACAGAGATGTAAACCACACCATTTACATTCATGTATTCCTGGTTTGCTGGGCAGTGATATTAATTTACTTTTCCACATAAGGACATTCATTTTTAACACATAACTCATTGGTCATTGTACATTCTTTGCCTAGGAAATTGAGAGGATAAAATTTAAAGATGCTTAATGTTAGTCCCCCTCTTCTTAAGTGGCTTCTGAATTGTCTTGCAAGGCCTTGGAGTCCCAAGGTCTGTCACTGTGGGGGAGCAGTTCTCCTTCCCTGCATGGATTATCAGTTTCTGTGCTCAGTTCACCCTGTCAGCTGGAGAGCAGTCACACAATCACAGAATGCTCTGAGCTGGAAGGGACCCACAAAGATCAAGCCCAGCTCCTGCCCCGCCAGAGTCACTCCAGGAATCCCACCCCGTGCCTGAGAGCCATGCCCAAAGGCTGGGAGGGAAACACCGGCACAGCTGTGCCAGTCCTTAGGCTGAGGGGCGTTTGCAAGGGATTTCCTTTGTTCAAGGGTGCGGGGAGGGAATCCTGACCTCTGGACAGGTGATGTTTGTCCCGATCTTTCCCTTGTCCTGACTGGCCTGGGGGTCTCCGTCCTTCTGTGTGACAGTGGTCAAATCCTCAGCACTCAAATACTCCTTGGGTGCCTTGGGGGAAAATATTCAGTGAAGAGTTTGAGAACCCAGTGGTTTGCAGAGACATCTGCAAGCTTATTTGCAGTTTTGAAAGAGGTGTTAAAGTCTGAATGGACTGAGACTGAGCTGCTCTGTTGTCTGCCATTACAGGCCATGCAAATTAAACATAAATGCTGGCAAGGCGCTGGGGAAGACATGGCAGGAGAGGAGGAACTCTCCATCAACACTGCCTGTTTTTATATAAATAGACCTTCCTCTGTCTGCCTGTCAGTCAAACATCCTCCACTAGATTCACATCAGAAACATTTATGTATGCCTAACTTAACATTTTACCTTGCTACAGTGCACTTGTATTGAAAAACAAGGCTCAGCTCATCCGTTTGATACTGGAGGATGCAGTAATAGCAGGAGAGGAATGCTGCTGAGCCAAAGCAACTCCTCACACAGGTAAACACAGCTTTTCTTCCCACATTAACACAGCAGTGTAATTACACTGATAACAGGACAACTCTCAGATTTTCATCTGCATGACAGATTTCTTGGGATCCTTTTCAGGCACAAACCTGGGTACCATTTCTGTTACAGGGAGCCAGCAAGCATCAGGAATTCCTTGGTAACAGAAAATGTTCTGAAGTAGAATGATAGCAGTTTGAGGGATGTGAGAAAAGGAAGGTATTATGTATTGAGAATATTTATGTAGAAGTGTTTGTAAAAATAATCCCAGAAAAAGCACCTTTCTATATCTTGAATGTCACAAGAGGAAATTTTCAGAGGATACATTGCAATCTCTTTAAATGATTCCTGTAATATTATTTATTATACTGGCATTTGGGGAATTATTATTTTTGTTTTCACTTGTCGTGACTTTCAAAACATGATGGTACTATCCACATTTTCAATCAATAACATGACATTCTCAGGCATCATTTCTCAGGGATCCAGTGATGGCCAGAATTTCAACCATCATCTTGAAATACCAGCACAGGACTGTTCTGTCAAGCGAAGCATCACTTTTCTCTTCTCAAATGTGCAAACCAAACTAGTACCTGAAACAGACCAGTCCTTTAGGAGACCTGGCTCAAATTAGAACCCAGAAAAGCTTCTCATAGTTCAAAATTAGTTTTTATAAATTCTTGAATAGAACAGAAAAAATCTTAGAAGCAGCAGAGCTTTTTTCTCCCCATGACAAGGGGCAACTATTGCTGCCATATTTACCTGGGACTAACATTCACTATCAACTAAAATTAACTAGAAAATTGAAAGGGGGAATGGAATACTCTGAGTCTGGAAGGACAGTACACTCCTGAAAAGATTTCTATGCACTTTTAAGTGCACAGAAAAGGCTTTCACCGTGCAGACACTGAACCCTGCCGTGTCTGAGCCTTGCTTTCAGGCACGGCTGCTATCTGTGCAGCAGTGGCACCAGCAATACTCTGTAAGAGCAGCCAGGGGCTGGGCTCCCTTGCTGTGTTTCTGGTGCTGTGTTTCTGGTGCTGGCAGAGTTTTTTGTTTGCACTCCATTTCACCAGGGCGAGGTTGGTCAGAGGCCGGGGAGGGCAGGAGCTGGGGAGCGCTGGGGGTATTTGCACAGTGCAGTGTTACTGCTGCTACTACAAGGGAAATATGAAATTGTGTAATGGTGCCAGGAGACTCCAGTGAAAGTGAGAAATCTAAGGCAGACAAGTAATCATCCTTCTGGGAGAAGGAAGAGTTCTCTGCCCAGTGGAACCCAGGAATATGAGGGTTATGGCTTCTGTTGGTCCCTCCAACTATGAGGGGGATGAATTGGAAGAACCAGCAGGAGCACAGGGAGATTAAAGCAAACAAAACCCTTCTTCATGCAGCTGTTCCACAGCTTTAAATGGAAGTGATATGTGGATGGAACAGAGCTGCACCAGGAGTTGCTGTAATAGGGGTAATATATCCTGTAGATAAACATAACAAAACATCTTACAGAAAGCATGCATGGTCCTTGGTGATTTTATTCTATAGCTTTATGGACTTTTCATATGAATATGTATTAAATCTAGCATATTAAATATATGTCTAATTACTTGTATTTTTAGTGGCTGTTGACAGAATTTATTCCAGCAGCTCTATTTACTCATGTATGAGAGAAGAGACTCTATTATCTACTGCTTGCAAAGTCTACATCTGTTTTTGTTCCATTCTGCTGCCAGGTAGCTTTAGTACTGCAAGTAGGAGTTACTTCATTCTGTCAGAACACATCATCATCCCAGGCTAATTCAGAACTTCCCTTCTTTCTCCCAGCATTACCCTTTTACATCCATTGCTTCCTTT
Source organism: Aleadryas rufinucha (assembly GCA_013397815.1). NCBI lineage: Eukaryota > Metazoa > Chordata > Aves > Passeriformes > Aleadryas > Aleadryas rufinucha. The sequence continues at coordinate 27,106 of VZTH01016734.1, read as the reverse complement.
GTTTTGGGTCACTGGGCCAGGCTTTCTGTCTTGTTATCAGAGTTTTACAGTTCACAGTCTGAAACCCCTCCAGTTCTTAACAGATGTTGCAGGCAGGAGATATTTAACCACTGGTGCTGCACAGGTAAACAGAGCTGGCAGAAGGTGAAGAATTGCATTCCCAAATAGAAATGACACAGTGAGATGTTTTACTAAGGCTCATCTTACAATTATCTGAGGTTTAGAAAAGCTATAGTGTCCCTTTCCATTGTTTGCATTAGCTGTCTCTGGGATTTCAATCCCACTGCCTTTAGAGGCTCTAAGCAGATGCAGCAAATAACTAATATTGCTCTAAATACTGCACTGGGCAGAATTGTGTATCAGGCCCTCCTGTTCATCAGTCTGAACAGAATTATGGTGACTATAAAGTCCTGACTTTTTGGTCTAATACAGACTTTATCCAGCTAAATCTCTTTTGTAGAAGACCACTCCAAATCTTGACATCAGACCTGAAGCCTGCTAAATCTGTGGGGATCTTGGCAAATCTAAAATCCAGGGAGAATTTGTGACTGAAACTGTTCCTAATGCTAGGACAAGAGATCCATTGTTTCTGTATAAATAAATGTGTCAACACAGTCTTGTGTAATTTCATCAGAAACGGGGGTAGGAGCTCCTTCCCAAAGGATGCAAAATGTCCAAAGCAGTTCTGCTCTTGACATCACTTTTTCACCAAACTTCCCTTCTCTTGTCCTAGTCCCTGTATTTTTCCTTTGGTTTTTTTAACTTCATTTTACCCTAAATGTCAACAGAAGTAAAACCTAAAATGTGGGTTTGTGGACAAATATCCAGAAGTAGGGTTTGTTCCAGAGAGACTGGAACTCAGATGTCAGCCAGTTTTCATAATTATTCCAGGACAGCATTTCCTGTCATCAGTTTCTCTCCTAGCGCCTTCAGCAGGACATGTTCACCACGTGTTTCTATAAAGTTTAGCCAAGCTACATCCTGAGCAGAGCCTGTGGACCCTTAATAAACTGTGAGTAAAATGTGGTAATAAGTGACAAGGGTCTTTCAGTGCTGCCCTTCCCTGGTGGCAGAGCTCAGCTGTGGTTCAGAACCTCCTGGTAAACAGGACTGGTGGAACACAGAAGGTGATACATGGCAAACATCTGGGGAGCACTGTGCTGCAGAGCTATTTGACATGCTCCTTACATCTGCATTTCATACAAGAGCAGAAATTATTACTTATCTTGGCAAATTGGATGCAAGAGATGATTAAAGCTGTATCCCTTTGAAATTTCATCAGCTTGAGAAGTGAGTGACAGAACTTTGCATTTCCACTTCATATATTCAAATATGGTTGAGGATTGCCATCCTCATTTTAGTGGCCTAATCTGTACAAACTGGAAAATAAGAAAACCTTCAGGATCCAGTCAGATCCTGACTCATCACTCTCTGCCAGGGCTGCTTTCTGATGGATAAATAAGCCATCCAGCAGACACAGCCTGAGATTCAAGAGAGCTGGACTCAGTTTGTGGTGCTGTAGCCTCGTCTGTGACCTCAGAGCTGGGTACAGAGGCTGTCTGCGTGTGCTGCAACTTGATGCTGCGAGATCAACAGCTCTGAGGTGAGAAACTTCCCTCCTGTGCCATGAGAGGAATTAGGAGAAGGAATTTGCAATAGCACAAGGAAGGGATATCATCCACATTAGTCAAGAGAAAATGATGAAGAGGAGGGTGTATATTAAAACCTAAATTCTTTATGAGTTTAGGAGCCTAATCCTGATTTGAGGTTATATATCTTATATCAGAATCTTGGGGCTGAATTGCTGTGTCATATGTCTCAATAATCGTCACTATTTTCTCTTAATACACATCTAAACAAAGATGTATTTCTGTTTCCTGCTATCTCCTTTCATATAACTTTGTGGCCCAATCATTTTCTCAGGCTGGGGAAATAATCTTCCCAGAAGCAGGAGGTAGCATTATCCTGGCTCTGTGTCAGCACTCCTCAGAGTACTCCAGGCTCATGCTCGTGTTTCCCACTCCATGGAATATATTTATTCAACACCTTTTTTTTCCTTGCTGCAAAATGTGCAGACAATCCTTTCAACTGTTGAACTGCTGTATTACAAGAGGCCCCAACAAACTGCTTTTACTCTGGCAAGCTGCTGTGCTTGCTGAGTTTCCTGCAGAGCATGATAATGCATGTAAAGCATGGCCAGGAAAAGCCCACTGGGAAGTGCTGCATCCAAGGGACACGCAGCAGAGTGGGTTTGGATGTGATGCCTGTGCTGAGCCTCTCAGCCCAGAATGAGGCAGCCTTGAGTGTGAGTTCCTTGCAAGGATGAGGAAATGTGGAATTCTACACACTGCAGACACCACAGTGATCACCGGTGTTTTGAAGAGAGATAAAATAAAAGTTTGAATTTTAAGTAGATGAACTAGGACAGCTTTTGTTTCTGCTGGTGATATTGTTACAGTCAGAGGAAACAAAGCTCATTCCATCGTGGCAATGCTGTGTCTGTTCTATAATCTGGAAGTGTTCAAGGCCAGGTTGATGGGGATTTAAGCAGCCTGGTGTAGTGGAAGGTGGCTGTGTCCACAAAGCGGGGTTGGACCAGGGGATTTTTAAGGTCCCTGCCAGCCCCACTCATTCAATGATTCCAGGAATTTCAAACTCTTGTGCATCTACTCTGGCACCTTTCACATTTGTCATCTATGGGGAAAATGTGAAATTTAACTACATTTATTGAAGCTGAGCTTGGTCTCCTATTTCCCTGATTTTTGTCATAGCATCTCTAGAAAAAGGATGGAGGGAAAAGAAGAAAGGATTTACTGTTTGTCCTGGGTGTTCTTAGTAAAGGAGAGCAGCCATAGCAGGGCCATGCTTTGCTCGCTGTCCATTTTCCAGTTCTGTGTCTATTGTTCCATTAAATCTTTAATGCAAAAGTTTCATATGCTTATCTGCTTGATTAAGTATACACTATCTTCTTTCATCTTCATCATTAAACTGACAGTAATTACACAGAATTGAATGCCTGACCTCTAAGTGATTGCCCCAGCAAGGTACCAGAGAAGGGCTGGTTATCCTCTAATCTGCTTTCATCAAAGTTACAAAGATTTAGTTCCCCCAATACAGAGACAGCAATTCACATCAGAAAAAGTGCAGATAATTGCCATTTATTACCTGCAATACAAATCAGGTCTGAATCCTCTGTCTGTGTTGGCATGAAAAATAACCACTACTCAGTGGAGCGAAAGGTGGTGACCCACCAGCTAATGAAGTGTCAAAATGAAGCCAGCAAAAAGGATTGACTTTCAAAGTCAATGAAATGGACAAGGAAAAATAAAATGGCAAATATTTTATATGTTTTCGAGGATTAACACTTATTAGGTTTCTTATTTTTTTATTTGCTCTCGTTTATTCAGGCCTGCAGAGTAGGCTCATCTAAACCTAAACATTTTTGTTCAAAAATGTATCATGTTGAGAAAGCTTAAAAATATAGGCAACCCCCCATATTATTCAAATAGAGAGCTCTTCTCCTCTTCTGCTTCTGTCAGATTACAAGTTTCAGACAGAACTGACTGTCTCCTGGATGCAGTCAGACAGCCCTGCTCCTGTGGAATCAGCCCCCAGACTTTGACAGGCTGTGGTAGTACTGCAGAAAAACCCAGTTCTGCTTTGTCTGGAAGGGAATGGAGTCAGACCCTGTTTGTTTCTAGCACAACAAACAGGAATAAATGTCACTCCAACCACTTCTCAGGTAAATGGCTACATCTGTATTTGACATTTTGACCTGGATGTAATTGGCTGTAATCAATCACTAATTGCTTTCAATTCAAACATACATGAGAACTAGTAAAGTGTTGTTCTTCCAACAACACTTCTTCTTTCTATTTCTCTGATAGAGCAGCTTGTATTGGAATTATTCCATGAGAAGCTATAGTGTCACAGGTCAATGTCTAGGCTACTTTTCAAGAATACAAAAGAATGAAAGTTTATTAGCTTTATCTGCAAACTATTTCTACAAGCTGTTACAAAAGTTTTGTTTGCTACATGACAATTTACCACTTTAGTTCCTAACTTGCATCAGTTGGCACATAATGAGATCAAGTGAGAGCTCAGCCTTAAGCTGTCTGTCTGTCAGCATATTATCTGTTCTGCCATGGAATAGGAGCAGCAGAGCAGCTTGGATAAATCAGCTTTTGCAGTTGTCATTTCCTGCTATATGGGGACTTTATGTTAGAAATACATTGTCTAGATTAGGCATGGATTGATAGCTGTGCTCTCCAGGAATGATGAAGGAATATCAGAGATGATCATTATCCACAGAGGCAGCTCCTTCCAGCCAGTCACTGCTTCACATTCCATGGGAATAACTTTTCTCCATCTCCTTCCACAGAGCTGAGCTCGTGTGAGAAGCAGTGAAAAATTACATCTGTGAGTGCTTTTGTACCGAGCTGAGCAGCTGCTGGAACAGAATCCCTGAAAGCTCTGCAGTGGCTGGACACAGGTCCTTACCAGGTTTAAGGGAACAAGAAGGCAACATCAGATTTCATTCAGCAGGAAGTAGAAGGAAAGGGTTTAAGAAAAAAAGAAGAGAATAAAATTCAGTCTCTGCAAAGCAGAGTGAAATGCTGAACGTGTCGCAGGATTGGAGCAAAGGTTAGAATTGGAATGTAAAATATTGTACAAATCTTAGCCCCAGTTTCAATCCCAGTGCATATCAGAGCAAATCGAGGCTGCTGTGATTTAAATGGTGGCAGTCACCCACGATGGAGTGTGGAGACCTCTCATTCCCGTGGCTGGCTGTGGCAGTGCTGCTCAGAGTGCAGGAGCAGTGCCTGGCTCGGGAACCCAGCAGCCACCAGGGAACACTGACCAGGAATCGTGTGAGCCATGGTGTGTGGGCTCTCCTCTGAGTTTTCATAACTTTTCTATTACAGCACTTCACTCTTTGGAGAAAAGACAGGGAAAGAAATTCTATTAAAATACATTTCTCTTAATTTGAAAGGTATTTCACTTACTGGCACTTTCTAGTTTATCTTGATCCGTCAGACCAGATCTTGTAACGTCTCCCTTTCCAGCTGTCCTGCCTTTGAACCCTTCTGTCTGAAGAGCTGGAATTAAAGAGCTTCTGTTCTTTTAACCTCCTAATGAAGGCAACAAAGGCCACTGACGAGTTTGTCTGCAGTGAAAGGTGCTGATGGTGAGGATGTATTAGATTACTGATGCTGTGTATATTTTATTACAGCAATGGAAGTCTGCACCCACCTCTCCATACTCTGTTTTCATACCTATGGGACCCAGCAATGGATGGACACAGTCCCTGTTCTTTAGAGCACTGGCTCAGGTAAAAACGATTCTTACACACAGAGCAGTGGCTCCAAGAAAAATCTGATTTCATAGTTGTCCATAAGAATCCTTTGATTTGAAAATGCTGGTTTTCCATGTGAGATAACTGAAGCATGAATATTTACACCAGTGATAAAAGATGAATAAGCTTTCCCCAGGAGCATCTCCCAGACCCATTGCAGTCTGTCAATGCAGGGCTTTGCTAAGCCGAGCCTGCCATTCGTGCCAAAGTGTGATCTGGTTCTGAGATGTGGCATGTGGGCACTGAGATTAAACCTTCCAACTTATCACTTACAAATTAAGCTGGGATTGAACATCAGAGACATCAGGGTTTTTTTGCCTGTATCATAAACTGAAGAGATTTTTATAGTATTCTGACAAGGCACAAACATAAGAATCAAATCAAGCAAAAATTGTAAAAAAGTAATGCAAGAAATGAAATCAAATACTGTAGAAGCTGAAACTTGAACTGCAGGGGTTTGATAGGAGCCTCTTTTGTACTTGTGTAAGAATGAAATAAATACTATCTGGCAGCATGTGTGGCAGCGTGCTGAGAAAAATAGAGAAGGTGAGCTCTAACTCAGAGTGATAAGATTCCTGACCCCATTTCTTCAAATGCTTGTTGTACACGGTCTGGGAGCTATTGTTATTTTTGTAATGCAGATGTGAATGAGGTAAAAGTCTTATTGCAATTCATTACTACATTTTCACTGCTCATCTGGGAGCACATTGGAAAGCTGAATTCCCACCCGAAGGCCCCAAAATTGCAGGTTCTTCCCCAGGTGTCAGGCTTTAAACACAGCCAAACACTGTTGGCTTCAATACTAAAGGTCAGCAGTAAATGGAAGGACTTCTGACCCCAGTTACCACCTTCATGCTAATCTTGGACTTGACGTGGTCTTAACAGAATTCTTTCTGGCATCTCTACAGAAGCAGAGCCTGCCCTATACGTTGCAGTTTGAAGTAGGTTTTTTGTTTGTTTACCTATCTTCCACTAAGCTTTGAAAGAGAGGAAACATATGGATGCTATATATAGGAATTATTTCTCTCAAAATAAAGTGCAGCTTACCTGTGGACTCAACAAAGCAGCTGTCTAAAGATCACACTAATTTTTGAACAAGGAAAACAAAACGTGATTTCAGGATCTTTGTGCAAGTCAGCAACATCTGTGTTTAATACAGCAATCAGGCATCGCTTTGTTTTTGCAAAAGTACAGGATTCAGTTGAAACCTTTGGGATTTCAAACTAATCAAATTAAAGATCAAGCCAGGGACTGATGCTTTAAAGATGGATGCTGATGTAATTTTTTTTTAATAGAATGTCATTACAGCTGGGAGGAAGCAGTGAGACACACTCCCTTGTCATGGTCCTTTTTTTGCAAAGGCTGCCTCAGTGACGTTGAAACAATGTTCAGAGATTGCTGAGTAGACTCTTTAAGAAGTTCGGGGGGATTTGTCAAACTATTGCATTTACCACTCTGGCAATTGGTAAAACCAGGGCTAGACACAGAGATCTGGCTGTTGTGATGCCTGTGTTGTATTGGAAATGAAACCAGTGCCAGTCAGAGTGTGTGCTTTGGTGGGCTGGGTCCTGCCGATGGTTTCTTGTGCAGCCCAGGCTCATTCTGCCTCCTGGTCCTGATCAGTGAGGGCAGGGAAGGAGGGCATGGCTCTGAGCAGTGCTCTCAGGAGGGCTGGAGAGAGATGGAAAGTGTGCAGAGCCATTGGGAAGAGCTGCAGCTCTGCCTGAGAACCGCTCTGGCTGTGATGAGCTTGACACCAGAGAGCCTCTTGCAGCCTCTGCCTCTGGCTGTGCTGGGGAGCAGTGGCCGGTCCAGGGCTGTCTGTGCCCTGCCCTGTGCTCACCCCGCCGGGCAGGGGCTGCTGCCTGTCCCCAGCAGAGGAGGCTTCCATCAAGGAGCAGCTTCCTCACTGTCCTGCTCTCGCTTCCTGGGATATAAGGCTGGATGCTGTCTTTGCCTCGTTCTTTCCAATGCCTTCCTTTTGCACTTGGCTTCAGGGAGTTCAGATGCTCCAAAGGATGAACTTTAGCAATGGCCACTTTTGCAACTGCATGTTCAGCACTAAATAAATGCCAGCATGCAGCATAAATGGATATGGTTTCTAAAGGAATGGCAGAGATAGCATGTACATGCTAATTATTTTAATTTCTATGCACTTCTGCTGCATTTTCCCACTCCCACCCTACTGAAGATGGTCATAATGCCATCGTGGTGTAGATGAGAAAAGGGACAAATAAAAAGAACAGTTAAAATATTCTTCAGTTACAGAATCATGTTTATCAGTTCAGTAGCTGTTTTCATACTAAATGCTCCTTTTATTTTGTTTGTTGTTAAACAACATTTAAATATTGTGAAAGATTATGAGTTGGGAAAAGCAGAACATTATTTACACCCTTTCTATACTGCTGGAACATTATTACCAATAAATCAAAGAATTCACTTTGCTGGTATTTGGTTTAAGGCTTTTTCTTTCAAGTAGAAGAAACATCTTAAGCAAGCTGCTTGCCACCTACAGAAGGGTTTGTAATATGTAAAGGTTACATTGGAAATAAATAAAACCTCAAATGCAAACTCATTCAGGCAGTGAATTTTCTCCTCAGAGCATCCCAGCCCCTCGCTGTGTATTCCAATATGCAGCCCAAAATGTGTTTATTTCCCAGCCTAGTGCTGGGTATCATTTCAAGCCCATTAGGTCAGACCTGGAGAGGGATCGTTCAGAACTCTTGAAACTCCTAAGAAAAATTACTATTTTGGTCATACTAAGACTTTTGCCTCTCCCCCTTCCCATCTGTTTTTAAATGTCTGGATGCTCAAATATCCCTGTGGGAAGGTGCTAAAGGAACTGTTCATCATCGTGCCGTGATGCAGAGGAACAAATGTCTTGGGAATGCTCACTCTGATACCTCCAGACAGCAGGGCAGGGACGTTTCTGAAAGGTTTGTACTCCTCATTCATTGCTGTTTCCCAAGCACAGCTCCAGCTTTTGAAGGCTTTACTTCCAGAATGCAATGTTAATGAATGGAGTTTAGCACAAGCTTTATATTTAGCTTCCCTTGTAATAAATTATTATGCTGCTTCTGGAATCTGTGGAAATAGGATGTTATTTTTAATGGGAATGAAGATATGATCCATGTTCTCTGGTAAGATTCCCAAAGTCTGAAATGGGTTTGTGTTGCTGGAACACTCCATTTGAATTTTACCTTTTGTCTTAAAGATTACAAAGAGCAAACTTTCTTTTGAGCATTCATCAACTGACATGGTTTAGGGTTTTTTTCATTCATAACAGTGAAGCAGAATGTTTGGAGGCCATTCTTAAAACTGAAATATTATTAAATAGTAACTATAGAAATGCTAGACAAAGAGGGGAACATCAGGATGGAGTTATTTTTTTAATTATCTATGTTAAGTAAGATTCCATATTGGACTCAAATATGATAGAATTCACAATTTTATATCCATATATCACAGTTGTAATCACAAATATATAGACACAACTGTCAATCTTATGCATAGAACTGTTAAAAACTTTTTCTAAAAAGCCAAGTCCTTTACAGAAAAAGCAATTCCCTGAAAACAGGAATGCTCATTTTCTTAACTGACTAAATCAAGCTAAAGCAAATGTTGATATGTAGATATTTATATTTTTATTTGAATGTTGATAATGTTTAAATATTTGCTTTTCAGAAGGTATTTTTGTTCATCCACCTTTCTGTGTGCTTTTTGATCTTTTTTTTCTGTTTTGTGATCTATTTGAATATTATTGAATTATCTCTTGAATAGTAATATGGAAACATTTTAATAGCTCAACATTATTAAGATTTTGAGATTTCTCTCAGATTTCCATCCTTTTTTTTTTCAAAATGCAAAACGGACATTGAATTCCATTCTAACCCAAAGTAAATATTAACTGAATTTTTCCATTTTGCCATTAAAATCAATCAATATGTGATATAACCTCATCAACACATTCAGAATTTAATTGTGTATACACAACAAACACCACTTTGAGCGATGATATTGACTCTTTTTTGTGCAAGTATTTTAAGACTTTGGTTTCCTGGAGGTTGCTTACATACAAAGTTGTAAAAGTCTAATAATCACTGAACAAAACTGTGTAAAATCATTTAGATATGATCTCAGCTGATTGCCACAATTTGATTTAGTAAATACCAAATACAAACCTAAAATTTCTTTAGGTTCTGACATTTTGTCAATACAAATTCGTCCCAGCTTGTGATGGCAAGGCTCAGCTCACTCACAGAATGCATTTTTCTGTTCTGATGACAAACTACTGCTCAGTGGAAGGTATTGGAATCTTACAGAGAAGCATGAATTTGAACAGAAGGCAATTTTTATGCTGCTAAATGTGAAATCACAATGTTTTTGCTACATAAACCAAGCTTATTTCACAGCAGAGAAAAAAAGTAAAGAGAAAACCATGATATACTGAGTCACTGAAGTGAATCAATCTTTAAGAAAGCCTAAGGTGTTAATTTAAAAATCATGCTAAATATTTTCTGTGTAGAACTTGTTTTTATGCATGGTGTATAAAATGGTGGCTCTTCTTTCTCGAAACTAGATTTGCTTTTCTTTTAACTCCTGGGTTGTGGGGATGTTTTAAAGCCAGTTCTGCAGCACTGGAGGGAAGGGAACGGATGGGAAGAAAGGCAAGGAAAGGAGGGCTGTGCCCAGAATGCTCTGGAGATGCCCAAGATGCGTCACCCAATTTTTCATTCAAAGCAAAGAAAACCCCCAGACCTCCAGAGGGACGAGGAATTGGCAGCTGGAAAAGCTGCCTGGAGGTCAACAATGGGAACGAATAATTTGTGCCACTTCATGCCACTGGTGGTACCTGTGCAGGAAGTTTCTGGCACAAGGAAGGTTCCTTCTCCTCTCGAGCGACCAGAGTTTAAAGGCGTGATTAGCAAAGCTCTTCAAGAGAGAAGCATCACATCTCTTCAGAGGAACCTGTTTTGAGAATAATCATCAGAGAGCTTACAAAGCCAGCTTTGTTGGAAAAAGAGAGAAAAAACAGCATTGAGAACAGGAGCAAAAACAGCATTTAAAAAGTTCCTCCCGTTGAAAGTGTCGAGTTTGAGTACCTGGGATTTTCAGCTCGCTTAGATTACAGCCTGTGAGAAACACACAAGAGGAGCTGGTTTAAAGCAGGTTTTCTCCATCAGATGGAAGATTTAACTCCTTAGCTGGGCAGTACAGAGCATGATTGTCCCATTCCACATCAATTAGGATCAGGGGTATCAGCAATGGCTGGAACTCCTGACCCAGGCTCATGCCACAACAAAGCTCCTTTCCTGCAAAGGAAAAGGTTTCGCTCCTGCGAACTGGGAATTCTTTAGGGGTAAATGTGATGAGACAAGCAGTGAGATTCTTTTTCATTTGCAGAGAAATAGCAGTGAGATTCCCACACATTTTCAGAGAAATAGTGACTTGTAGAAATACTCTCCCTGTGCCCAATTTCTTGGCTGCCTTTAAAACTGTGGATCCCAAGAACACAGACTGAGGTCAGCAGAGCGCAGAAAGCGGCTGCCTGTGGCAGAATTTGGCCAAGAACATGAGATTTCCATTCTCATTTCTCCTGTGGTGGAGAGGAAGGTAGACATTTGCTCAAGTCTATAACTTTAGATGTGGGAGTTTTTCGGCCTTTTTAATAATTTTGGTGTTTTACAAATGTATGGAATTAAATGAGATTACAGGGAAAAAAAATCCATTCTAATTCAATCAAATTAAATGTAATTAGATTTTGTATTAATTTTTTCAGTGTCAAATTTATTACCTTTAGGAGGATTTGTAATATAGTCTAAATTGGAGCTCGTAATAAGGAGTTGGAGTAATAGAGAAATGAGTTTTTATTTTATTAGACTTTACAATTATGGGAGTGATTAATTTCTTCTTTAAAAAGATTTGTTCCTTTACTTGACAAGTCAGTGTTTATGAACAAAACTTTTAAATTTAGTTACCATCACATCACTCTCAAAATCAATAAATGTAGATTTTTATTATGAGCAGTATTTGTGCTATTTTTAGCTTTATGACACAGAAAAGAAAGAGAAAATTGAGATTGGTTTGCTTCTTTCTGCTTCGCTGGATGAAGTAGAAATTCTGTCTGTTCCCAAGTGCATTGAGCAGCACATGAATTCCATTCGTTACGAAAATCCTCCTTTTGTAGCCAAATTTTTAGAATGCAGGCACAAACCCAGAAGCAGATGCAGTGACTGCACGAGCACTTCCTGTGTCAGGGCTGTTGGTGGGACAAGGTGCAGGTTTCTGTGCTGGAGATGCTGCTCAGCTGAAGGGAAGGGATTGTCCAAGCCGTGATCCCACGGGATCAGTTACAGTTCAAACTTCGGCCAGTGCAAATGATAGCAGCAGCTGGTGTGGTGGTGTTCTCAGTCTGCCCCAATAAATACAGCTTTGCAGTGACCTGGTGACTGTCAGACCTCACCTGTGCTGTCCCCTCCCATTTTTTGGGACTGAGGAAAACCTTTCAGGATGCTCCAGATCCTGCAGTGAATCAGAGCCTCTGCCTTTCATTTCTTCTGCTGCTTCTCCTGCACAGTCTGACCTTTGCCATGACTTCAGCATTCCCATTTACAGCTTTTAGGGAGATGCTGACCACTGCTTGTGGAACTCAGGTTATCAGGGAAGGTGGATTTCCAGGGAGGACTTTTTCTTATTTCTAGAACAGGAACGAATATTTTTACTGGTTCTCCTTTGTAGATTCCTTAACTCTCTGTAAAATGCTCTCAAGATTGGATTCATCAGCTCTTGCCAGGCCACAAATTACTGCAGATGAATAATAGATGTTCCCCACTCCCAGGTTTGCCTCTCTTGGCTCAGCCTGGCCCTGCTTCCAAGTGGCTGCTGGAAAGCAAACAGCCACCAAGGTGCCATGAGTAGCACAAATTCATCATCCATTTCTCCATTCCAGGGATGCCTTGCATTTTTGAAACTATTTTCATTCCTTTTGGAGCCTGGAGACTGCTGAAGTAATAATAGCTTACCCTAGGAGCAGATTTCTTAGTAAACACTATACCTTTGTGAAAAAATAGCTATTATTGTGCTCAAAAGGAAGCCAAAGAGACAGATTTATTGGATTTGCTTTTTTTTTGGGTTGTGGGGTTTCTTTTTTTCAGTTGGTTGGTTGGGGTTTTCTTGGTTTTTTTTGGTTTTGGTTTTTTTTGGTGTTTTTTTTTTGGTTTTTTTTTTTTTTTTTTATTTGTGTTTTTTTGGTTGGTTTTGGTTTTTTTTTAATTCCAGATACTTGTTTTTTTATTAAAATAAATAGAATTTGGGGGATTTTTAATCCACCCATTCTGGCATAAATGAGGGTGATCTGCCTTTTCTGGGTAACTGTCATGGTCTCTAGAGATGGGGTTTTTTGTCAGCTAGATGCCTCATAACACAGCTTGCATCTCTGTATCTCACAAGCCAAAATTACAATCTACTGAGCAGAACCCTCACCTGTGCTTTAAAAGTCACAGATCTTGGTAAGGAGGAAACTCAAAGCTTATTTTGGAGCTCCTGTCTGCATCCTTCCCTGTAGCTGAAAGGACTCACTGTCAGTAGCAACTGGAGATCTAAGAAAAGCCTTTCTATTTTGATACCCACACAGCTGAACACAGACCTGAGAATTCTATGCTTTGGGGGTACTTATGCTACATGTAAAAATGGGTGAAACTGAATCAATATTATGAAAAAAAAATGACATTTTGTCTATAAATATTAGTGGAAGAGTTTAAATATTTGGTTTCCCACTGCTCAAGCTAGTCCATGCAGTCTCAGAAATTAGTGTACAAGTGACTGATGGCACATGAAATAATCAATGCATTTTAGGCACCCATAATGATGTTCCTCTTTTCACTTAATTAGGCAACCCCAGGTTTCTTCCCCAAACTTAAATATTGGTCTGCAAAGGGAGAGGCACCAGCCCTGCAGTGACATTGATGGCTACAGGAAATAAGCCCTGGTCTCAGTACCAAGTGAGAGCTCACTGCTGCACAGCTCATGGTGCTCCCTCTGTGTGTTCAACCCTTCACAACACAAAGCTGCTCAATCAAACAGCAGCTCATCAATAGCTGCAATTGATAAGGCTTCATACAGATTCCAGTTAAAAATCAGCAAGGATTTGTCAGCAATTAAGTGCCAGCTGTCCTCTAGATTTACTGATGAAGAGACTCTTTGGTGGTGATACCAGAAGTGTTGGCTGTGGATCAGTTCTCTTTGTTTGCTGAATTGGGTGATAGGGCCACCACAAGCAACGAAATGCTTGGAATTATATTTTTCTTGATAAGAAATACAAGTTATTTCTGTCTCTTCTTGCAATAAGGCGTTCACAACACAGGCTGCTAAGGAGCCAAAGTGATCTCCTGGATGTCTGTGGATATCTGAGAGTGCAGCTAAAAGGTACTGGCAGTGTGGTGTTACATAGGTCTTAATTGTAAGGTGCCTCTCACACCTCTCATCAGCTGGGAGAATTCTTATATTAAGTCTAATTACTACAAGTATTCCACACCAAAGACCCATAATCTCGTTAATTCAAAAAAATGCCTTTCTGTGTGAGCACACTCCAAGTGATCTTTTGCACAGATCTATTCATAGTTACAATAAAGGAGCAGAGAAGGTATTATAAAACTATAGATAAAAATGGATACAAGGTACAAAGTCACTTCCTTTGCTTGCAGTTTGATTGTTCTGAAAACCTAGGAAAAGATTTCAGGCGGCCTAAATGTTGAGAAGTCTGGGGAATCTTGGATTCTTTTGAAGACTCTTCAACCCTTTTGATTTTGAAGCCAATGTGTAAACTTATTTGCTTCCTACTGATCACATTGTTTTAGGAGAATGAAGGAGACCTCTTACAGCTGGACTTGTGAGTTATTGCAAGCTTAGAGAAACATGCATATTTTGGATATTTAATGGAGAACCAAAAAGATGAATTAAATTATAGGGCTTCTTGTGAGTTCTTGTCTATCAACCCAGAAAATAATTTCAACCTGTCAGGGAAAAATGAAAACTGGAGTGCTACTCAACAAGGTGCAAAATTGTTGCTTAATGTAATAGTAAATAAGCTTATTTTGCACTGTTATTCAGGGTGACTGATTTGCACTGCTATTTAGGATGATTGGTTTCAGTGCAAATGAAATATTTTTCAGTTTCAGGAAAAAACCAATCCAGATATATTTTAGGTCGTTTATGCAGATAAAATGTCTGGATGAATACGTGTGTGCAGTGCTCCTCAGTCACAACTTCCCACTGCTCCCCAGCTTGGGAAATGGAAGTGGAACAGAGAGACTTCCACTGAACTTGCTCCTAGGGAAGCAATTTTCTAACAGGAAACACACATTTCACAGAATCAGATTTGGATTTCTGGAGTTGTTTCCAGAGGAGGAAATATTTAACTGAAGATGCAGATTTCACAGAAACAGGGAGGTGTTTTGGTTTTGTTGAGAATGTGTGATTGCTGAAACTTGCAGGAGAGGTCAAGGAGCTCATTGCCCTGATATGCTTTGATCTTCTTTGCACCAAGACAGAAAACTCTGGGAGACTGGGAAGGAAGGACAGTCCTCGCTTGCCAGGTGGACCAGAGGATTGTCCAGCTAGCTGACCAACCAAATTCAAACAGGCTATTCCATTCCACTGGAAATTCCAGTGCAGCAACCCCAAAGGTTTAGTTGGATGGAAATGCAGCCAGCCAGCAGCCTGGTTCTCTCTCCCTGTTTACATTCCTGGTGTTTGCTTGGCCAGGACTTTTGCAGCTGATTGCTTCTGCAGCAAAGCTGGCCTCGATGCAGTGTGAGAAGCAGAACATGGATTGGCAACTTTTAATAACAGTCCAAGCTCAGACATTTCTCCTTTGCCTACCCAATCGTTGGTACCTGCTGCCTGAAGCCTGTCCCTGATTGCTCTGCCTCCCCAGCACAGGCAGAATTTGGGTGTTAGCAGGCAGCAGAGTGAACTTTCACGGCTGTCAGGATCCCCAAACTCATACGGACAGTTTGTGCACTGCTAAGCAAAGTCCTGTGTTTCAAACCCTGCTACTAAACAGAGCTGCCCACCTTGTCCCTCACATCATTGTCCAGAGAGCTGGATTGTGCCTCGTTATGTGTTAATTTTATTTGAGCATATTCAGGTATGTCTTTTAGAAAGGGGAGAGCTTAAACGTTTTGATTTCTTATAGAAGTTTTGATTTTGATCTCTCATCTCCAGCTTTACAATGTCTTATCACTATCAGCACAAAACTTCAAATAACAAAGAGCGTGGAAGCACCTGGACTGGAATTCCCCAGGAATATGGACTGTGCTGAGTGATTTAGATCACTGACTCCCGCAGTCTCCGAGGAATGTCTACTGAGCAATTACACCAGCCTAATCCCTGCAGCTAAGAAGTGTCTTTGTTTCTTTCATGTTTTCTTCTAATACCACTGCAAAATACAAGCAAGCAGTCTGGAGACACACTGCTTTAGCCTCTGCCTCCTCCTGAAGGTAATTTTTTCTCTGATCAATTGAGAAGTTCTGATAGTTGTGGTGTCTTGTGCTCTCCCTTTACCCTGAGTGACCTGCAGTACAACCCTCCTCACCCAGGGCCTTTGGGGTTGGGGAAAGGATAAAAGGGTGTGCCAAACGCAGGCGTGGACAGCTGTGCAAGGGAAAATAAAGGAAGGAATTCCTTTCTGCAGAGGTTCTTAAAATCCTGCCTACGATTTAAAACACCTCTGTATAAAACAGGGTTTCCATGCTGGTACCCTCTGCTGAGGGGTCACGACCTTGTTTCCTTGCCGTGCATCTCTAGAGACATCTGACAGAGTTTTGCCTTTGGATGTGGTGCTAAGAAGCAGGCTGGTTTTGGGAAAAAAGAACTACATGAGACCGCATTTTTGCTAATGAAGGGTTTACTTGCATGTGCAAAGGAAAGCTTTGCTAATTGGTCTTCTGTCAAAAAGTTTTCATTTGAATCTATTATCTTTTCCTATGTAATTTAACACCAACATTTCTTGTGAGTAGAGCTGAAGGATTTTATATTCCCTTCCAGGAGGAAAGGCATGTGCTGCCACTGCAGCTGACAGCACGGGACACCGCTGACACTGACAGAGCTCTGACCTTTCCTCCTTCCCTCAGCCTTTGCTTTTGCCTGCTAACTCAATTAAGCACTTTCCTAATTCGAGTGCTCACAGTGGAGGAGAGTTTTTGCAGTGCTTGATGTGGGTCTGTAACAGCACAACTGTTTCCAGCATTTATGTCAAAACTGAAGTTCCTCATTTGTTGCTTCCCAGACCATCCAGTCAAGTGTAATGAGCTCAAGCACACGGCCCAGGAACAGACCTGGGAGAGAGACGTGAAGAACGAGTTCTGAATTAGTTTCTATCTTCTCTCGATGGCTGTTGAAATCTACCCTGACAGAAACAGAATCAGTTTCCATCCTGGGACTCAGAAATGATTGGGTCTTTGTTGTAAGTGGCCATTTTNCTTATGTCCTTTTTTTTTTTTTTTACCTGAAAACCAAACACCATTCAGGTGTTTCAATCTGTATTTAACAGATATTTAACAGATTAATCTTATGCAGAACGTGAGCCGGTAACACTCACATTGAACCACTTTTGAAGCAATTTCTCTAGGAATGAAGCTGAGCAATCCTGGCTCCCCATACTCATCTTAAGCCCACCCGGGAGCTGAACTCACTGTCATGACTAACTGAAAGTTAGCTAGGGAGTTGGTGTTCTTGAGAGCCACAAGACTTTATTTTACTATTTTATTTTACCCAATTTATTAACTGGGGAGATGAAGTACAACAGAACTACAATGCCATCATTTTTGTCAGTTTCTAATTAATTTGTTGATTCCACAGACAATGATACCATATTTAATTTTAATAGCTCTTTAAGTCTTTGTGACCCTAAGAATTTTCTCTCTGCTCATAACACACTGTAGTTCATTTCTGTTTATTTCTGAGTTGTCGTTTGGTTTCCTGTTTCGTAATGGAACTCAATTTATAACTTATTTGTACAGAACTCAGTATTTATCTTCATTCTTCATCTTTGTTTAGCTCTTGCAAATGTACTTTTACTGCATATTCCTCTCATTTTATATCTCATTCAACACTTTTATGTAAATGACATGACATTTTTCCTTTTCCTGCCTCTGAATTACTGAAGATTTTCTCAAGTGCTTTTGTCCTAAATGTGTGCTATGCTCTCTCCATATTTTTGTGCTTACTGCTGTGTACCCTTTGATCACAGTTTTATAGTTTACTTTATCTTTTGTATTATTTTCCCAACTGCAGTGCTTTTTGCTTCCACTCCTGTTTTTGACACTATAATTACTATACAGACCTGATGTTATTTATTAGGCTCCTTTTCTATATTATTTTACCTACTTTTAATTCTCATTTTTAAGTTTATCTCCTATTAGCAGTGTTCTCCTCCTGTTCTGACAACTGTGCAGGATATTATGATTGTACCACATCTTTCCTCATCCTGCCCTGTCTGTTTCTGCTTCCCTTCCCCACTGTCATATCCTAGCTGATACCATCTTGATGAATAAATTATCAAGATTGTTCTACAAGAAATCTGTCATGTGGTATGTGACCTCTTTTAAATCTGAGATTTAGCTCTGAATTCCAGATTGGTGCTACATGAGCTGCTCTGATGGAAATGTGTAGGAACTGGTGTCTGGCAGTTTCTTCTGAAGCCTTCCTGTCTTTGTTCTGCTCTCCCATCCTTCTATAATTTATCACTTTTAGGACACAGTAAGTGACTTGGAAAAGGATGTTTTGCCCCAATTATAGCTTGATTGAAGTCAAGTTCAAACAGCTGTGCTTAATACACAATCTTGTAAGGAGGTTGGTTATTACATATTGAGAAATAAATACACATGGACACATGAAAAATGTGTGGGTTTTCCCTCCATCTTTATTCTTTCATAACTAATAAATGATGGAACTGTCAAATTATGACTATGATAATCACTTCTAGATTTTAGTTCAGCCAGGGGAAGGTAGAACTGGAAGCCTCTGGTAAAACATTCTCTGAATATTTTTTCAAATGTTCTAGATTAAGAAAACATTTGTATTGTTTGGCTTTTATTAATACCTTGAAGTACATCCTTTAGTAGTGGAACAGAAGTCCCAGTGGAGACACAGTGAACTTCCAAGGTAAAACATTCATTTTAATGTTTTCTGTTATGAAAATGGTGCAGTGATCTCAGACTTTCCATAATGGTAAGAAAAATTAAAAAGCAACAAAGTAAAAACAGATTGGAAAAAGATGAGTGAAAAATGAAGTTTTTCAGTTACCTGGCTTCTGCAGGCTGTTTCTGAGAGCACAATGTTCAATCTGATATTTAATCCCATGTGCTGCTCTTTCAAGTGTGAAGTTTGTCAGACACATTTCTGCCTCTCCCTGTGCACCACAGCTCTTCAAAGAGTGGGTGCCACCGAGGGGTGAGGATGGGGATGAGTTCTGCCTTGGGTGAGGTGTGTGGTTATTGGTGTGCCTTCAGTTCTGCACTCAGAGAGTTCTGAATCCTCCCGACAGAGTGAAACTCTTGCAGGATGGATTCAAATTCAAGCCAGTCTTTGTTTAATAACTGAGAGGATTGTGATGTATTTGGAGACCCTCCACATAGTCCATGTTGGTATCATTATGGGATATAAGACTGTGATTAATTAAACAGGTGTAAAGACTCATTAGGTCCAGATTAGTACAGCATGCACAAAATCATGTCCTCTCTGATAATATACTCCCTTCATATTTAGCCATATACATAAAGGATTGAAGTCAGCATTCTCTGCTCTATATTTATGACATTCTCACTGCAAGTGGGGCAAGCACACTGATGTCTCCAAATGTAAAACCTCGGGTGTCCTGTCCTAGGCTAAGGAATTCTCAAACTCAGAAGTGGAATATGGAGGGCAAATCTTTGACTTTATTCTACAAAGGAAGAGTATTTTTAACATATTTGTATATAGGAATAAGTGAAACACTGGTAACTAAGTAAATTCATAGACTGAGAAAGGACTGCAACGATCCTTACAGATTTTCATTTGCTTTAAAAGCTGTTCTTTAGACTCTCAGCTGTAGTTTATGAATTTATTTTACATGGGAATTCAGTAGGCTCTGCAAGTGTCCCAGAAGATGTTTGAAGGCACTCAGTGCTGCAGTGACAAACACAATATCTGGATGCAGGAACAAACTAAGGCAGGACCACGCAAGCATTAGTTTATGATCATCCCAATTCCCACACCCCAACAGCTCTCCTTTATTCCCATTATTAGATGACTGTCTTATCCTTTATGAGGTCTCTTTCTGCCTTTTCTGAGGCTTTCATAGATGTGCTTTTATTACAGGAGCACTTAGAATTTAATTTCTTGTAATTGTGGCTCCATATTAACTGCATATACTTTATGTACATGAATAAGTCTCATTATCCCTGTATCTTTTCCCAGGAGAATTATACAAGAGACAATATTCACCATGCTCAACTAGGCAAAGCAAACTGATCATTTCTGTGCCAGTAATTTTGAAAAAATATAAATCCACCAACTGAAAATCTAGTCTTGAGAAAGCAAATCTTTTAAAAGCAGTTTCACTCAGCTTTCTTGGGAGCATTATTCTCCTGGTATATCTCACACCAGAATAGAGAAAAATCAGTTTCATTTTAAAAAGCGTAGAGGACTGTATGGTTTGTGTGCACAGGTCTGAGATCCAGGGAGAGAAGAGAATAGCACATAGCTAATTCTTAGTTTGAACAAGTGTTTTCCTGTATATTGAAAGAGTAAGTGTGATCACAAAGGGAATAATTTACAGGAAATCTTCAGATTTTTTTGGGGGGAAAAGGATATATTTTGTGGAGTTGGGAAGAGAAATCTCTGTATTTTATCAGAATGTATTCAAGCCTGAAGAATGACATTTTATATACCATAAAGCTCTGAGGTTCAAAATTCAACTGTGGGAGAGTTTGGTGTAGATATGCAAAATGTGGCATTTCACATAAAGGATCAGGAGTACACTGAAAGCAGGGATATGAGGAGTTTGTTATAGCTATCAACTGCAGTTTGATTAGATAATAAGGTAAATCAAGATTATAGTGGAAGTGTGGTGTGACATAATGCAAAAACGCCTGTAGTAGTGCAGATGTACAACACCAAACACAAGAGTTCCTCAGTTCATAAGTATTTGCATGCAAATTCAAGAACATATTAGTTAATCTTTAAAGGCAAATATCAGTGATTTTTACAGTGCTGCAGAGTAGTGGAAGGATTTGCAGAAGCCTCACAAAGAATACAAAACAAAATAGGAATTACAATAGAAAGATAATGACTTTTAGCATGCTTTAAACCCGACTGTGCTGTCCTGCAACACCCACAGAGAAAGAGGAAAACAGCTGGGAGGTGGAGAAGCAGCAGATTCTGCTGAGTGAAGACTCTTACCGTATTTAATTCCTTGCCAGCACAGCCCTGCTGTGCTAATGCACACAGCATCACCCATGTGCTGTGCCACACACAGGGGCGTCTCAGCTGCAGCACTTGGCAGTAGAGGAGATTTCTTGGGCTGGAGGATGTTCTTTCCAAGCTTTGTGTCAGAGCTGCATCCGCAACTCTCCTTCAGTTCATCTTGTAGGTTCTTTTTTCCCCTCACTTCCAGTGCCTTACGATTTTTGTAGCTCTTTACTCCCATTTCACAACTCACACCTGAGGAGCTTTGCAGAAAATTTTCACCAGATGTTTCCTTCAACAGTGTATAGGCTGAACTGGCAGTCCCAGAGCACACTGCTCCTTTCTGCCTGCACAAACCCTCTGGGATCTCACAGGAACCTCTCAGACCCCTGAGGAGCTCTATTGACGAGCTCTGGTGGCATTTTACTCACCTAAAATAGCCTGGGCAAAAAGTCTCAGTGCAGATTGGATGGATTGGATCTTAGGAAAGATTTCTTCACTGGAAGTGATGGCCAGGCATTGGAACAGCTGCTCAGGGCACTGCTGGGGTCTCCATCCCTGGAAATGTTCAGGAATGTGTAGCTGTGGTGCCCAGGGACATGGTTCAGTGGTGGCATTGGCCGTGCTGAGTTAAGAGCTGGGCTCCAAGATCTTAGAGGGCTTTTCCACCTTTAACAATGACATGCTTCAGCAGCTCCTTTTGTAACTTTTCCCACCTCTGAATATCCAGAGTTCCCCTATGGCTGCACAATAATCATCAACACTCATCAGTATCTTTACTTAAAGTCAGCAATTGCTAACAAAATTTAGATCAGTAATTTATTTTATCTTAATTTAAAGAGAAACATGAAGAACCCAGCAGCTGCTCTGTTTATTACTGCAGTGTATAAAACTGTTTCTATAATTTCATGCAACCTTTTGTTCCATTACCTTTTTTTTTCTTTTAAAGGAAAAATTACAAACTTTAAAAATTCTGCTCAGAGCATAAATGGATTGGCTCATGTTCCATTTCTTCTTCTCCTTTCTTTTGATAATTCCCTAGTTCTAGGGACTCTAAACTTCTGGAAAATACTCTGCTCCAGTTATACCTTGTTAGTACTGGGGGAGAGAGGGGAAGAGGAGTTGATAATTTTTTGGATCAACAAAGAAGATCTCTCTGAATTCGTTCCAGAGGCTTTGCCCCTTTTGTGGGGAAACAATGAGAGTGAGTGTCACTGACACTCCCAACACGATTCCTGGGTTGCTTGGTTGTTTCTTTACCACTTCAATATACAGCAGTTACAGTGATATTTTCCATCTGCCCAAAGTGTTTTGGGGACAGAGAGAGAAAGTGAATCCAATACTTACTTCCAAGGTAAAAATCGATTTTAACTAGAACCAATGTATTTTACATTCGTGTGCAGCTCAGGGCTGACTTAGTATTCATGGTGCTTTTCCTCATGCAGCACTCGTGTGGTGTGTTTCATTTGCAAAGTGGCATGCACAGGAATAAAGGCCCAGAGGAACAGAGCCCTTCTACCTCCTACAAAAAGTAAATTAGTTTTTCTTAGCATTCTGTCTCTTCATCATCTGGAAAACCTGCTGCTAGTGAAATTCTCTTCTGATGTCCAGTGCATTTTGGAACAAATTTGTAGCTTGTTTAAAAGGCAGCTGCAGTTTGCATCTAATCAGCAAACATCTGCAGTAATTCAAAAGGAAAAGGTAACCCATTAGCACGGGACAAAATGATCAGAGACGATCAGGTAGAGCAGATGCAAACATTATTAATGACTGAAAACAAGGGAGCCGGATTGCTTTAGGAGGCTCAGTGGTGTCCAGGGAAAACAGGGGTTGTTGCCTGTCCTGCCACACTGAACAACTGTTAGAGGGAGTGCAGAACACTACAGGAGAAAGTCTAGTGACAGTTCTCCATTCCAGCTGGATGGAAAATGTTTGGTTTCACTAACTTCCAACCTAATGTATTTCCTAACTACTGAGTGTAGGAGCAATTGTCCATGGTATCCATCAGTGAACACTGATGAACACTGTAATTGTCCTCGTGCTGATAACGTGTCCCTAAGATCAGAATTTGGCACCCCAGGCTCTTGCTGTAGAAAGAGAACTATTTACACACACACAGATAGATGCCTGTAATACGCATTTTGTTCATTTGTTTGAGCACATCACACCCCAGATATCCAGCTTTTATTAGCTTTTGCCTTTTCAGAGCAGCAGAGAAAACCTTGCTGAGGCTGAATCTGTTTTGGAAGGCCTGTTTATCTTGGTTTGGACTTTCTCCCTCGAAGGTACAGTGGGTTTTTAGTGAAGTTAAGTGACTTTCCCTAAGGCATAAGAGTTGGTAGGGAGAAAAAGAAAGAAGTGAGGCAGGCTTTTCTGGCTCCCAGTTTGGTGTTACCATCCATCAGCTCTGCACTCAGCACTCATGTTCCAAAGAGCTTTCCTGGGAGGGCACTGCTGACACCAGGGGAAGAGGTGACCCTTGGGGTGTGCTGCCATCGGGGCTCCCACGCTGTTTCTGGGAGAGCCCAGAGTCACACCCCACCACAGCAACCCTGCAGCCACCCAGGAACACTCCCAGGGGAGGTCATTGTGTCCACACTGCTTTTTTGTCCTCTTTCTGGTCCTCCCACTCAGCAGGCAAACAAATATGTTCTGTGTGAATACACATCACAACAGACTGGCAAGCAGTGAGCAACCAAAACAAATTACTGACAAAATCCCTCTGTCAACTTAGCAGCAAATCTAAACACCACGAACTTTACTAGGGTAGATATAATAGAGAAAAGAAAATGCTGATTTCATGATGCTGCCATAAGCTAAAGGAAAATAATTGAAATGCTAAGCAGGAAATTATGTCAATTTACCTTCTCTTCCACTCTCCTCCTTTTTAACTTACTTTTGTCTGTCTCTCTTAACTCTATCTCACAAATTATTCTCATTTTATTCATGTTCTGATGATCTTTCTTCCAAGACCAGGTTTTTTTATGCATGGTTATACCCATTCTTTCCACATGCATCAAGATGCCATTTTCATTCCTCTTATTAATTATTCTTCTCTGTTCTGGCTTTAAATTTTAAACACCAAAAGATTTTGGAAGTCTCAAGAATCTTACTACTTAATAGTTCATATTTAACTCATGTTAAACTGCTTTTATCTTGCAAATGTCAGTCCTTCTGACTGGTTTATCTTCCTTTAGGTTTCATGATCAGTTTGTTAATCATGAATTAGAGAATTGCAAATGTTTAGTAATATATTTCAAGTACAGATGAAAGTTCACATGACTGGTAGATGTTAATAAAGAAAAAACCTAGAACTTCTGGAAGATTCAAGCCACCCCTCTAATCCAAGACTGAGACTTACATTAGGGACTGAAAAGCAAATTCTACTACTGACTGACATTTCTTTTTCCTGGAAAACAAAGTTTTGGGAACCTTTAATTCCCCACTGAAATAAAAATGGAGCCACTTAGTAGTTTTCAGAAAGGGGGAATGTTATTCTAAAGTTTATATTGGGCATTTGTTTATGAGTCCCAGATTCCATATCAAAATATTTTCATTCCATGCCACTTTGAATCAAGCAGAACAGGAGCTTGAGGGCTGTCACAGACCAGCCTGGTAACGGGACTGCAGCAGCTTTTGATTCAGTATGCCAGCCCAGGTCTTTGCAAGTGGTTTCACTGGCTTTCCTGAACAATTGCTTCGTTGTGTGTAATGGTTTTAGACCAGTGAACCAAATCCTGCCTGCTTTTCTCTTTAGTTTCAGTGGGAGTTTATAAGCAAAGTATCAAAGCTCAGAAAATGGCACAGGATCCCACTTGAGCTAAAGGAAGATTTTGGGGTAGGTGGAATGCAATTATGAGGCTGGAATTCAGCCAGGTTGCAGGCAGGAGCTGTGAATCTGCCAAGTGGCTATGAAACATGTCTCGAAGTTGTCCCCAAAGCAGAGGGAAAAGAGAGAATTCTGTCCTGTTCTCGGCTTCCACGTACAGAGGTAGAGGGGAAGGTGAGGAACAGGGAGAGCTGCTTTGCAGAGCATTCAGAGAAAGGCAGAGGGAAGTGCCAAAGGTGGGAGAAAGCAGCAGGCACTCTCAGAGCATGCATTTTCTGCCCCATTCTGCCAGCAGATGGTGAATACCAGCAGGGCTCTGATGGTCACAGAGGCGATAAAACACCTTGAGCTGCAGGATGTGGGGAAGCTCTTGGTCCATATTTTATGGAATCTCCCTTTGCAGGAAGTGCAAAGGGAGGGGAAATTCAGGTGCAGAGACCTCATCCAAATCCAATTTTCTGAAGCATTAGAATTGGCTAAACAGAACTCTATGACCAGTTATCATTTAATTATAAAAAGTCCTTTATTACTGCTCCCCACTTGCCTGGGGTCCAGAAATCCCATTTGGTGAAAGACATTCTCAGGACCCAGGCAGAGCTGGGTTCAGATTGAGACTTTTCTTTGGTGTTACTCCATTGGAAGGAATAAGGAGAGGTTTTTGATGCTTCCCCAAATGGATATAGCAGTAATTAGAAGGGATTTTTCTGGTCTTTTTCTCCCCCTTAGCAGTTCAGTTTTCCTAGACAATAACTTTCTCTAGAGATTCAAGTGACAGACTGTAGCTAAGTTAGGAAACAACACATCAGAAATAGCTGCTGGTTGCTGGATTGGTGGTGTTGGACTCCAAGAAGCCCTACAAAATTATATGTCAGAAAGTGGAAAAACTTTTAATTTTTTAATAAATTTTCTTCCTGGCCCTTCTTTCCTCCAAGTAAGTGATGTTTTGAAAGTCCTGTGTGTTGAAATAGCATGTTATTTAAAATGATTCTGTATTTTTTCCCTTCCTTTTTAATTTTAAACTATTTTCCTGAAGTTAAAATTAGTTCAGAGACTGTTAAGAACAGCAGTGATGCTGTGTTTGGCATTTTTTTGCCTAATATATACATACACCATTTCAATAAAATATGTTTTACTGATTAGATACACGTGCAGGAAAACTAAATGACATCTCCTTAATCAGATTGTCAAAACCATGGGCAAAACTGAAACATAACCCCAGAATTCGGACAGGTGTGTAACAGAGATATTCTTTGGAACCATAAAACCCCAAAAGATCAAAAAAGCCCATTTAATTCTTTAAGAAACTGTAATTAACTTTTGTAATAAATGTTCCTTCTAAATGGCTACACAGGGAAGCATCTTCTCAGAATGGAGTACGAAATAATCTTAAGGCAATTACAAAGAAGTTTTTGATTTGCAAAATTTAGTATAATTATGTAATTTTCTTTTGTGTGCAAGCAGGCTTGGCATTGAACTCCCACAAAATGATGAGTCATATGGAGCTGGTTATTTCCTTGAGAATAGCAAGAAGCAAGTGAAAATTATCATCTGAATACAAGAGCCCAGGAGTGCAATGCATGAATCTAATTTTGCAGTAGAACCCATGGCAAAAAGATCACCCTGGTGCTTGAAGATGCTGCACCACAAGTGATCTCTGGAGCACTTGAAGGCCTGGCAGGATGTGCAGTGGTGAAATGCTGCTTCCCTGAGATGGGGTAATGCTCTCAAGCACCACCTGCAGAAGAGCTCACTCCATGAAGGGTTTCATTTCTTCACCAGGATGTTTGCAATGAAGGAGCTGTAAGTGTGTGTTTGACTTTATTATGCACTGCTAAAGGTGAACATATTGTAGACATTTAACAGGTTCCTTCTTTCAGACTTGTTAAAAATGGAGAGCTCAGTAAATTAAATGTTGCCCAACGGAGTACGTGGCATTCCATGTGTAGATATAGAAATTTGTGCTATAGTACATGTAGGCACAGTGCATCAGTCAGTGATACTCTTAATCCAGATTTTAATGACTCAGTGTGTGCTCTTGAACAGAAAATTGCTCATCTCAGTGATACTAGCCCACAAAACCATTTGGATTACGTCCCATTTTTATCGAGATCCAAGCAAATACTATTAAATTTCTTACAAATAATCTTTATAATTTCTTTTTGTTTTCAAAATCTTTTTTATTGCTAAATTTATTCCTGAAAGGTGCTTTATCACATTGTGAAAGTGCAGCGTTCTACTGAGAGCAGGGATTGCAAGGAGACCCTTTGGATCAAGTTGTACCTTTTGTATTTTTTTCAGAACCGCAAATTTTTTTTTTATAGATTTTGTTTGACTGAATCGCCCCAAACGGGCCAGGAGACACTTCTGAGACAGAGTCAGAGAAGTGGGTATTTGCTTTATTCGGCGCGCCGGGTGTGTGGGGGATTGCTCCGCCAACACACACACACCCGGAGTGTCTCCTGGCCCGTTTGGGG
>VZTH01016728.1:0-18994 GCA_013397815.1 Aleadryas rufinucha | reverse complement strand
TATTGGTCCCTCACACATGGCATCTCTGAACCACACAGTGTGGGAACAATTAACAACTACTGCAGATGTGGCTCCTGTGCAAGGACCCCTGATCCTCAACCATGGGAAGAAGCAGGACAGGGAGATCACTGGGGCCAGCATCACCCAGCGCTAGTCATGTCCTGCACACCCAAACCAGTTCATCCCAACCCCACCAGTGGGGTGCCCGCTGTGCTCTGGCCATTTCCCACACGTAGGCATCCCCAGAATTTGCCCTTTTCCACTCTCCTCCCTCTGGTAAGCACCAGGTGGCACTTGCTCATCTCAATATTTTGGTACCAGGTCACCAGGCCTGGTAAGGTAGGTATACAACTTTTCACATCCAGGGTTTAAGGACCAGAGAGAGAGACTATTAATATTTTATGCATGCTGTGGCAGGCAAAGAGCCATGCAGATATGGTTTGATTGCATCATTAAATCATTAAATCAACCTACTTGATCTCCTGAAAGACCTTACAATGACCTCTTCCTTCACTTTGAAAACAGGAATAAAATCACCTTTAGCAGCCTGTTATATTCTCATTGAGCCCAGCAGGCTGTACATGAGTTTCACAACATCACCCATCCCTCTGTATTCAGAAAAAAGGGTAATTAGAGTAGAATTTGGGAACAGTGCATGTGGGGATTTTTGTCATGTTTTTGGACTGCACCACAATCTGTGCAGCCATACCAGAAAGAGGAGGAAAAACTAAATGCAGACATCTGCATTTTCTGTCCAGAAAAGGCACCGAAACTCTATTTGAAATCCTAATCAAGACAAATACTTCATACATCACTACAATACACCTCCTATTCATAAAGAGAATGACAAGGGTAGAAACGATTAGCTGACAAATGCAAACAGCGCTATCATCCATCCTCAACCTCTAACAGAAAACATCAAGTTTTTCCAAAAACAAACAAAAAAAATGCATCAAAGCTGAAAGGCAGAAAACAAAGTAGACACTTAAATTAGAAATTATTTAAATTGAATTTTAAATGAAGAATGCTTAGAAGCTGGCCTGATTATGACAAACCTCGGGTTTTCTGCATGGCTGGATTCACATTAGCCTCATGTATTTACTAATCTATTACTTTCAAGTTAGAAATAGAATATTGCATTAGCATACAGGAGGACACAAGCCAGCACTAGAGGGGGAACCAGGATTTCTGTCATAAGCACTGGAGAATCACAGCACAAATCTGTATAAATAATGAGGTAAAAGGAAAAAACTGAGCTTGCACTGTTCTGAGGCTCATGTGCCTTGATTAGAATACTGATAATACATTCATTTTAACATGACAGACAACTGTTCTGAAGAGCCAACCGATGTTCAACACTGTTCTGATAGGAGCCCCTCCTTCCTTCTCTCTCATTTCCCTAAAAAAAAAAACATACAAAATAATACTCAGATATGCTGGAATCTTTCATCCATTGATGACTTTCAACACTGAGATTAAATTCAGAGGGTTTACTGTAGCTCTCAGTTTTAGCTATATAATTACTCAGAGTTGTTCCAGTCTAATTTGCAGTTCAGCAGTGACTATCATTTTCTGACTTGAACTACCTGAAGCCTTTCTTCTGAAGACCAGAAAAAAAAATTCAACTTTTGACACCAATATCTTTCCTCTGGGAAATGCTGTAAGAGATGTTACCAGCAGGTAGTCTGGCATGCCACTTGTCACCTGATGCAAGCTTTGTACCTACCTCTTCTCATCATCTTTAACAGAAATGAGCCAAGTCATGACTCACGTTCCAGGCCCCAAAAATCCAAAAGAGTCTGTACTGTCAACTTCATTGCTCTGGTCTCAGCTGGTCTTCAGTAGTTCTGCTTTGAAGGACTGTGCTCTTCATTCTCAGATATTAACAAAGGTGCTGATTCCTGCATCATACATGTTCCTTAAGTTAAAGTCTTCTAGTCCCCTCTAGTAAGCTCCTATTTTCCAAAAAAGTATCTAGAAATATTCATACATTTCCTGGCTTTTCTGCCTTTGGAGGCCAAAACTCTGCTGGCTTGGGCTGGACCCTTGAAGAAGACTGTACAGGAGGCACTAGGGTACATTGCTGGGCAACTTTTCAACCACATGTATTGTGCCCCAGAAGAGTTCAGAACTAAGGCAACTAAGACTACTGGTTAACACCAAATCTGGCAAATCATTTTGGCTGAAAACGTATTTTGTGTTTAAAGCCTTTTATTTTGACATCATTGAAATACTTGGAAGCATCTAATTCCTAAACACACTGAAGTGTAAACACTTCAAAGCAAAACTATTTCTGAAATGTAAGAGTTCTCAAAGACTAGTTTTTTTCCAAAAAAATGCCATCTCTTCCCCCTCAGCTATCTGATTTTTTTCAGCAAAAAGTTAATTTTTCGCTGGCCCCCTTGGGAATCTGAGGGAGAATTAGGAAAAAGTGAGAGAGGGGAGACAGGGAAAAACCCTCAGGCCTCAAGGCAGCTGGATTGCTTTGTCCCATGTCAATGAATGCAGAATGGAAAAGACCAAATAATGAGCTAGCCAGTATTGCAGCACCTCAAGCAAGAGAAACTGAAGAGCACATGGGTCCCAAGACGTAGGACCTAAATAAGCATCCTGCTGACTGTCCAAGTAGAAAATCGGCTTTGCTGTTAGGTTCCAGGAACTTCACATCCTCTTTGTTTCCAGGATAAATCACTCATCCTTTCATATAAATATCACAAAAGCAGAGATCCTCAATACCTTAGCTAATATACGTAATGATAACATGTAATACAGACTCAGATAACCCTAAATATTAGGCCTAACATGCAAATCCCAGAGAGGCAAGAAAACAGGAAGTTCCTTGTTCAGAAGCCATTTAGCCAGCTGTCAGAACAAGGTATGTCAGTACCTCAGGTTGGCACAGCCCACTAACTTGAAGGCAAAATGCTGACAGATTTATGTCATAGTAATCAGTCTTTTATTAATAATTTTCAATCTGAAGCACTTTCAAACAGTATAGTTTGAAGGCTTAAAACAAAACAGAAATTATTCAATTTTCCTGTACTTGAATACATGACAGGTTAGCTACACTCAGTCTTGCCTGAAGGAAAAACAGATATTAACATAGCAAAAATCAGAGATTTTAATAAATCTATTGGATTAGAGCTATCTGTTATTTTAGGAGGTATTTGCCTTCTCATGCATGTGTGGTTAGACTGGAATATAATTGCTCAAAAAGGCAGTCTTCTAGTATCACTGCTGGAATAATGTGTACAGAATTCACATTCAAACAGACAATCTGTGAGAGTCTGTTCAGTAAGGAGGTCATTTTATACTGAACATCTCCATTTCAGTATTGGCAGAAAGGAAAGGGAATTGAATAACATCAGACATTTAAAATCCCAGTTCTCCAATCTACTTCAATTTCTTTTCCCTTATCACTTCTCAAAAACTACAGTACCTGTTTTCTCTAAAACTTCTCAAGATTTAAGTTCAAATTGCCGTCTCCACTGCTGGCTATTAAACTGTGCATACCCTACAGGGGTGTAATTAAGGAAGCATTAAGATTCTTTCACCAAAGGACAGTTCATTTGTTGCTGCTGCACTCTTTTTTCAGGAGGTTAACTTCTTGGCAGCTGTTGCATGTCCTAGAGTCTATTTGCATCCAAAGGATGAAGGTGAGTGGGCAGGACTGGGCAGTTTATCTTCTCATGTCTCATTTATTATCACATCACTTGGCGGTGCTGCTGACCTTTCTCACCTTGGAAACAGGGACCACACACTATTGGGACTGTGGGAACAGAGACAAAATCCCTTTGAAATAATCTACCTAATGATAAAAATATTAACAGCATGATGATACCCTGAAAGTCCCAATATGTTAAAAGAAGACTGTAATTTCATTTACTCTCCTACTTGCTTTCATGTCTCCCACTAAAAGGTTAAAGTGCTGGTAATTGTGCAGCCAGACATAGTTATGTGTAGTTACAAACAAAATACTACACTTTGTCTTCTGCTTGGAGCAGCAGTCACTTCAGGAGGGAGTGCTGTCACACTCTGTCGTGACAAGAGGGCCATCACAGTTCAGAATCCTCCTGTGTGGCCATCCATAGCTTACATTGGCATCAAGGCATCATGCATCGTGTTGCACCGTATAGACACCTCTGCCGTGATCCTGAAGCAGAAAGAGGATTCCTTTAGGAGAATGAGGAAATTAAAGAACTGGATGCTGAAACATTTGAAACTGCAGCCATTAGGGAAGTAGCAATGGAATTAGCCTGGTCACTGCAGAAGACCCTAAGGGGACTTCAACTCCGTTGTGTACCCAGAGAGAGACTTGCTGCCATCACCAGTGCTGGGTATGCCTACCGTGCGTGGCTGAAAAACCCACATCTGCGTTAATAAAACCATCAGGCAGCACCAGCAGCTGGACAATGTCAGGGCAGTTATGAGGGAGAGCAGCAAAAACTCATCTCCAACACCATAATTCCCTGACTCTTCCCATTTAGGTTTTGGAGTGGTATACAAAAGCAGTGTTTGTTTTCCTGCCATGCTTCCTGCTCTTCTCCCCATGCACCCAAACTCCACCTCCTCCATTTTTCACCAAATAACAGCAAACTACTCACATTTCCTTTGAGGGAAGCACATGTACCCCGCTTCCTGGGCTCTCACACGGCCCAACCCCACTGCAGGGCAACCTCTTGGAAACAGCTGCATGGCAGATATGGCAGAGAATAATCCAGTAAAGGATGGAGCTCTATGTACGAGTTGGTATTTAAAGTGCTTCTACATTAAGAATAAGATAAATCCTGAGCAGGAGAATGAACTTCTCGAGCAAGTTTAAATGTGCCAGATCCGTGATTCATGGGTATGACAGACTGTTTCGTACTCTGGGGTGACTTTATTCATATTTTCTCCTCTGACAACAATTCCATTATAAATTGCCCTGACTGATAAAGACATCATAAAAAACATTCTGAAAACCCATTCACTAAGCCATGCATCCATGACTGTGCAGTAGCTAAATTAGCAGGCAAGTCAGTCTAGGAACAGTTAATTTGGGGAAAAAATATTAATTTTCATTTTATAGAAGCAGTGCTTGTGATGCATAGTGATGAATCCATTTTGATTTTAATGTGTCTATCATCTGAAAAATTACTTTCAAAAATACCTTGAAAATTAACCCTTCCTTCATTTTCATTCAATGAACAAACACCTGAGGAGAACAGAGGGACAGAAGGTGATTTTAAAACAAAAAAAAAGCCAGCATTGATGTCACTACCTAAGATGGAATTGATTGCTGTTTATTTAGCCCTTTTCTTGCCTGTAGTTCAGTCAAGTCGAAACCCCATGTGTAACATACCCCAAAAACCAGCTTTGAATACCAGTCAAATCACACCAAGTTAAAAAGAAGTGGAAGGAAAAGATAGAGAAAGAAAATATCACAAATCTGAAGTGTGAGCTGTTCTTTTAAATCAAGAACTGATTTCATAATTCCAATGCACTTCCTTCTACTTCTGAACTTAGCAGGAATAAGAGTTATCTTAGTGGAACCCTTGTAGCAACTTGACTGAGCTCTCAGAAAAGCAGGACAGCCTATGGACACAGTCTTCTTTGCTGTGGTGGCTTCACAGAGTATCAAAATACTTTTTAAAAGAAGATAACAACTTGGTTTTTTATCCTCAGGTAGGCATCTAAGAACTAGTGAGTATTCTGTGAGGAAGGAGTCGTACTGAGCAAAAGGAATATCTGCACATATTCACTGTTATTTCCTTAATGGCATTTTAAAGGAGTTACAGAGTTACAGAATGGATCAGGTTGGAAGTGAACACAGTGGGTCATCTGGTCCAACCTCCCAGCTCAAGCAGGGCCATCCCAGAGCATATAGCACAGGATTGCATCCAGATGGTTCTGGAACACCTCTTGTGAGGCAGACACTGCAACCTTCCTTGACCTGCTGGAAATTATTTTCCTAATGCACCCCAGGACACCCTTGGCCTTCTTGGACACCAGGGTACTGCTGGCTCATGGACAACCTGGTGTCCGCCAGAATCCCCAGGTCCTTCTCCACAGAGCTGCTTTCCAGGAGGTCAGCCACCTGCCTGTAACAGCCTGAAACAGATAAAGAAATTCTCTCCTTTTGATGAATTATCTTTATATATCAGACAGATGTTATGAATAAATATTTACAGAGTCCTTTATCAAGTCATTAGTAGCCTTAGATGATATAACCATCAACTGATAAGGAAAAGTTTGTAATCACCTCCACCAGCAGTTACTTATCTTCTTTACTCAAAACTGTGTGTACTATTATTTGCTCCAGGAGCATGAAAGCCTTAAATTAAAGGTGTGCTAATAATGAAAGATTTCCTATATTTCCTTAGATTGGCATCCTAGAAGAGATCCCTATTTGGGTGCAGCCTTTTGGCCCTAGCTCTTAGGAAATTTAATTCATTACTATGAGAAATTGCAGAAACAAGTTATTTCTATAGAAATTCTCCCTTATATGCAGATGAACTTCATTGGATTTGTTTTGGGATTTTTTTTCTTGCTGCATTATAAATGCTAAACTGTGTGGAATGCACGTTGTAAAGCAACAAGCAGGCTATAAATTGTTTGCCAAATATCACACCTTGTGGACTGGCCACATGAGCACAGCGAGGAAGGAGAGTGCTGATATGGCATGAATAATATATGATGTATCCTCAGTTCTGTAATCTCAGTATTTGTTTCCCCTTTTACCAATGAAAGCAAGCAAGAATAAATTTTAGGATTTAGCAAGTGTCTATTTTGTTTCACATGGAGGAATATTAAGAATTATTAACTGGACCTGTATTTTTTAGATGGCATAGTTGCCTCAAGTTACTTCAGTTTTTGGCAATTCTAGAGAATTACAAGGACAAGTGGGCAGTTCCCAAGTAGCCAGGCATTTCACCACATGGATACAGAGTAAAGAAAACAGAATTTAAATACACCCCTTTCTTCACTGGAAGACTACTGTAGTGAGATAATAAGTAGCCTTATGTTGCTCCTAATTCTCTTTTTTCTCAGCCTTGCAGCCGAGTGCCCCTTCTTTATCAATAGGGAGGAAGGCTAGTGACTAATGTAAACCAAGCAGTCCTCTCTAGGGGGCTGGGAAATAAAAAAAATTAAAAACCTCAAATAAAACCAAATAGTCCTTCACCTAATAAAAAAGTCTCATTCACATATGTGATCCTAGATGCCTACAAAAATCGTATCTCAGATCTGCCCTGAAGGTCTGAGGTAAAGAGAGAGACTTGGCCTTTGAAGAGAAAAAGGTCACAGGGATTATTTCCTTAGGGAAAAAAAATTAATCCAAAAGGCTTTGGATTTTTTTTTTTGAGGCTTTTCCACCTCAAAAACAACAAACAAAAAAACCTCATGACACGGAAGTTCCTCTAAATAAAGGGAAAAAAACCCAAAACCATAAACAAAGCAAGAGCTGGAAACAGTCACCCAGCATGGAAAATTAACTAAAATGATGGAAAATTATCAAACTGAACAGCAAATAGTTTTATAATGGGAAATATCAGGCAACCCTAGAAAAAACTGAATCTTCCATTCCCACCTGTAATCACCACCACTGCACTCTTAATAGGTAATCTACAATTAGACACAGACGGTGAGAGAGATGGTGCAATCTTCTGTTGATGCCTGTGGTTGTATATTTTGTTAAACAATGTGCTCAGGCAAATTAAGGGCACTCCTGGAGATTTCTCCTTTAGCTCTCCGAGCTCACCTCTCACATCAGAGGGCAAGACTTAACAGCCAAAACAAACAGTGTAAAGAGAAACTCTTGATACAGATAACCTGGATAATGTTAGAATTTCGTGTTTGCTATTGTTCTAGTGAATTCTGAGTGATGATAGGAAGACTATTCCACATAAGTCTCTTTTCCTACAAATGACAAATTAATTTACTAAGAATTTTACTTTGGACAAAACACAAAGGAAAAACAAAATCATCTTATGCACGAGTGCATGCTGAGAGGTAAAAGCAGAATTCTATTACTGAAAAAAAATTTAGTAGGATATTTTAGAAAAGCCCTTTTCTGTTTTTAAAATAAATTGCATTGTGTTCAGAATGCTTCAAAGTGGTGTTTGGGTTGAAATCCATACTTTAACGGGGTTGATACGTAAATATTAAGTTAAACAAGCTTGACTTTTCACAGTAAGACCTTGTTTTATTCCCCATAAAATTACACTGAAAAAAATATTTTCCAATCATTTTTTAAGTTTTCTCTGTGGGGCAACGGTTGGGCAACAAAGCTCGAAGTACAGCAGAGCTGACAAGTAATAGGAACATTCTGACCCTAGTGGGTCAGAAGCCCTAGGAAATGCAAACAAGAGTGTAGAAGGTAGAATTAAGGGAGGTATAGTTGCTTTGTTTTAAAGAAATCATGTGGTAATATAATGTTGCTAGGAAACGTAACGATTCAAGCCCCTTTTTTGGGCAGCAGAAATGTTTTGTTTAAGGAAATCATAGAAACAGGAAAAGTATATAAAGGTTGCCGTGCTTTTAGTAAACGGGCTTTTGCTTGCATCAAGCTGTGTCCCGTCTCATCAGTCGTCGGCATTTCTCCATTTGATATCAAAGAATAATAAAATACACAGAAAACTTCTTTAGAATTTCTTTAATCCATCTACACTGTTTTATCATAAAAACATTGATTTGCTTCTTAGACATTTGTGTCTTAACTTGAAGACCAATTTGCAAATAGTTTTTTCTATTCATGAGAAGAGAAAATTAATAAGGCAGATTCACAAAGGCTCTCAAGGAAGGAAAGATGCCAGCAGCATGTTTTGAAAACTCAGACAAAGATATGTCTTCCATCTTAATTAAATATCCAGGAAGAAAAAAAACCAAAAATTTTCCCAGAGTAAGCAAGCAAGTGCACTCTTTGCACATCCCTCACTTTACCACTTCTTTTTGTGGTCTTCCTGCAAGAAAAACACTAATTACCGTATTCAGAACAAAGAGCTAGAAACCTGAGCTGAGCCGAGCCACTTTTAATTCAATGCTGTTCCTTCACCATCACCAGCAAAATGAAGTTAGCTTGAGCAGAGGCAAATAATTATAACCATTATAAAATAAATTATATTTTTTCAGATACTAAGATGTCACACAGTTTAAGATAGTAACAGCTTCTCCTGATAAAACCATTAAGCTTACGCTACTATCTTGGGGTGTCTTTATCATGTGTATCCCCTACCATCGCTCTATGCCCAAACACGATTCCTGTGCCTTTAAACTGAGCCCGGGAGAGGAGAGAGAAAGAGGCCAGGCGAACTTTTCAAAGCAGTCTGTGCTTCAAGGTCGCTACTCCTCTGCGTACAGCTGTGTGGGGAGAAGAGTGGAGGAAGCACCCTTCCTGCTTATTTCCAGCCAGCTTTTCAGCTCTTTTTCTTCGGAGAGAGATGGAGAGAAAAACTTGGTTTTGTTCCCTTTCTCCTTTGGACTTGCTCAAACCACCAGAGCGTCTGAACTCCACCGGGGGACCTTCCCCCGGCCTAGAGTGGGGCACCCACATCGACCCAGCTCCAAGGAAGAGGAGAGAGACCACCCCCGCAGGAGGACTCTGAAATCTTCCAGGTTTCCTCTCCACAGTGAGAGAGATTTCGTTGTTTGGCATTGTTGTTGTTTTCCTGTGTGTTTGTTAAATAAATAGCTCTTTTTTTCCCTTTCACATTCCTCCGGGGAATAGTTTTCTTTCCCGAACCTGGTGGGGGAGGGGCGGCAGTACCCTGCCTTTCTTTGAGAAGACATCCTTTTGGACATTTTCCTTGAATTTGGCCCAAACCGGGACAACTACATTTTCCCAGAAATAACTCACATGATGAAGAGACAAATTTAAAGAAAATTTATGATTACTAGGACTAGCTAATTTACTAGTCTTAAAACTGATCTCAGAATGGAGAAACCTCTATGGAGTTACCAAATCTTCAATCTCCTAGAACTTAGTTAAGATCAGTTCCTTTCATCCAGTGGACTTTGCACAATATATGTGACAGAATGTCTTTAGTCACAAAACTATTTTGACAATTTAGAATCAGTTTTGTTAAGTAATGTAAGGCGGAAAAGTCCACAATCAGTTGCAGAAATATTTTGCCCCCTCGGAAGGCAAAACCGTACTCAGAATGGCCACTTTTGAAATCCACATACTAATTATTGTTAGGTTTGGGATTATGGTTTTCACTTAAATTGTAACGCTTTCTTTCTTTCCTCCCCAGGACATGGCAAAATACCCTGGCAACAGGTATCTTGCCTCTCAACACACATCATTATGCCAGCCAAATCTATAAGACTTGCAAAAAACGGCTCTCAGACTTTTAACCTGACAGTATTTGCTAAACAAAACCCCTGAGTCAGAGCTGCAATAGCATCAATCTGAATATTTTGAAGCTGTGACAACTCTGAAAAAAGTTAATTCAATCAGAACAACAAACACTCTCAGATTATCATGTTGCTTTAAGGAAATGCAACTATATATATATAAAATTCAGGGGTTTGACTTAGTTCCATTGTGATGTCTTACACGAATCTGGTTGTTGCAGCTAAAAACGTCTTTCTGACATTAACTTTCTTTCCTATCTAAAGGAAAATTGTTGGCTTCATAGAGTTTAATTAGGCACCCTCTAGGACTTTTTCTGATCCAAAATGCAATGCCTTCTAGGCAACCCCAAGCATTCACATACTAAACAGCCCTGTCAGCCATGGACAGCAATCAGCCTTAGCCATAAGGAAAAACATTGTGCAGAAATGCCTAGGTTCAGGCTGGAGCACTGCAGAAGAGTCATCATGAGTGTAAGTGCAAAAAATGGTGAGGGGAATGCTCCATCTAATTACTGAATGAGAGACCTGAGTAGGCAAGAAGAAATGAAAGAGCCCATTCTCCACTCTCCTGGGACGCATGCAGACTAGTCATCAGCATGACACCAGTAATCCTCATGTCAGATTTCTTCAGATTATTATGGAGAATGAAGAGAGCAAAGGAAATTCAGACCCAAGTTTCAAAAAAAGTTTTCTGCAGGGATTAAATCTGTAATGATATTTCAACAGTGGTTAAAGAGGACTATGCACTCACCACAGATCGGTTTGCTGGCTGAGACTTTG
This sequence comes from Aleadryas rufinucha, assembly GCA_013397815.1. NCBI lineage: Eukaryota > Metazoa > Chordata > Aves > Passeriformes > Aleadryas > Aleadryas rufinucha. The sequence continues at coordinate 7,882 of VZTH01016728.1, read as the reverse complement.
CTAATTATATTTTTCTGAGAGGACTGTCAAAAAGTGTTAAATCCCTTCACCAGAGTATTAAACCACTTGTTACACTACCTCCTGGAGACCCATTCCCAGAACCTCTTGTGATCCATAGCGCAGGTCCCCCCAGTGTCAGAGAGGTTTCTGATTCATTATTCATCTTTATTATAAAAACTTTTACCGGAAACTTTGTATTCTGGGAATTGAGGTCACAGTGATATTTAGGACTTTCTCTTCACTATCATAAAATAACTAGACATGTAGATAACTAAACATGTAGAAAAACAAAATTAAACTACAGTAAATTGGTTTTACTTTAGAAGGAAGTTGAAACATTAATGCGGCAACATTCACCCAGCCACTGGTAATTTTCTTTGCTTCTTTTAGGATCAAATAAGCCTCATCTTCCTTGGGTTTCCCCTCCAGGATACTTCACACACATTAAGCGTTAGAAGTCAAAAAGTCAATCCTTTCTTTAGCAGGAAAGACAAGGGTCTTCCTGGCTGCTTTACAGGGGTATAAATAGGACAGCACAAGGTGAAGAAATAAGTAGTGAAAACTTGCTGACGGCATTTTGACATAATTCTCCAAGTTCCCTGTTTTTAAGAGACACCAGTGTTTGAACTCCCAGCGGAACAGCTTCAGAAAACAAACCTCATCAAATGTTAAACACTTTAGACTGCAAAAGATTAAGTGGGATTTTTATAAATTCTTCTTATGTTCAGGATCCCTAATGCCAGCAGAGAGTTTGCTCTTAGAATTAAGAAAGGGGAAAGTACTAGGCAATTACAACACAATAAAATATTTTTTAATCATTACTTAGGAAGACCAAGCTTCTGATGAGCATCCTTACGTCTTGGCTGCCAGCTGAGAGAAACAAATTGGTGTGAAAAGTATGAAAAAAATACTTGATAATTTTCTTTTCACACACCTCATCCAAGCCAAGACCTTTTGCACATTCACAATTACTATCTTTTTAAAATCAAATGTGCAACTACCCCAGTCGTGAAGGGAAAGAAAGGAGAGAAAGGAAGGCAAGGAAGGCAGGAAAGGCAAAAAGAAAGTAAGGCAGAAAAAAAAGAAAGGCAGGAAGGCAGACAGGCAAAGAAAGAAAGAAAGAAAGAAAGAAGGAAAGAAAGTCTGCATAAGAAAAACAAAGCCTGACCCCTCTTCCCAGGGCTTCCTGCTGAACTGAAAAAAGTGTCCCCTTGGAAAAAGTGGGCACTAGGGCAGCATGGCAATGCAATAGATCTTTAAAAAAAAAAAAAAAAAAAAAAAAAAAAAAAAACAACCAACTTATTCCCAACTTATTCTAGATTTTTTTAATGGAGATTCCACCCATACAACACCAGGAATCTCCAGTCTGATGGAGAATCAGGTAATTTTAGTCTGGGTTTCAAACTAAGGGTGAACCCACATATCATTTATGCTTTTCAGCCTGTTCTTCAAATGTAGGGATTGCTTATCGCTGATTTCATGGAAGAAAACCCCTTGATGTCTTTTCTAGGAATCAGAATGAAGCAGAAAAATGGGTACTCTAGCAACAAAAAAGAAAGCTCCTCTCCAAGAACAAAGAAATTTTGCCTTCATTCACAACACAACTTATCACAGTTACAAATTATCGTATTCAATTCAGTATTGGCCAGCCTTTACAGTGGCATTATAGAAAGACAAAGGTTAAATTAGCTGAATGTACTTTGAATAAGGAAAAATCATTCAAATAGAGAAAAGTTGACCTACAAAGAGGATTCATGCAAAACTCACTGATGTTGATTGAGACAGAAAGAACTTCTTTACGTAGAGGGTGGCAGAGCACTGGAACAGACTACCCAGGGAGATCATGGAGTCTCCCTCTCTGGAGACATTCCAAATCTGACCCTGCCTTGGCAGGGGCTTGGACTGGGTGAACTGCAGAGGTCCCTTCCAACCCTACCATTTTGTAATTCTGTGATATTAACAGGATACTTTTATCTTAAGGGCAGTCTCTCTTGCTCTCATAAAGTCCACAGAGCCTGTAGCACAGTGCAGGGTGTGCCTGAACCTCAGGAGCCAAGGCATCAGCCTTTCTGGGCTGATCACGTGAGATGAAGTGAGCCCAAATGCCCAGGCAAGGACTGAAGATAGAGAGGCTATCTGATTAAACAAACCATTACAGATAAAACACATTTTAAAATGCACTGATTTGTCTTCTGACTNCCGAACCTGGTGGGGGAGGGGCGGCAGTGCCCTGCTTTGCTTTGAGGAGACGTCCTTTCGGACATCTTTCCTTAAGATTGGCCCAAACCGGGACACTGCAGCTGTTATTTTTCACGTGGAAGCTGGGCAAAGATCAGGCTGCGGCCCCCAGCAGTCACAGCAGATGTATATTATTGGGAATATGCTTAGGGTGACATAGTCACACTTTCTCCAGAAAAGCACTTAATTTGCAAGCCAGATTGGATATCTCAGTTTGTTGGTAATGCACAGCACTCCTCTCAAACACTTCTGTGGCCCTGTGAGCTTTGGTTACTTCTTTGATGCTAGATCTTCCTTGGAGAACTCTGAAATGAAAGTGACGAATGAGCTCCTGTCAGGTGCCATTCCCTGGGTGGCCTTAAATCCATTCAGTTATCTGTTACGCTGCCAGCCCTGACAATGATGAACACAAGGCAGGCAGCTGACAACACCTCTACCGATTACAAAATTCAAAAAAGAAAAAAAGAGAGATAGATGGAAAAAGGTATGATTGCCACCATTTGATGCTTCACTCACCCCACACTGCCTTCAGAGGAGCTGCTTGGGGAGGGAATTTTGAAGTCTGTTTATGCAATTATATGGAACAGGATATCCAGCATCCCTCATCTTCATCCACTAAAGCTGAGCATTAGACTGCTCAGGTGCATTGCCTTTTCTTTAGTCTCTTTAACTGTCTGTGGTTCACATTTATTGCAGACAGAGATTCCGACGGGTTTGTCACACAAACAGTGACCACAGAGCAGTCTGATGACACTTCTATTTTCATGTGCCATGGACATGGTGTCTCTGCTAGTCAAGGAAGAGTCTCACAAAAGGATGAAAGCTAGGAAGAACTGCTAGCCTTGACTGTTGCATTTATGGCAGACCACAAAGCAGCCTGGTTTTCTCCATAATCCGAACATGTGATGAAAGGTTCGTACACAAGAAGTGCTCCTCTGGGGATTCTCTACTTTTTTGTCTCCAGCAGTCACACATGCCTGGTTTTATACCTTAAAACAAAATGTGTGCCACTGCGCTTCCATTCCAGAGTCACAAGAGTCTCACCCTAAAAAATTTCTGTTTAAACCACTCTGAAAGAAAACCAGGGAGTTTTGCTTTTAAACTAAAATCTTTTTCTGTGGCATCTTTTCATTTTCCACCTCTAAAACATATAAAATCCAAAATTTAGAAGTGTGTCCCTCCCCACATGTCACTTCAGTGTTTTATTTTAAAAAGGCCAATGTGATTATTTCCTGTCCTCGTCACGTCTCAGATTTCCCATGCTCTCTCTTACATTTTGCACCACAGAAAACTTATCTTGCACTGGAGAATAAGGAGCTGCAAAACAATTCTAAAACAAATACCCTTTCAAACAAATGCTTGCACATGGATTTTGCTCAGAACTCACTGTTTTCATGAAAAGTTTAATGAAATCATTTTGTTTATTTTCACTTTCCCAGAAGGGAGGATGTTCATAATGTTGGGTTTGTCCAATTGATACTAACATTTTAAACAAAGGCATTTACTTTTAATCAGCCACTTGAGTTCTGCCCATAGACACTGAAAACATCTCAAAAAAAAATTTAATCTTAGAAACCTGCCTTTAGATGGACAGATCCCTCAAGGTGCTTCTCTCTTGTCATTTACTATTGAGGGAGTGAAAGTATCTGCTGTGGACAAGATATCAAAGTTTGGTTAATAGCAGGTGAGATACCAATATAGTGCAGAGGCCTTTCCTTTGTTTTCTCACATCTAGGTACCAAAACTAGAGTTGACTAAAAAAAAAGTGATAACTTATTTCAGGAAACAACTGCCCTTTCATTAAAAAAAATTACAGCTCTTGAAAAATTCTGTTTTCAAACAGAATATCCCCTACACTACAAGTAATAACTCTGCTTCTCCTGTTCACGTAGGATAGCACTTCAGGCATAGAAAGAAGTACAACGCAGAAAGTACTGTTGACAAAAAAGTTTTGCAGAGGCAATGCAAAAGACCCAGTGGCAAAATGATCTGTACATTTGCAGATTTAATTTTATTTCTTCTAATTATTATGTCAGTTTAATACAGCAATATATACTGGTTTATATGTACTTTATATGTAAGTTTTTGTCCTCCTTGTGGTCTTACAAGTTCAGCTCTCAGTGCTTAGAAAAATGTTGCAACACTGTGTAAGGAAGGTTTGTGTTTCCAGTAGGTAGCTCCCAAGCTGTTCAAGCCTGGGACAGACTGATCCTACAAATTGCATTACTCTCTCCTGTGACCACAGCAGAGACTCAATTTTCTGCACAGATTTAAAATCATCTCTTATTTAAAGTGAGGAACAAGGGAAAAGGAAGCAATCCACCAGATGGGTGCTGCTGAGAACATAGTTCAGAGGATGTTCACCACTGGATTAACATCTGGCAGACATTGCTCCAGAGATGATAATGAGTAAGCCCTCTTTATGGCAGTGGTGATCTTGATGTTCAGACTGTAAGTGAAAGTAGTAAATAGGAAGACTGTAAATAGAAATGCTAACTCTTTTTTCTAGTTGGAAGGCACAGGAGAAATAGCTTTGACTGCTGATAAGTTACTGGATATGAGGTCCACAGTACAATTAGAGAACCAAGTTAATTCTCTTCTTTCAGCCCAAAAAAGGCAACCAATCAATATTTATATCTGTATTACCTGGTGAAAAAGTACAACGAATTATAAAAAAGAGTTACATTTAAAACAACTAAACCTTTAATTACTCAAGGCAATATACTGCAAGCAGTTACTAGACTTGCCTGATCAGTAATAAGCAAACAGCAGAAATGCAGGAAAAGGGAAAAAATAAATTTTTAATATGGGGTTTTTGAAATGCCAGAACCATAAATAAATGTTAGGTGCTAATGACCTCAAAAATCACATCCAGTCCTGACACTCAGCATCTTGAAAATGAGCAATGATTCTTTGGAGGTCCTCCCACAGGGCTAAATGTACAGACATCTCAACACCTCCTGTCCAGTTCCTGAACAAAAACATATCAGCAGATGCTGATGGGAGTAGAGAGCTGCAATTACACCAGGAAATTACACCTGCCTCAGAAAGGTGTCACAGAGAAGCAGAGGAACACAAGACTTCAACCTGCCCATGAACCTGCCTAGCCCCCTCCCATGATCCAGGGCTCCTCTCTCCGTGTGCTACTCCCCCAAGAAGTGCCTCAAAACTCTTCCTAGAGGCCTCCAGCACAGAAAAGTTCATGATACACACAAACAGTATTTACCAGTGGTTGCCTTTGAAAAAGCTTTCCAAATATTTTATTCAAATTTCAGGCTTGAAACAGAGCCAGAACAAAACTTACTCTTCTGCTCATTTTGTTATCAGACCAGTTATAAAGTTCCTTTACAATAAAATACTAGCAGAGTAAGGCCAACTCAACACAACACAACACTTCCACACCCAACACAACATTGATAGGTTTTTCATACTCCCACACCGCAACCTATGTGGTCTGGAGGACCACTTTGACAAGCAGACTGGAGAAACCCGTATAAACTTTCCAACAATGAAACTATATAGTCTGGGATTTCTAAGAAATGCGAAACCTTACAACTTGTGAAAAGATAAGTTGGTTTTGGCTCTCAGGGAAGTTTTTGTGCTCTGATAATCCACTGAGAGTGACTTGTCCTAAACCTGGGACTAACTGAAGGTCTAACTAGTGTGGTCCTGCTGAGGAAAATACTTTACTTAAAAAAAAAAAAAAAGAAGAATGCAAATGCAGGTTTCTCTGAGGTACAATACCGCCCTTTTGAAGCACACCAAAAGGTGTTTATGGCAGAGAGTAGAGTCTGTGTGGTAACTGAATGGATTTGTCTCTCCCAGCAAAGTCTTCATCCTTTCAGCATGCAGTCATACGACAAAGTGGAATGGCTTAAAACTAGAAGATTGATTAGGTATAAAGAAGAATTTCTTTACTGTGAGGATAGTGAGGCACTGGAGCAGGTTTGCCCAGGAAAGCTGTAGGTCTCATCCCTAGAAGCATTCAAGGCCAGATTGGATGGAGCTCTGATCAACCTGGTCTAGTGTAAAGTATCCCTGCCCACAGCAGTTGGAACTACATGGTCTTTAAAGTCTTATACAACCCAAAGCATATGGCACTCTATGATCCAGCTAACTACACTGGTATCTTTTACCACATGAGGCTGCTTGCCATTTTCCAGGCAGATTGAGAAGTCAGGTAGAGGTTAACGAAACAACCACCATTCCTATCTAGGAATCCGTGTTTTGCAACAGTCCTATCCAGGAGAAGAGCTGAAAAACAACAATCAGTTATGGTATCATGTAAAGAGAAACCAAAGGATAATTTACCACAGATGTAAAACAAAAATTGTGCTTTAGAGAGTCTTTTTTTTCCTGCAAGTTGTAGTTATCTAACACTAATTTACACAAAGAGGTGTCTCTGCCTAACTCACTGGGAGAAGAGAAGACTGATTAGCATTGGGATGAAACAGGTTGGCTCAAAACCCCAACAACCTTTTGGTGGGGGGCTCTAGGACTTCAGGAAAGGTTTGGAGATTAGAATGAGAGAAGCTTGAACGAACGCTCTGAAGACCCAGAACGGCATGTTAACAAAAAAAATGAAATTCCTAGAACATAGACTTTAACACATGTGCTCTCTCTGTGACACAGGAGACTGGCTACCATGTGTGAGGCACGGCAATAAATGCATTAGTAACACATCAACATTTGAGAGGTCTCCTTATATTTCCAGCTTGTGTTAATACATTGCTCCTGCTCAGTTCACACTGTTCATTCACAGAGGGACATCATTTAGCTTTCCAAGAGACACAAAATAGAGGGCATTCCCTTGAACTTGAATCAGTTCAGCAATATAAGCCATTATCCAGTAATAATCCATTTTTTTCTGAAATCTCAAAGGATTCCGCTTGCTGCTCAGCAGGCAATAATGGGCAACTTTTATGACTTAATAAATTCTTATGTGCATTTTCCATATTCTACATGATCAAGTTACATTCTTTTTTAAAGACTGCAGTTTTCCAGTTACTGGCAAATTTTGATTACACCAGCCAATACCACTAAAGAAATATCTACCAAGGAAAACACAGAGAGACTAGTGAAGGAAGCTTACAAGATCTCCTGAAGTACGATTCCAAGTCATGCTCTGGATTCACATCACCAGCTGTTGCGAATAAACCTAGCAGCAAGCGGGTACAATTCCATGCTTTCCAACTCAAACCTCTTCAAAATGCCTTCACTGTAAAGGGCTCATGGGTCACCCAAGCTCAGGCAGGCAATGGACTGACTAGAGCAAATTTAGGTCACTGGATGTGGTCCTTCAGTCTGCTCTTTATTTTGTGCAGAGGATGAGGCACTGGAAAAAGCTCCTAGTGTTTCTCCCAGCAAGCAGAGAGCCTTTCAGCTGCGGGAGGTGTTAACATCCTGCTATTCAAGACAATAAAGCCGTATTTACAGAGCTTTGCCTGGAGGCCTGGGGCTTCCTGCAGGGTTGTGGCCCAGACCTTTCTATTTTTTTTTTAATTATTTTACATATATCCCATTCTTTTCCTAATCCTACAGCAATGAGTACTTCTGCATGTGACCTCTGTTTTTTGCAATGCCTTAAAGAAATAAAAACACAGAGGTAGTGGTGCCATGAAGATTTTTTGCTTTTTATATATAC
>VZTH01016708.1:23459-44239 GCA_013397815.1 Aleadryas rufinucha | reverse complement strand
CGTGGCCCCGGTGAGTGCGGGGTGCTTCGGGGGGTGCGGACAGGGCGAAGCCGGGCTCAGGCTCCCAGCTCTCCGCTGGAGGCTGCCCGCGGGCATGACGGGGGCGCGGGGACACAGCCCTCGTCCAGTACCGGGCAGGCCGCCCGCCTCCCCCGGCGCAGGGCAGGGAGCTCGAGAGCGCTCCGGCGGCCGGGCTGAGGGGGCCAGCACCCCCATGGTGGCGACTGGGCTCTGGCAGCCCCCCGTGCTGCTCGCCGCTCCCCATCCCGCCCCACGACGGCCCCTGTATCCCGCACCCCGCGAGTCCCCCAGTCCGGCCCCCGATGGAGCGGACCGGCGAGCGGGCGGGCTGCGGGGGGAGCGCAGCTGCCAATGTCACCTTCAGCCGTGCCGGCCCGGGCAGGGACAGCCATCCCGGGAATCCGGGCGGCTTAAGGATGGGAGAGCGGGCTGCTGCGTAAGAGCCACTTGAGCCCTGCTGTCGCCTTGCGGAATATCGCGTCCCCTTATCATCCCGCGGCGTGCCGCTCACCCCCTCCCCCGGCGCGGCCACGCACCCCTTCGCTGCCGGCCATCGCCGAGCCGGAATGTGCCGCGGAGTGGGTGTCCACCCCTGTAGTGCAGGGTAGTGGGAAGGGGTGCCCTGAGCCGTCTGCCCGGCTCCGGTTGCTGCCAGCTCCTTATCCAGCCTCTTCTGTGCTAGCACCCGTTGTGGAGCGGCATGGGAACTTGCCCCCCGCCATCGGCCAGGCCAGCCCCATCACATCGGACGAGGAGTACCTGAGCCCTCTGGAAGAGTTCCCCGAGTCTGGCACCCCCCAGCACCGACCGGCCATGAAGCTGCAGCCAAGAGCCGAGCATGGGGCTGCCCACGGCTCCCCAGAGACCACCTTCAAGGCTGCACCCACCTTTGAGGTGAGACAAAAACTCCCCCAGTTGCACCCTGGTAGAGGGGGTGCAGTGCCCTTTGACTGCAGCGCTATGGTCCTCGGTGCCAGGAGGTGCTGAGTCAGGTCTTTCTACCCTTTGACCTGATGTGGGGTGCTCCCAGCACCTGGGCAGGCTCCCGCAGCAGCTTCCCTGGTACTCGTGTTGTGATAGGGGACACACAGCCCTGAGTGCAGGGGTGGGGGTGCGTGGCCCTGTGTGCAGATGGTGCTTGCTGCTCTCTGACCCCTGTTTCTCCAGGTGTCCTTGTCAGACCAGTCGGTGCTGGAGGGGCAGGATGTTAGCATGAGCGTTCGTGTCCGTGGGGAGCCCAAGCCCATCATTTACTGGTGAGTCCTGCTTCTCTCGGGTCACAGCTGGGCAGAAAAGGAGGGAACAGGCACAGTGACCTCTCCATTTAGGGATGGTTAGCATGGAGCTCTCATCCTGAGCAGGGAGTGTTGGAGAGGGGTTTTTTTGGGGACAGCCAGGCTGGGTGTGCAGGGCCAGGAATGACCATGCTGGTCTCCCTCTGTCTGGAGCAGGCTGAGAAACAGGCAGCCAGTGAAGTATGGCCGCCGGCACCATGTGGAGGAGGCAGAGGGAGTGCGGGGGCTCTTCACACTGCACATCCTGGCAGCGGAGCACACTGACACCGGCTTCTACACCTGCAAGGCCGTCAATGAATATGGCACCAAGCAGTGTGAGGCCAGGCTGGAGGTCAGAGGTAAAACTCCCTAAGTATGTCACCCAAGAACCTGAGGGGCCAGCTGGCTCTAGTGCCCTGCATGAGCTGTGGGGAAGGGACCACTGCAGACCCCCCCTTTGGTGGTGCAACCTAAGAAAGGGACAAGCCAGCCCACCCTGTGATGGCACAGGCAGGGAACAGGAAGGTGGAGCTGTGTGCCTGGGGCTGTCCGCAGAGGCTGGCCCTGCAGCATAAGGCAGACTGCCTTGCTGTCTTATCTAGATGTGCAGCCCTGGGTCCCACCTGTTGCCTGCTGTTCCAGAGCCCCACTGATCTGACCCAGACCCCACTGCTTCTCACAGCCCAACTTTATCCCATGTCCCCCCACATACCCACTTAATGGGGCCAAGCGCTGCTCCTGGCTGCCCAGGGAGGGCTTTTGGCCTTGGGGGCTCTGTAGGAAACATGTCCTCATGCCCTGCAGCTTGCTCCCTCCTTGCCCCAGGCTGCCTACAAGCTGTGTGCTAGGCACAGGGCAACTTGCAGGGGTCCCTCCCTGCCCATTTCCAGCAATGTCCCATACACATGGGACTTGACTGTCCAGTCCCCTTTCCTTGCTATCGCTCCTCAGCCCTGCTCTGCTCCTCCTAGGACCCCAAAGTATGCGTGCAATTTTGAGGCGGTTGGGGGGGGAGTTGGGACTGATAGCCAGGCTCTGCCTGGTATCCCCAAGGCCAGGGAAGGAGCCTGTAGGGATGAGTGATGCTGCCTCCCTCCTCTTGCCCTTTGCTGTGTGTGCCCTGCTCCCCCCAGCCCTCCCTGCTGATGGCTGCCTGAGCCCCCCTGGGCTGTGCCGATGCCACCTCGGCCTTGGCTGCACTGCTTGTACTCTGCCGGGATTATGCTCCCAGCCTACAACAAAGCACGGCGGCACGGGGGTGGGAGCGGAAGCTGTCCCAGTGTCCCACGACTGGCAGGAGCTGGGCTGCAGGGGTGACGGCCCAACCCCAGCCCCTCTTGGGGGGCTCAGCAGATGGCTCCGTGCCTTTTTGCCCACTTGCACCCCTCGTGCCGGCGCTGGCATGTGTGTCCGTGCCGGTCCCGTCGCTGCTGCACTAACCCTTCTGCTTGCTGATTGCGGTTTTTGTCTGTACGCAGGGGGAGTACGATAAGGGGGTGCATCTCTCAGAGCCGCAGCTGCGGGGCTCTTAGTTGGACACCTCTTAGGCAGTGGACCTCACCTTGTGTTATTACCTCCTTCTCCATCCGCCGCCTCGTCCTGGACACACCGCGGGGACGTGCGGGCCCTCGACTGCGGGCAGGGGCTCGCCAGATGGCCGGGGCAGGCATAACTGAGGCGGGGTGGGGGAAGCAGCAGGGGAGCAGCAGGCGCCCCCTCAGCTGGGCCAGGGTGCCCATATGATGCTGTCTTGTCTCTTGCTCCATCCGTTTGTCCCTGTCTGTGTGTTCTGCTGCCTCTCTCTTGCTGCCCAGGGAAAGGGAGCGGGGAGCTGAGCCCACGGTTGCCGCTGTGCCGGCCAGGGCTGTAGGGAAGGGGCTGCAGTGCGGTGGCAGCTCTGTGACAGTCACCTTGGAGCATGGGAGACAGGAGACCCCAGGGACCCCACAGGGGAACACCCTGCCTGAGCTGCAGGGGGGAGGGAGAGCAGTGGCCCCTTTGGCTTCACGGTGGCCACTCAGGTGCCAGCTTGGCCACCAAGAGATGTCCCTTGTAGCCCCAGGGCTTGGGTCTGTCAGGAGCATCCCCTGGCCGTGGGTCTCTTCTCCCCAGGGAGGGGGCTTGACGGGGGGGCGGGCTGCGAGGCCGTGACCCTTTTTTTTTGTAGCTCTAATAAAATCTGTTTGGTAAAGCGCTGTGTGGTGTGTTCCTGGCACGGACACCTCCCCTCACCCCCAGCCCCCTCCCTGGCTCAGCTCTGCTTTCCACATCTCGCCTCCCCCCCCCACCCTTCCCTGCTGCACTCCCTGCCTGCTGCACCAGGCCCCCTCCCTGCATGAACCACTGCCCTGCACGTACTCCCACTTCATCCCCGCTACCTCTCATGGTTGCTTTTCAGTTGCTGAGATGCGTCTCTCTCTTTCTTTCTCTCTCTCCCCCCTCCCCGGGCAGCTCGCCCCGAGTGCCAGTCCCTGGCCATCGTGGTTCCCCTGCAGGACTTGGTAGTCGGGGCGGGGGAGCTGGCGGTCTTTGAGTGCATGGTGGCCGGCCCGCCAGACATGGACGTGGACTGGCTGTCCCGGGGCCGGCTGCTCCAGCCTGCCCTGCTCAAATGCAAGATGCATTTTGATGGGCGCAAGTGTAAGCTGCTTCTCACCTCTGTGCATGAAGACGACAGCGGAATCTACACCTGCAAGCTCAGCACTGCCAAAGGTAAGCGGTGGGCATGCAGGTCCCCCAGGGGGGTTCTCACTCAGGGCTTGGCCCTAGGCGGGGTGGATAGACCCCCCCTGCCCTGGGCTCAGGGCTCTTGTCCTCAGGGATGTAGCTGTGAGTGCTGTAGGTGGGGGACAGGGGGATAGGGAGTGGTTGATGCCCCAGGCACTGGTAAGATTTCTCTGGGAAACCTGGTGTGCATCAGTTCTTGGGCTCCAACACCCTGAGCCCTGCAGCCCTGTCCCACCCTACTCCACTCAGCTCCTCTGCCGGCATGCATGCGGCTCCCTGAAACATGGGAAGATGCATTTGCACCATGGCTGCATCAGGTCGATGCAGGCTTGGGGTCCAGCTGTCCCTGTGCCCTGGCTCCAGAGCTTCTGGGCACCCAGCTCCAGTACTGACATGTCTCTGCTGGCTTGGGAGGTGGTGAGGAAGTGGGCAGGGAGTCAGGGCTTCCCAACGTCTCCCACCAAACTGTCACTGGTGGCAGCTCAGCAAGAGTAGCATGGGCCTCTGTCCCATGGCTCTGACACGCCCGTGCCTGTGTATGTTGCCCACAGCTCTGTCCCACACAGAGTCCACTCTCCAGCCCACCTAGGCAGCAGGATGGGGGGGGTTGCAGGAAGAAGCAGCATTCCCTGCACCCTGTGGCTGGTGCCTGTGCACCCCTCCATGAAGGATGCTGTATGCCTGTGGGGCTTTGAGGGTAGCAGCAGTTTGGGGCTCAGGGAGGTGAGGGTGTGCCTGAGAACGGTGTTGCCCATCCTCGCCCAGCGTAGGTGACAACACCGTCATTGCAAACTGGTCCCTGCTGGAAATCCCCCCACCTGGAGCATCCAGCCTGCACCTGTCCCCATGCTACTCCTTGGATGCTGCATGTGGTGGCGCTACCTGCTTAAGCATCACTGCCCTGTCCCCAAGGGGATAGGCCAGCTGTGATCCCCTGCCCTATGGGGAGGACAGGGCATTCTCCCACCCCACCTTGCTGCTGGCACCTGTACTGCTGTAGAGAGAGGAAAGAGGTGCTTGCTGCCATCAGAGCCCCAGCCCTGGGCATGTGGTCCCCAGCCATGGACCTTGCACAAATTTGTACCCCCCTGCCCTGCACAGGGACAGAGCCTGGAACCCCACACACCTGGGCTCAGCCCCCACCATGTATGGGGTATGCTCACCCACAGCTACACTCGTTGCTGGGTTGCAGCCGGGGGGTCACAGGTTGCCTCCTGCCCTGCACAGGCATGAGCTGTGCGGGCTCACCAGTGCCTGCTCTCCTCGCAGATGAGCTGACCTGCAGTGCCCGGCTGACGGTGCAGCCCTCTGTGCAGCCACTCTTCACCCGCAAGTTGGAGGATGTGGACGTGGTGGAAGGGCGGACAGCGCGTTTTGTCTGCATGATCAGTGGGACTCCCCCTCCGACAGTTACCTGGACTCATTTTGGTAACCCCCAAGCCCAAAGAGCTTGCCAAGGGCCCTGCAGGGCGACCCTTCCTCATTTCCGTCGGGGCTGCACACAAAGGCTGCACCTGGCTGGGACTGGAGGGGATGCTGCTACTGATGCTGGTGTGTGTCTCTGCACAGGTCTCCCAGTGCAGGAGGGGGAGAACGTGCGGATTCAACAGGATGGAGGGCTGCACTCATTGGTCATCGTGCATGTGGGCAGTGAAGATGAGGGGCAATACAAGGCAACCGCCAGGAACACCCATGGCCATGTGGAGTGCTCTGCTGAGCTCTATGTGGAGGAGCCACGGCCATCTGCAGCCTCCCAGATGTAAGAGTTGTACGGTCACTGGAATCTGTTTCCCCCTGCTTGCTTCCCTCTGGGACTTGGTATACAACAGGCTTATGCAAAGCCTAGGGCCGGGGCTGAGCTGGGGGCACCGCATCATGCTCCCATCCTGAGCATGTGCGGGCTCTTGCAGCTCTAAGCTGGAGAAGATGCCATCCATCCCAGAGGAGCCAGAGCAGGTGGAGACAGAGGCAGAGTGCTTCACCATGCCCGATTTCCTGAAGCCACTGCACAACCTGGACGTGGTGGAGTCGAAGGAGGCCGTGCTGGAGTGCCAGGTTGCTGGGATGCCCTACCCCTCCATCACCTGGTACCACAATGGCTCCCGAATTGACAGCACTGATGACCGCAAGATGATGCAATGTAGGACTCCTTGCTGCCCTCCCCACCCCCTGGGGTCCCTCTACACAGGGTGGGAGAAGGGGGAACACCCTTGGAGGAGTCATCACCTCCCAGACCTTTACACCCCATGAGGCAGGAAGGGGAGCTCCGTGCTGCTTAGCTGGTGGGGTCTTACCTGTGTTCCCCTGTTCTCCACCAGATAAAGACATCCATCGTCTAGTATTCACGGCTGTCAGCCACGCACATGCTGGTGTCTACAAGAGCGTCATTGCCAACAAAGTGGGGAAGGCCACGTGCTATGCACACCTCTATGTCACCGGTAAGCAGCAGTGGACACCACTTGGGATGTGCAGCCACTCACAGCCACCCTGCCAGGCTGTGCCCCAGGACTGTTGCGAGGTCCTAGGGGAATAGGATCACAGGGCAGTTCAGGTTGGAGGGGACTTCAGGAGGTTTTTAATCCAATCTAGAAGTGGGGCCAGCGGTGCAGTTCTCATCTTGTGGGGTCAGGACCCATCCCTGGACCACTAGGTCCTGCATGAAGCTTGCTGGCAGTGCCAGTCCCACAGGGGCTGGCAGGCTGAGCCCCCACCAGGAAAACAGAAAGAATTGCTTGCCTCATCCATCCCCTCAGCCAGTATCTCCCACAGTGTGAGGCAGATGCCCTGATGAGCTGGGGCAGTGGCCATGCTTGCATCCTTACCCACTTCCCCATGCAGATGTGGTGCCAACCCCCCCAGACGGGCCCCCCACTGTGGCCTCAGTGACCGGAAGAGCCATCACGCTGACCTGGAACAAGCCCAAGTGGCTGGACACTGCCATAGGTGAGGGGGCAGGGTATGGGCAGGAAGATGGCAGGGGGTGGGCAAAGCCATGATGGGACACATGGGCTAGCCCCATGCCAGGGGCTCTGCACTGACCCTCTCCCCTTGCAGACCCCAACTCAGTGACCTATGTGGTGCAAATGCAAGTGCTGGGCACGATGCAGTGGGTGGTGCTGGTGACCGGTGTGCAGGACACCACCTACACAGTGCACAGGCTGACCAAGGGTGCCCACTACCTCTTCCGTGTCATCACTGCCACTCCCAAGACCAACAGCAAGCCCTCCCCACCTGTGGGGCCTGTACAGCTCCTGGACCGGGGTGAGAAGGGTAGTCAGGAGGGAGTGGGCAGCTGGGGTTGAGGTCTCCATCCCTTGTCAGGTGGTAAGCTGCCCAGGGCTGGGTGGCATGGAATGGGGAGGGGTTGGTGACAATGCATTTGGCAGGTCCCTACCTGGAGGAGGCCCCAGTAATCCTGGACAAGCCAGATGTGGTGTATTTGGTAGAAGGCCAGCCAGCCTCCATCACCATCACCATCAATCATGTGGAGGCCACTGTCACCTGGAAGAGGTAGGATGTGACACTGTGCCTATTGCCTGACCCATGCCTAGCATCACCCCACAGGATGCATAAAGAAGGACTTCCACATCACCTCTCCATGCAGCCCACTGTGTGTGTGGGGGGGGTTCCTTCCCTGGGACTGGTCTGCAGGTGCCCACAAGGGTGATGTCCAGGGCTCTGAAGAGTTAGGGGGGTGGGTCATAGGGCATACTGCTGCCCCTGTATTGAGGGGCAAGAGCCATTGAGGAAGCAGAGCTAGCAACAGGGTGTGAGCACTTTGCAGGGGCTGCGGGGTGGGAACTGGGGCTGACTGTGGGTAGGGAGGTGGTCATGGGGGTATGGGGTGGGATCTATCAACGGGGCAGTGGGTCTGCCTGTGGAGCTGTGATGTGACAGCTGGTGTACCTGCAGGGGTGGGCAGGTGCTGGGGGAACTGGAGGGCACGTGTGAGATGATGATGCCAGACGACGACCAGCACTGCCTGCGGCTGCTGCGTGTGGGCTGGGGGGCTGCGGGGCTGCTGGCCTGTGAGGTGAGCAACCGCCACGGCACTGCCCACTGCACACTCCGCCTCTGCCTCGCAGGTAGGTGCCCCTGCACTGGGGGCCGTGTCCCTCTCCTGGAGGGTGGCATCACCCTATGGTGCTCCAAGACCATATGCTGGGGGGGGGGGGCATTGTCCTGGAGGGTGGCATTGCTCCATGGTGCCCCATGCCCATATGCCATGGGGGCACTGCCCTATAGCATGACACTGCTCCTCAGTGCTTCACACTCATATGTTGTGGGGATGCTGCTCTACAGGGTGGCGATCATGGGGATGAAAAACCATGAACCATGCATTGGCACTGCTGCCCAGTGTCCCATACCCATGTCTGACCTGGTCATAGGTGTCCCATGTGTCCCATGACTGTGCAGATGGGGAGGCAGTGCCTCATGATGTCCCTCAGCAATATGCCATGGGTGGCACTGCTGCAGGGTGTCCCATCCCTGAGTATTATTGGGAGGCACTTCTCCCAGTGCCCAATAGCCAAGAACCACAGGGGACACCTCCACAATGCCCCACAGTACCCCACATCCACATGTAACATGCGACGCATTACCACAGTGCTCCATCCTATGTGCTGTGAGTGGCACTGCCCCACAGAGCCCCACTCCAACGGAGAACTGACAAATGCTGCTACAGACACATGCCTTTGGTGGTCTGCCCTGTAGAGGTGTCCCACTTCCATGTGCATTGGAGTGGCTCTGCCCCATGTCACTCCATGCCCCTACCCCAACTTGCAGGGCCTCACAGCTGTACATCCCATGCCAGTGGCAGGGAGGTGACACTGCCCCGTGGTACCCCATGCCCCGTCTCTCGGCAGAGGCACCGCGTTTTGAGTCCATCATGGAGGACATCGATGCTCAGGAAGGGGAGACACCGCGATTCGCTGTGGTGGTGGAGGGGAAACCGCTGCCAGACATCATGTGGTACAAGGTGGGCTGGGACCCCCCAACTCCTTCCTCAACCATATTCTCACCAGACCCACACACTTCACTGCCTCACCTGGGTTGCTGCACTGATGATCAAGGATGTGTCGCATGCCCTATCCATGGGAGAAGGGTGGTGGGAATTGGTCAGGGATGGGACAGGATGCCCCCAACATCCCTGCCACCCCCAGGATGGAGAGCTGCTGGAGGAGAGCAGCCACCTGAGCTTCGTATATGAGGACAGTGAGTGCTCGCTGGTAGTGCTGGGTGCTGCTGAGCCTGACAGTGGCGTCTACACCTGCACGGCCAAAAACCTGGCTGGGGAGGTCTCCTGCAAAGCAGAGCTGATGGTGCGGGCAGGTATGGCTGACTGGCTCCCCAGCCCCTGAGGGTAGAGCCTGGGTGTCTGGCTTGCCCCCTGCCAGCCCCTTTCCTTCTCCCAGTCCAGCCCACTGCTGATGCCGCCATGGAGGAGGATGCACTGCACAAGGCACGACGCCTGACTGACTACTACGATGTGCACGAGGAGATAGGGAGGTAGGTGGCCACTGGAACGATGGAGCATCCTGGGCACTGCAGGGAGTGGGGTGCTGGAGCCAGGCTGCACCCTGGGACTCCAACATGGGGGACTGAGTTCCATTAAATGCCAGATCCTGGTGTGCTGGGGCTCCTCTCAGCTGTCAATGGATGCTCCTGTGCCAGCTTAGGGTGGAGACATGGGGTGGTCAGAGAAAAGCCAGGCTTGGGGTCTCTCAGTGGATGGTCACAGAGAGCTGTTGAGGCTGTAGGCAGCTCCCTGCAGAGTGGGTGCCTGTGCCAGCTGCTCAAGGAAGGGGGGGGGGTGTCTCCTGCTCACCCACTTTCTTATCCTCCCTTACCCCCACTGCTGAATTGCAGGGGGGCTTTCTCCTATCTGCGGAGGGTGACAGAGAAGAGCACCCGGCTGGACTTTGCTGCTAAGTTCATCCCTGGGAGGACCAAGGCCAAGCAGTCAGCACGGCGGGAGCTGCACATTCTCTCTCAGCTGGACCACGAGCGCATCGTCTTCTTCCATGATGCTTTTGAGAAGAAGAATGCCGTCATCATGGTCATGGAGCTGTATCCTCTGGGCACTGCTCCATGAGTGCACAGCACAGGGGAGGAGGGGAGGCTTTTTGGGGAATGGGTGGGCAGAGTGGGTGCAGAGGAGCTGGGTGTGGGGCACAATTGAGCATGGAATTTCTATGTTCCTTGACTGGGGCCCAGCTGCTCTGAAGAAGAGCTTCTGGACAGGATGGTGAGGAAGCCCTCAGTGTGCGAGTCGGAGGTGAGTGAACGCTGTGGGAGCAAAGTGATGTGGAAGGGAGCAATCCTGCGGACAGTGGGGTCTGTCCCAGCCTAGAGATGTGCAGTACTCATTGTATCAGGCTACTGAGGGGGCCACAGCCCACATCCTCCTCTGCACAGGGCCAGTGTGCGGCTGACCCATGCTCAGAGTGCCCACTCTCCTCACTCCATCTCTTGCAGGTCCGGTCATACATGCGGCAGGTCCTGGAAGGGATCTGCTACCTGCACCAGCATAGTGTCCTGCACCTGGACATCAAAGTGAGTGTGGGTCTTTACAGACTCCTCCTGCCTGGTGCCTCCAGTGAAGGGCTCCTGGTGCACTGGGTGGGGAGTGGTCCTGCTGACAGGGAACATTCCTTCCCTGGGGAAGGCCCCTGCCTCCTGCCAAGCTCCCCTCTGTTCTGCACTGTCCTGTAGCCAGAAAACCTCCTGATGGCAGATTTGAGCAGTGAGCAGATCCGGATCTGTGACTTCGGCAACGCGCAGGAGCTGATGTCTGAGGAGCCACAGTACTGCAAGTATGGCACCCCTGAGTTCGTGGGCCCCGAGATTGTCAACCAGACCCCTGTCTCCAGCGTCACTGACATCTGGTAAGGGTGGCCCTTGGGTGGTCGATGAGCTCCCTGCTATGCCAGGAGAGACTGGGCCCCCTGGAAGGCTTGTGATGTGCAGTAACTGTGCTCTCCTCTCTGCAGGCCTGTGGGGGTTATCGCATACCTCTGGTAAGTGCCCTGGTGTGTCTTTGCAGGAGGGACACTCTTTCCACCCCCTCACCAGTTCCAGAGCTGAGGCTGTGACCATGCACATGACTCCTTACACACTCAGCCTCCTTTCCAGCTGCTCTTACCTCTGCCCTCCCCATGGCACCAGGGCTGAGGTCTGAGGTCCTGTCCTCAGTCTCCTGTACTTGCCATGCTGTTTCCCATGTTCCCATGACCTCAAAGATGGGGTCTGCGGTCCTGTCCTCAGTTCTCTGTACTTGCCATGCTGTTTCCCATGGCCCCATGGCCCAGTGACAATGTCTCCTCCTTGGCAGCCTGACAGGGATCTCTCCCTTTGTGGGGGAGAATGACAAGACAACGCTGATGAACATCCGCAACTACAATGTGGCCTTTGAGGAGAGGATGTTCCAGGGTCTCACCCGGGAAGCCAAGGGCTTTGTCATCAAAGTGCTGGTCAATGACAAGCTGTGAGTGCTGCAGGGTCCCCTTCCCATCCCCTGCCCCTTCAGCATGAGCTTTTGTGCTCAAGGGAGGGTGGGGACCCCTGTGCATTGGGGTGCACAAGGGCAGGCTGGCTGCATGGCTCTGCCAGGGTGCACCATGGGCAGCCAGACTCTCCTGCCCTTCTTCCCCTGGTAAAAGCCTGGGTAGTTCTCATCCAATGGTGTCGGTTCACAGGAGACCCAATGCAGAGCAGACCCTGGAGCATCCCTGGTTCAAGGTGAGCCTGGGCACGGACCCAACGCCAAGAGGCCACGGGGTTCCCTGAGCCTGCTGCAGGCTCCAAGGGACACCATTGTCCCCTCACCCCACAGACCCTGGCCAAAGGGAAGGTCATCAGCACTGACCACCTCAAGCTCTTCATCTCCCGTCGGAAATGGCAGGTGAAGGCAGGGGCTGGGGAGGGAGGGAGCAGGTGGGATTGTGTCTTGGGCAGGATGGGGGGATGTGTAATGGCAGGATGATGCCATGCCACGCGCCTGGGCCTGATCCAGCCCTCTCTGCTGGCTGCAGCGCTCGCAGATCAGCTACAAGTGCAACATGGTGCTGCGGCCAATCCCAGAGCTGCTGGAGGACACATCCAACCACCTTTCCATCGCCGTGCCTCGGCACCTCAAGGAGTCACCAGCACTGTCATCCTCCTCGGACTCAGACGACCTGGATGAGCTGCCCTTCATCCCCATGCCTCACCAGGTGGAGTTCTCTGGCTCCCGCATGTCACTCAATGAGATCCCCACAGATGATGAGACCATTGGGACATCCGAGGGGCTGCAGCCGGAGGTGGATGTCTCTGCCATGGAGTGGCAGAGCCAGGGCACAGGGAAGCCCGGGGTGGCCCTGGGGAAGCGGCCAAGGGGTGCTGGGCCACGGCGACCATGTGCAGAGGTGGAGGCGCCTGGCTCCTCTGATGAGGAAGCCCCTGAAGCCCAGAAGCGGACGGAGTATCCTCGCAAAGCCATGAGGAAGGGTTCCAGCCTGGAGTCCCCCAGGAGTGCCCGTCGAGGAGAGCTGAAGAGGGGTGGCTCTGCTGACAGCGCCCTGCTGCTCCAACAGCTCCCAGGGACTGAGGAGGGGGCTGAGGCAGTCCGAGACCCCCGCCGGGCCCTGGCCAAGGCAGCCTCCATGGAGCTGCCAAGGCGGAAGGTGGTCTGGGGGGAGGACGATCACGCCCAGCGCCTGGAGCTGATGCGCCAGCGGCTGCTGCGGGGCAGCTCTGGGGACAGCAAGGTCAGCGGCCTGCGGGGTCCCCTCCTGGAGACCCTGGGGGTCAGCCCCGACAAGAAAGTCTCACGGTCGGCCCGGCTGGAGGCACCAGCAGTGCCACGGCTGGTGCGGGCAGCCTCCAGCGAAGCCACCTCACCACGCCTCCTCCCCACTGAGTGCCGGCTGCAGAAGAGCAGCTCCTTCAGCCATGGGGACGCCGAACCTGTCGTCCGGCATCGACGCTCTGGTGCACCCCTGGAGATCCCAGTGGCCTGCCTGGAGGCCCAACGGCTCAAAGAGTCCCCCTCTCTCTCTGCCCTCTCTGATGCTCGGCCCACAGTGCCACCAGACACCCCAAGCACACCAACACCCCCTCCAGCAGAGATCACTGTTCCCCAGGCCCCCCCTGCAAAGGCTGCCTCAGGGAGGAGGCGTATCCCTGAGGAACACGGCCCACCTGGGGCCAGCAAGGCTGCCACCACCACAGGGAAGAAGCCCATGGACAGGGGACAGGAAGAGAAGACGCCCACCAAGGCTGCTGAAGCCACTGGGGAGGGGGCTGCCAGGACAGGAGCTCCCACCCCACCACAGCCAACAACCTCTGGCTCCCAAACCCACATAAAGTCTTCCTATGCCAAGATGATGCAAGCCATGGGAGCCATGCCAGGCGGGGAGCCAGCCACCAAGGAGCCCCCACCAACCACCAATGAGCCCCCACCAAACATCAGGGAGACCCCACCAGCCAGCCCTGCAAAGCCCCCTACGCCAGCACCAGCATCAAGGAGGGAGGTGAAGCCCGCCGGCTCCTCCAGCTCCCTGGTCATCCAGGACATCGATTCAGAGGAGGTCTTTGAGGCCAAGTTCAAGCGGGGCCGTGAATCATCCCTCACCCGGGGGCTGAAGCTCCTCACCCGCTCCCACTCTGAGGACCGGCACCTGGCTGGCCCCCCAGTCTCTGACGAGGGCATCTACCGTCCTACACCAGCCGGCGTGCCCCTGGAGCTGCGCAAGGACCGGCCCACCGGGCTAGCAGCCAAGTCCAAGTCGGTGCAGGACTTGCATGAGGTGGAGAAGGATGGGGGCTTCTTCCGCAGGATGTCCATACTCCTCAAGCGGACCCCGCCTGCTGAGAGGAAGAAGAGCATGGGGGAGGACGGAAGCAGTGAGACCCCATCTGGTGGGCGCCGCTTCTCCTGGAGCATGGCTCTGGCCAGCTCCAGGGAGCGGAGGGACTCAGAAAGCGTCAAGTCAGAGCCGGGGGGTGGTGGGGAGAGCGAGTCACCGGCGGTGGCCGTGCGGAGGAAGATCAGTGCCACAATGGAGCGGGTCTCGGCGCGGCTACGCAGCGTGTCGGATGAGCGGCCGGAGGGCGAGGGGCCCCGGGAACTCCGTCGCACCAGCTCCGAGGGTGAGAGTTTGCGACGAGGGCCGGCCCCCGCCCCCGCCCCCTCCTCTGAGTCCCTGCGCTCCGAGGTCAGCACAGGCTCCTCTGCCTCCGCCAAAGGTGAGCGATGAGGGGGGAACCTGCGGGGGACTCCTGCTGGTAACCCATGGCCTAGTCACTATGGGCACGGCAGGCGTGGCCGCCATGGCCTGGCCCCGCTCTCAGCTGCCCTGGGTGCCCACAGGTGGGGGTGACAGCCAGAAGAGGTCCCGCTGGGAGCGCTGGGGGCTCTCCAAGGGCAAGAAGGAGAAGATGGCCTCACAGCCCAGCATCCCCTCCAGCCTTCTGCGGGAGGAGGGACTCGCCGCCGGCCGGCCACACACACCCAGTGATTCGGGTAAGTGCAGCCCCAGGACGGGATGGTCGGTGCGTATCCCCACCCCAGCCTAACCCCCCACTCTGCTTTCC
Organism: Aleadryas rufinucha; assembly: GCA_013397815.1. Taxonomy (NCBI): domain Eukaryota; kingdom Metazoa; phylum Chordata; class Aves; order Passeriformes; genus Aleadryas; species Aleadryas rufinucha. The sequence goes on along the minus strand of VZTH01016708.1, from coordinate 29,642 downwards.
AGATTTCCCCCCTATTTTCCACATCAAGCTGAAGGACCAGGTGCTACTGGAGGGCGAGGCGCTGACCCTCTGCTGCCTTCCTGCTGGCAGCCCAACCCCACGGATCCTCTGGATGAAAGGTGGGGGGCTGCCTGCACTGCCTCAGTGGGTAGGCTCTGGCAGGGTACTGTATCATCCCCCTCCTCTGCTCCCCCTACAGACAAGAGGTCCCTGCAGCCAGACAGTGGGCTGAACGTCGTCTCCTGCAAGGACGGACGTCAGATGCTCACCATCACCAAGGTCTCCAGGAAGGATGCAGGGCTGTACGAGTGTGCAGCCGCCAACATCCTGGGCACAGCCATCAGCTCCTGCACGTTGGCTGTGGCACGTAAGGAGGCTGGGGGGACTCCAGGAGACAGAAAGAGCACAAGTCGGGCACATGGCTGGGGACAAGTTGGTGCAAGTCACTGGAGTACTGCTCTCCACATCTGCAAGAGACTGGGGCTTTTGAAAGAGGACAGGCTGGTTTAGCATGAGCATTTCCAGCATTTCTGAGCCCATGTATTGTGCCCTCTCACTGCAGCAGCTCTGCCCTGCCCCTGGCTGGACACCCAGCCCACCCTGTCTGTACCCTCGCAGGGCTCCCTGGGCGGCCAGGCACCCCGGAGATCCCCCAGAAGTACAAGAACACGGTGCTGGTGCTGTGGAAGCCTGCTGAGAGCAAAGCCCCCTGCACCTACACACTGGAGCGCAGACTGAATGGTATGTGGTGCTGCCTCCCATCCCCTGGGAGCCACAGCCAGGAATATGGGCTCACAGAGGGACACCTAGCCAGGACAAAAGTGCCCAGTGTCCTGGCTGTCCCCTGTGGCTTGGCAAAATCAAGGATGGGGGACAGTGGGCTGCTCCTGTCCCTGGTCTGCCCTCACCTTACCTTACTTCTGCTCTGGCAGGGGAGCATGAGTGGAAGATTATCAGCACTGGCATTGCTGACTGCTACTTCAACGTGACTGAGCTGCCTTCTGGGAGCACTGCCAAGTTTCGTGTGGCCTGTGTCAACAAGGCTGGCCAGGGACCCTACAGCAACCCCTCAGTAAAGGTGCATCTTGAGGCAGCAGGTGAGCAAGCCCTGTCCCGTGGGTGTGGGGCAACCATGGGGCCACCTGTGGCCTCTGGGGTGCTTTGGGGATCCTTGAGTTGCAGGGCATCTTCCCCCCGAGGGCTTTGGGAAATGAGGTGCCACTTAGACTCCACTCCTAGCTCACCCCCACCTGGCTCACACCTCCTTTTGCTCCCTGCAGATGCCCGAGCTGCCCCAGCCAAGGATGTTGCTGTCCCCATTCCTGAGAAAGTGGCTTCCAGCCGGTCAACCCAGACAGCCGAGGAGCAGCTGGAGCCGGTGGCTGCAGTGGCCCCTCCCACCACACCGCCACGCAAGCACAAGGGAGTGGTACAGAAGGCAGCTGGAGCAGAACAGGAGGGTGACCCCCCAGGGGCCCTTCCACCCCCTGCACCCCATGAAGAGGGCGTGCCACCAGATCCTGAGCTTCCACCCAACATCACTGTCTACGTGCCCCCTGAGCTGATGTTCACCCCCCCTCGGACTGTTGCCTCTCCTCACATAGACACCCCCCCTCAGGGCTCCCCCATNCCTTCCAAGTCCCCCACCATTTCCCCAGTGTCAACCACACCCAGCTCAGCCTCCACACCATCTCCCACCCCCAACACCACACCTGCACGAAAGATGCCTCCCTACATGGTCACCTCCTTCATCTCCATGCCCCCCACATCACCCCCTGCACTGGAGCCCACCACCACTCCCCCATCCTCCAAAGAGCCCCCAGCTGCCAGTGAGGTCCCAGGGGCAAAAGATAGTACAGCACTACGGCAGGGTGTCCCCCAGAAGCCATATACGTTTTTGGATGAGAAAGCAAGGTGAGTAGTGGTGGGACAAGATGCTCTGCCAGGGGTGTTCTTGCAGCACCCCGCACCAGGGATGCTGAATCCTACCCTATGCCGCAGAGGCCGTTTTGGGGTGATCCGGCTGTGCAAGGAGAATGCCACAGGGAAGCACTTCATGGCTAAGATTGTGCCCTACGAGGCAGAACGGAAGCAGAGTGTGCTGCAGGAATACGAGATCCTCAAGGCGCTGCACCATGAGCGCATCATGGCCCTGCATGAGGCATACATCACCCCCCGCTACCTGGTGCTCATCTGTGAGAACTGTGCTGGCAAGGAGATCCTCTACAGTATCGTGGACAGGTACAGGCAGGCACAGGGCCACCGGGGACAGTTGCTGGTATGGGGCTGCCTGCTGATGCCACTTGCCCCCAGGTTTCGCTACTCGGAGGATGACGTGGTGAGCTACGTACTGCAGCTCCTGCAGGGCCTTGAGTACCTGCACGGCCGCCGCATTGTGCACCTCGACATCAAGCCAGACAACATCATCGTCTCAGGCACAAATGCCCTTAAGATCATCGATTTTGGCAGTGCCCAGACCTACAACCCCCTTGTGCTGCGGCAGTTGGGACGGCGTGCCGGCACCCTGGAGTACATGTGTGAGTGGGGCACCAGGGGTGCAGTGGCACGGGGAAGGGGACAGGGACAGAACTGGGGCATGCTAATTCCCAAAGGTGTGCATGTATGCCTATGCTCTGGGGGGGCTTGAGAATGGAGAGGAGCTGTGTCCTTGGGGAAGGTGGGAGGCCTTTGGGGTGCTGGGGGTGTCTGCTGAGAATTTCTATAGCATCACTGGGGTCAGTGGGAGAGTTTGGGTGTTGTGGGGCAGTTGGGGTGTCCTTGGACGTGCTGGGCTCTGTCAGGGTGCTGCAGTGTTAGGGAGGGGTGCTGGAGGGTGCAGTAGTGGAGTGCTGTGGCTGCTGTGGGTGCTTGGCTGCTATGGGTGTTGGGGATACTGTGGGTGCTGGGGATGCTGGGGATACTGTGGATGCTGTGGGTGCTGGGGATGCTGGGGATACTGTGGATGCTGTGGGTGCTGGGGCTACTGCAGATGCTGGGGCTGGTGTCTCTGTGTATATGACAGACCTGCTCCTCTGCCTACAGCGCCAGAGGTGGTGAAGGGGGACCCGGTGGGCTCCGCAGCAGATGTCTGGGGCGTTGGCGTCCTCACCTACATCATGTAAGAGAAGGGGTTGGGGGATGAGAACCTTGAAGTGTAGTCAGCCCCACTCAGGGCTTGGTGCCATGGAGGACACCAAACTGATGGTGGGCTGAGGGATGCTGTAGCCTAGCAGACCCTTCCCAGCTGGACATGAGGATGAAGACACCCTGGGCAGCTGTGGCTGTTCAAACCAGGGATGGGAGGGAAGGGGGACAGCAGTGCCCTCCCACTGCTGTCCCCCCAGCCCATCCACCCCGTCCACCACCACAGGCTCAGTGGGAGGTCTCCATTCTTCGAACTGGACCCTATCGAGACGGAGAATCGCATCCTGGCAGGGCGCTTTGATGCCTTCAAGTTGTACCCCAATGTCTCGCAGACTGCTGCCCTCTTCATCCGCAAGGTCCTCACTGTCCACCCCTGGTGAGTGCCCAGCTCAGCCAGGGAGGATACATGGCCCCAGACTGTGCCTGTGACTGAGCCAGCTCCCTGCCACATGGGACCCCTCCAGATATCATCAGTGGGAAGCTGGAGTCCATCCCTGCTTCCGGAGAGGTCTGGCATCTCCTGAGTCCGGGGCCCTGGAGTCCACCACTGCTCTTGAAGAGGGCTGGGACCCCTGGGGTCTTGCAGGGCAGGGGTGGTGGCTGGGTTTGGGGGGTGGAGCAGCAGTGGGCATCCCCGGGACAGTCCCTGATGCAGAGCTGACTCTGCCCCAGGAGCCGCCCCACGGTGAAGGACTGCTTTGCCAATGCCTGGCTCCAGGATGCCTACCTGATGAAGCTGCGCCGCCAGACCCTGACTTTCACCACCAACCGCCTCAAGGAATTCCTGGTGGATCACCAGCGGCGCCGCGGCGAGGCTGTCACAAAGCACAAGGTCTTACTCCGCTCCTACCAGGGTGGCCAGCCACCAGGGCCACAGTAACTGGTGCCTTGGCCACGGCCACGAGGGGCCGGGGAGCCAGAGGAACATTCCATGAGCCACGGTACAGGGCGGCTGAGGAGGAGCCGGGATGTGCCAGGATGAGTCCATGGACCTCATGTGCTGCTGTCTTGGGTGATGGTGGCCAGCAGCATCATTTTGGCAGTGCCGATGGAGAAGAGGTGCTGCCGCAGCCAGACCAGCAGTGGGGTCCGGCAGCGGGAGGGTGGTGGGAAGCCTTGCTGCAAGGAACAGAGAATGTAGCAGAGGGTCAGGGGAAGAATGGGATGCAGACAGGGGGGCAAGGGAAGCCCTGGGTGGAAGGGGGAGAGCTGGCAGTTTCCCGACAAGCCCTGGCCACGCAGGTCCCATCAGCCGTGTGCCTTACACTGCAGCCCACAGCTGCCCCTGGCCACGGTGTGGCAGTCCCTGTGCTCCCCCTGGTTTGCACACCAGCACCAGAAGACTGAGGTTGCTCCAGTGGTTCCTGCAGAGAGGGGCCTGCTCACAATCCCCTGCCAGCCGGCACAGCCCCAGTCCTTACAGCTGGGAGCGGGGGCTGCCAGCCCCCACCTTCCGCTCCTCCCAGCCCTGGTCCTGGCAAGTGGGTTTGCGGCTCCAGGACCGATGCCGGTGCCTTTCCTGGGGCTGTCGGCTGCACCCCATGCCAGGGTGGGGGACTGGCAAGCACCCCGTTTTCACAGGGGGGCACCCAGGTGCCACGCAAACCTCCTGTGTCTGCTCAGGCCCATGCTGCTCGTGCTCTGCCCACCCAGCTCCGGACATTGCCCTGTACCCCACCACCAGACCACCTGCCTGTCCCCAGACCCCTCCCACCTGACCCCGAGGTGCCTTGCCCTGCCCTGTGTCCCCTCCTCAGCCCTCCCTGGCTGGTAGCACAATGTGGGGTGCCCTGAGTAGGGGGACAGATACAGCGGTTGGGCACTCACCTTCCTCATGCTGCTGTAGTGATAGGGCTTTATTTATTGACTTTGGGGAGAAGGCGTCTGCTCATTCCTGTCCCCATCCCTGTCCCGTCCTCTCTGCCGGGCTCCGGAGTTGCGAATGTCCCCATGGTTTGGAGCAAGCAACATGCCAGAGCAGCAATAAAGACCCTGAGCAGCCCCTCCAGTTTCAGTGCCTTGCTGTGAGGGGACTGTGCAAGTGTGAAGTGCAGCCCCTGGTATCTCGAGAGGGTTCTTGCCCCAAAACCTAGGAACCCGAGTCCAGAAAGGCTTCCACGTGAGGCTGGGCTTCCATGTTGGAAACCTGGTGAAAAAGAGAAGCTGTGAAGCACTGAGGGGAGCGCAGCGGGGCTGATTCACACGGCCCTCAGGTCATGGAGTGAAAATATGGAGTGCCAGTGGGCCCGATGGTGGCTGGGACAGCGGGACAGCAGGGAAGGGCTCCTGCTGCGGGCATGGCAGGTGCCGGTGAGGGACCTGATGCCTGGCTATAAATATCCGCTACCCATATGAGGCCGGGCCGTGCCGGCAGCGACTGCTCCGGTTACAGCCCGCTGCCCCCCCCAGCTACCCTGGCTGCACCCACCAACCAGCCCCTCGGTGCTGTGCCTGCCGCTGTGCGCACGGGCACACGCGCACAGCCCGGTGCCTGCGGGCAGTCACACGCTTCCCGACACACACACTCGTGCTTACAAACCTGTGCCTGTCGCACGCCCGTGTGTTCAAGGGCGTGTCAGAGCCCATGGTGTCCCCGCACCGCGCACCGAAGCGCTGGGGCGCACACACAGCCACAGCACCTCCCCTGCACGCTCACGCTGCCCTGCGCAGACCCACACGGCCACAGCCACCCCCCGCACACCCGTATGGACCACCGCACACGCATATGGCCACAGTCGGCCCCCGCACCGACCACCTCTCACCCGCCCTGACCATCGCCGCTCGCACGGCCACAACCGCCCCCCTCATGCTCACAGCGCCCGCGGCGCCCCCTGGTGGTGGGCGGCGCCGGCAGCAGGCCCGGCGCGGCGCTGACGTGTCACAGCCACGTGCGCGGAAGTGGCGGCGGGGCCGGGCCGGGCCGGGGTGCGGGGCTGGGTTGCGGAGCCGAGGCTCGGTGCGGAACCGCCGGAGCGGAGCCGAGCCGCGATGCCGCTCAAGGCTGTCATCCTCATCGGGGGCCCGCAGAAGGGTAAGTGC
>VZTH01016708.1:0-23420 GCA_013397815.1 Aleadryas rufinucha | reverse complement strand
CCCGTGGGGTGTCCCGCCGGCGCAGTGCCCCGCCGACCCCGCTCTGCTCCACAGGGACCCGGTTCCGGCCGCTGTCCTTCGAGGTGCCTAAGCCTCTCTTCCCCGTGGCCGGGGTGCCCATGGTGCAGCATCACATCGAGGCCTGCTCCAAGGTATGGGAGGCCGGGGGGCTGGGGCCGTGGAGCCAAGGGTGAAGTGCCATCCCTTTCCTTTATGCTGCCTTCCTTCGTCCCCCCCCAGGTGCCCGGCCTGAAGGAGATCCTGCTGATGGGTTTCTACCAGCCCAACGAGGCCCTCAGCCGCTTTCTCGTATCGGCGCAGCAAGAGTTCAAGATTCCCATCAGGTGGGCAGGAGCTCTCTCACCCCTGGGGCACACACAGTGACACAGTCTGGCTCAGCCCCTCACCTGCCTTCTCCAGGCTGGCAGCCCCCAGTCAGCACTCTGGCACTGGGCAGCTGGGCTCTGTCTCACCGTGGATGGGCACAGCCAGGCTCCCCCATTAGTTCCGCCACCTTTCCTTTGCCTTGGGCCCTGCCCTGGATGGTTCATGCTCCAGAGATGCCTCTCTAGCACAGCTCTAAGCTGCCACAGCCGCCTTCTGTGCAATGCCCGCATGAACCCTATCACTGCATGGCAGGATTATGTCTCTCCAGTCCCTCCCAACCCTTCCCAGCCCTGCTGCCGGTTGGTGCCACTAGGCACCTGCTTCCCTAAGCCCTTCCTTTTCCCTGCTTGGCTTGTAGGTATCTTCAGGAGTACGCAGCCCTGGGCACGGGTGGTGGCATCTATCACTTCCGAGACCAGATCCTCTCAGGTGGTGCTGAGGCCTTCTTTGTGCTCAACGCAGACGTGTGCTCAGAGTTCCCCTTACAGGAGATGCTGGAGTTTTGGCAGCAGCACGGAGATGTGCACAGCTTTGTCATTCTGGGTACCACAGTGAGTGGCAGTGCTGGGGAGCAGAAGAGCTGCAGTGCTCTGCCGTGGGCTTAGAAGCCAGCAGCTCCTGTAGTGGGTGGGTCGCAGACTGTGAGATCCGGGTTTTATCTGCTCTGCCTCCCTGTGCCTACTGCTCCACCATTGCTAACACTGTCCTTGTCTTTTAGGCCAACAGGACACAGGCACTGAATTATGGCTGTATTGTGGCAAATGCGGACACGCAGGAGGTACTGGAGGGTCTTGGGGAGTCAAGCACAGCGTGGGCAGCAGGTGCTGTGTTGCCTGCGTGGGTGTTTGTTCCTAGTATGCCACAGAGGGTGTGATGCTGGGTGAAGGGGCTGCACCCTGGGATTCATCTCTTCCCTTGCTTCCAGGTTCAGCACTATGTGGAGAAGCCCAGCACGTTTGTCAGTGAGATCATTAACTGTGGCATCTACCTCTTCACACCTGCCATCTTCCAGCACATTGGTGAGGTCTTCCAGAGGAACCAGCAGGAACTAGCACTGTGAGTGCCTCACTCTGCTCAGTGTCCCTCCCACCCCCCCTGCTTCCCGGGGCTGCAGCAGCACGCTCATCCTCCATTCTTTCTCTATCTTTTCTCCTCCTCTGCCATCACTCACTTGTTTCCTGGTCCTGCACCAGCTGTCCTTACCTTGGGTAAGTCTCCCTATGTGTCTGCACTGGCTGCTCTCTGGGCTGGATTGGTCCTAGTGGTAATGCATGCTTTCCCACCCTTCTCTAGGCTGCTGTTTCCTCTGCTCTGCTCCTGGTCAGCTTGAGACTTTCCCTCCCTCTTCCTCTCTTCCCACCCCATTCTCATTCAGCTCTGAACAAGAGGCTGAGCAAGCCTTTCAGCTGGGAATGCTCTGCTCCCCTCTCCAGCTCTTTGCACCAGCCAGCCTCTCATCTCACATCTCTGCCACCACCCAAGCTAAAATCCTCCTGTGCAGGCTCTGGACTGGGGACAGGATCATACACCCACCTGGACTAGGTGGGGCTCTTGCACCATCAGCTTCTGGCTCAGAGCTTATTTTGGCTGGCAGAGCCCTGTTCCTCTGCTGCTCTGGGGCTCAGTGGGGCTGTCCCAACCTAGCCTGACAGCTGGCGCTGTCCCCACTTTTGGGGAGAAGCACATGGCTAGGTAGGAATCTGGGATTGTCAGAGCCCCTGCATTTGGGGAGAGTAGGTCTGCTGGGGTCCTTGACTGAGACCATGACTGGGGTGGGCATCTGACAGGACTCTTGCTTGCAGAGAGGAAAGCTCCAATGGCTGGCAGCGTGCAGAAGTGATCCGGCTAGAGCAGGACGTTTTCACGGCCCTGGCTGGAAGTGGCAAACTCTATGTCTACAAAACTGATGGCTTCTGGAGCCAGATCAAGTCAGCTGGGTAAGGGCTGGAGCTGGAGTTGGTACAACAGGAGCATTAAGTGATCTGTACCAGGGATGGGAGTGGAGAGTGCTCAAGCAGAGCCCTGGGGGTGGGTGGGTGGTGCTGATTTTGGATCCTCCTCTGCCCTGGTAGTGCCAGAGTGACAATAACAATCTTCTGCTTTTCCTCCTCCAGCTCTGCTATCTATGCCAGCCGCCTTTACCTGAACCAGTACAGCAAAAGCCACCCAGAGAGACTGGCCCAGAACAAACCTGGAGGCCCTGTCATCCGAGGTACCCTTCTGACACCTTAATGCTTTTGGGGCTGCGTAGGGAGGCAGTGGGACCCATGAGTGGGACCTCCCCTTATGGGAGAGGGAGGTGCTCCTGTGAGCTGCCTCCCCTGAATGCACTGCCTTGTGTTGCAGGGAATGTGTACATCCACCCGACAGCCTCCATTGACAGCACTGCAGTGGTGAGTGCAGGCTGGGGAGGTCTTGGGGCAGGGACATGCTCAGGGGTGCTGAGGGCATCGCTGTCCTCATCACCTCCTTCTGTCCTCACAGTTGGGCCCTAACGTCTCCATTGGGGAGGGTGTGACTGTGGGCGCTGGTGTGCGCGTGCGAGAGTCCATCGTCCTGCACGGCGCCTCGCTCCATGTAAGTAGGGTCTGAGGGAGTAGGTGTCAACCCCCACCCCTTGTAGGGAGGCAGCAGGACCCTGCATTCCCCTCTCTTTCATCCCAGGACCACACCTGTGTCCTTAATACCATTGTGGGCTGGGACAGCACGATTGGGCGCTGGGCCCGGGTTGAAGGAACACCCAGCGACCCCAATCCCAACGATCCCTATGCCAAGATCGACAGCGAGACCCTTTTCCGGGATGGGCGCCTCACACCATCCATCACAATCCTGGGTATGTCTTTGCTGCATGGAATGGCTCTGGCCCTGCTCAGTGAGGCAGCTTCTCCCCTCCAGCTAAATCCTTTTCATTCTCCCTGCAGGCTGCAGTGTCACCATTCCAGCTGAGGTCGTTATTCTCAACTCCATTGTCCTTCCTCACAAGGAGCTGAGTCGCAGCTACAAAAACCAGATTATCCTGTGAGTCACAGGCAGCACCAGCCACCCTCTCCCTGCTGTGCCCCACAACAAGAGCCTGCACTGAGGCCTCAAGTCCTGGGAGGTTCCCAGCACCCCCAGAGGGGTAGGTGCAGGCCAGGAGCCCTGCAAGTGCCTGACTACTGCTCCAGACAGACATTAAAGCTGATGAGCATCAGCCTTGCATGCTGCTTCTCTTGCAGCCCAGGGACCAGCCCTGGGCCAGGGTGACGGCTTTGGGGACAGTACATGGCCCTGGCAACAGCCTGTGTGCATATGCAGGGAGCACATGCTGCCTGCAGTGTCTTAAGTCCAACTTAAGCATGTTTCTCCACCAAAGGACACTACCAGCACCACCTTGCCACACCTCACCAGGCTCTCCCCACACCATTTGCTGTCTGCAACTCCCTGGAAGGTCCTGGCCCATCTCCAAGACCTGGGAGCTTTGAATGTGCCTGTCATGTGTAGGCAGCTCACCCCACAGGAGTACTCTGAGGCTCCTGATTTCAGCATGATTGCAACAGGCTGAGCTGGGCTCCTGCCTACTGGGAAAACAGCAGTGCCAGGCTGTCCTAAGGGCACTGGCGCATACACACGAGGGCTGGGTTGGACGAGTGGCCTGCTGCCCCTGGAGGGAGCAGTAAGAACACCCCTTCCCCCAGTACCACCTCTGCCCCATGGGCTCGGTGCGAGGCAGGAGAGCTGCCAGCCCTACCAAGCCTGCTCCTGTCAAGTTGAGACCTGTGCCTGCTGCCTAGGCAGGGCTCAGAATGAGAGCAGCAAGCCTCTGCTACCCTGGTGGGCCAACAGCCTCCTTCACACCAGCATGGCTGGAGTTTGGGGGGGCTCACTGCATGTCTCCCCCTGTCACCAGCCACATCCACTGGGCACCAGAGCAATCAACTTATGTGTGTGCAAATGGCAGAGATCTAGTACCTCACTTTGCCTCAAAAACCTGATTTTATGGAAGCCTGACACATATTGTCTAAAATAACCAACACTTCCCTTTGTCCTTTTACTTCCCTGGTTTTGAACTCTGTGCTAAAGCCCTGCACTCCGCCAAGGGCACCATCATGCCTCTCACCTTCAGCAAGGCACTGCATTAGGTATTCTCCATCCACCCAGTACCATCCCAGTGCGATGGATTTGGAGTAAATCCTTGCTCCCAGCCCTGTGCCTTCCTGTGCCAGTTCTCCTGTGGTCCTGGGCGGGGATTAGCTGTTCCCTAGCTTTAAGCACATTAAACTCCTTCAGTTTTGCCTCTGCCTTGGATGTGTTAATTTCCTTGCCCTCTGGTGTACATTCCTGCACTGGGGAAAACTGAGCCAAAGTACTTACTTTCAGGATTGCACATGAATTTTCTCTTATGTGCCCCATCTGGTCTGGCTTTTAGTAGGGACAAAGGTTTATTGGCTGCTTGATGTGGCCCAGGGGCAGTTCTCATCCCTGTTGTGAAATGCCTCTTTTCCCTAAGGTCCCTCTGCACTGGTTGCCCCTTCTGCAGAGTTATCTGGGGGACGAGCCCTTCCTGGGACCTTGCTCCGTTACAGCATGATCATGCTTCCCCCTCTTGGAGGGAAAGAGCTGTACATCTCAGCCCTGCTTGGGCTTTGTGCATCTCTACTGCCCGGGCTGGAGGGCAGGAAGGAGTTAAAGAGGCCTCCACTGAGGTGCCAGGAAGTCTGGAAACACTTTAAGGTTGTCCTGCCCCCTAAGCAGCAACAGCTCCAATTACTTGAGGCCAACATCTGGGCTCAAAGAGGGGCCTCCCACATCCGGGGCTCCAGAGCAGAAGAAGAGGGCTTCAGCTCGAGTATGAGGGGGCTCTGCCTGCAGAAGTTCTGTGGAGCATTGCTCAGCTGTTGTCTGCTGCCGAGCCAGGCTCCGGTGAGCCCCAACCTTTGGCAGCAGCAGGGCGGGACAGACAGCAGCTACAGCCAGGTGTGTTTGCTGCAAACATTTAATACAAACCTGATTCAAAGTACAGCACTAGGGCAGTGTCCCTGCCACCACAGCTGGACAGAGCCAGCTCTGCTCCCCAGTCCCCAGGGACGCACAGCAGAGCATTGAGCTCAGCACCGTCACCCCACAGGCAGCTGCCTGGTCCCACAGTCTTCGCTCCTCCTCCAGCGCCGGCTCCGTGTCCCGGGGGAGCCACTGCTGCAGGCTACACAGGAGAAGGGAAGAACCGGCCCACCTTCCTCGGGGCCGGCCCCTGCCTGCGTGGGGAGAGATGAGTCAGGGGTACAAAGCGAGCTCCCCTGGGCCCCCACCCCCGCCCGACAGCACTCACGGGGGCCGGGTGGCCGTGCCCACGCAGCTCCGCAGGGTGCTGGGGAGGCAGCAGGTGCCAGCTGGGCTCAGCTGGCCTGGCTTGGGCTCCGGGGAGGCGATAGGCTGGAAGAACGTTTCTGCAGGACAAAGTGGGCACAGCTATCTCACCCCAGCCATGGACAACCAGGACCCTTCAAAGAAGCCAAAGGCCGGGGTGGGTGGGGACTAGGGCTCCTGTGCTCACCACATTCATGCCTCGGGGCTGGCATTGGCACTAGGTTCTCCTGCTCTGTCCCCACAAAGCCTCTCCAGAAGCTGGGTGGCAGCGAAAGGAGACGAGCCACCACCTGGGCAGACAGAAGTGTAGGATGGGGACATTGGCAGTGCCCAGAGTACACCCCGCACCTCAGAGACCCCCTCACCTTGCACTGCCGTGGCGTGTCCTCCATGATGGCAAGCGGTGTGGGATTGGCTGAGCTGTGTCCCACCAGCGTAGGGCCAAACACGCGGGACAGGTTGAGCACATCCATCTTGCAGTCGGGGCTCTGCGACACCCTGCAAGGGGGGACAGAGGGCATGAACAAGCTGCCCAGCCCAGGGGCTCCTCATCCAAAGCTTCCCTGCTCTAGGGCACAAAGCCTGGGTGAGGGGCAGAGAGCCAGGAGATAGAGACAGACCTGTGCCAGGATGAGCCACTCACCTGAGTAGGTGCAGCATGAGGAAAGCCAGGGTATCCCTGTTGGCTGGGGGCAGCTTGCTCACCACCTGGCACAGGGCCATGTCACTGGCAGCATCATCGGGGATGTCTGTGGCACCACCAGGCAGCAGTGTTATGGGAGAGGCAGTCCCTTCCCCCTCCCTCACCTTGGGACTCCTGCTCACCGGCAGCCCTCAGGAAGGCAGAGTGGAGGCTGAAGGTGACCAGTGGTTCCTTGAGCCCCCGCAGAAAGTCCTTGAGCACTCCACACACCACATGGATGTCAGTCACGCTGCTGAGGGCCGGCAGCGCACCCCCAGCCCGCAGCAGCTTCCGCTTCCACTCCCGCACCAGCTGCTCCGCGCCTGGCACCCGGTACAGGCCTGTCTGGGGCACAGGGAAAGGTGCTCAGCCCTGTGAGAACCACAGCATTGCCACCTTCGCCATCCTGGCCCCTACCTCTGTCAAGCCTCGCGTCTCTACCTCAGTCACACACTGCACCACCAGCATGGGCACCAGGGGTGGTGTGGAGGGTGCGAAGTCAGCCAGCACACCCTGTGGAGAACAATGCCAACCTGTGCTGTGCCCATCACAGCACAGGTTGGGCAGCCAGGGTGGGCAGAGGCCCAGCATCCTAGGGCCAGTAGCCCCAAAGCCTTATGGGGACATGGAGAAGCCCCCAAGCACTGCTGTGTCCCCCTCACCTCACGGGGCCAGGCGTGGTGGTGAGGTCTGGGTACGCAGAGGCTGGGGCACTGCTCCCGGCACTTGGTGTGCAGCAGCAGCTGGCACTGGCAGCACTTGATGGCAGTCTTCCCAAAGCGGATGCGGGAACCACAAACACCACATGGCTCAGGGCGAATCACCTGGAGAGGGGGAACAGGATCAGGGGCCCCCCTTCTTGCAGATACCCAGTACCATTCCTTTATCTTCTCCCAGCCAGGTCCCACTGTCTCCACCCATTCCCCCTGCAGGCAGAGCTAAGGGGTTGGGGGATGAAGGACAGCTGTGCCCCCCCACACCATGACTCTCTCCCCTGCCCACCTCCCCAGAGGAGAGAGAGGCTGTGTCACGCACCGTTTTGGAGGTGAACTTGTGCTGGACTGGTGGGAGGCTCTGTGGAGGTGAGGGGAAGGGGGCTGGTCCTCGCTGCCCCACTGAGCTGCCCTCAGTGTGGCTCTCCTGCCCCGCAGCATGGCAGCCCAGATCTTCACTGGTACCCCACACCGTGGTCAGCTCTGCAGAGGGAGGAGGCAGTGGAGGGAGACCTGAAAGGCAAGCCACCCCATCTACCAGCTAGGATGTGGGGAGGCTTCCCACCTCCCAGGGAGTCTCTGCATGAGGCAGTAGCATTTGGCACATCCAGAGGGCCCCAGCACCTCCATGGTGGGGACAAGCATCCCCCAGCAGATCCCCTCCCTCCCCTGTGACAGCAGCACCTTGAGGCTGGTCCCATACCACCCGTCAACCCCCTTCTCAGCCCTTCCTGTGACCTGCTCGTGTGGAGACACGATGTCCCTGGCGAGAGCGACGTTGTGGCACCAGAACAGCAGGCAGGAGGCTGTCAGCAGGGCCTGGGACCTCAGCAGGAGGGGGCATAGAGGGGACACTCACCTGTCAGAAGGGTAGACCAATAAGGTATGTGTCTGCAGCCCCACAGTTCTCCAACATCTCCCACATGATCTCTGCTCCTTCCAATCTCCCTTCCTCTGGTCCTGCACAGAAAGGCTGCACACCAGGGATGCTGCCACCATGGGTACAGGGGGGATACAGGCTTCAGGGCAGTGGTCCAGCATAGCTGGATGCTGTCCCCACCGGGACCAAGGTGATACAGGCTGAAGGACACAGGCACCCAAAGGAGACAGCTGAGCACTGTCCCCACAGCATCCACAGGACTGAGGGCTGCTGCATTGTCTACTGGCACTGTGAAAACCCATGCACCCCATCCCTGCCCAGGGCATGCTGGGGTCTCTACTCACGGCATTATGGGGTACCACAGAAGAACGGTGCCGCTTCGCCATCACCACGGGGCCAACCTGAGGGGCCAGGGACACACGCTGGAAACAGAAGATAGTGTGAAGAACAGGCAGAGATCCCCCTCCCTGACTTTTCCCCACACTCCAGAGTACCCAAGCCAAGTGGCCTCAGCCCAACGAAAAGTCCCAGTCTCACCCTACAACCCTGTGCGGTCTGCCCCACACCAGGCATCATGGGGACCCAGGCTTCCCCACTGGGTCAGAGCCAGCCCTGGGGCTGGGGAAAGCCAGGTCAGGCCTGCAATGCAGAGGTGTGAGGAGAGTGGGGTGAGGGATGCCTGCACATGGGGATGAATTATTGAGAAGCCCAGCTGGGCCACAGTGGAGCGTAATGGAGTTTCTATTGATCGTGGGAGGTTTGCCGAGAGATGATGCTCCCAGCCCAGCATCAATAAATTAAATTCCCTGCCAGGCTCCTTGCAGCCTCCTGTGCTGGGACGGAGAAGTATCTGGGTGCCCTCAGCTTGCATGGCACAGGGCCAGCACCCCAGCCTGGGCTGCACACTGGGACTCAGGTGGGCAGAGGGACCCAAAGGGCACATTGCAGGAGTGTGATCAGAGCCGGGGGATTCTCACCCACACAGGAGCAGACTCCACCTCAACACCAGCCCCCAAAACTACATCCCAGCATTTCTTCATACCTGTTTCTCCATAACTTTGCGCTTCAGGGTCCGCACCACCGTCATATCAACATCCTGAAAGGCAGCAGGGAGTCCGGGGCTGCATCAGGCCAGGGGCATCCCCAGCATTCATCTCCAGCTCTGATAGCAGCCCCCCCAACCATGGATATACAAAGGGGCTGTGCCACTGCAGAAGTGGGGCAAAAGCACTCCCTCACTGCTGGGGTGAACCCTGAGACTCACAGCAGAACACTTCTTACCACATCATCTTCAGTGTGGTCATAGCTGATATCTGAGTGGGACAGGAGGGACTGGCACGACTCTTCCACTGCAGATGACCTGAAGAGTAAGCTCAGCTGGAGCAATTCCCCCCTCAGCCAGCACCTACTCATGCAGCTGCTCCTGGGAGCCCACAGCTGATGCCTCTGCAGAGCCCAAGCACCTCCTTGCCCAGGTAGCCCCTCAAGCCCAGCAGTGCCGAGGGGAAGAGGGGCACCGACCCCAGGGCTGCCCGAGGGGCTGGGGTGAGAACCGCCACCCCTGCTCACCTCCTGACAGGTGCCAAGGCTGCCCCAAGGCGCCGGCCAGCCAGGGCACTGAGAACGGAGCATTGCTCCCTGCTCAGTGCCTCGTTGCCCCATGGCTCACGCATCAGCAACTCAAGGACCAGCTGAAGTTTGCGCTCCTGCAAGTGAAACAGGGTGGTGGTGAGCGGGCTGAGGTCCCCGCAGCCGGCGCCGCAGGGTACCCCTGCGGCTAGCCCCCTGACCTGCTTCTCCAGCTCAGCCTCTGCCCGGTGCCGCTTCTTCA
This sequence comes from Aleadryas rufinucha, assembly GCA_013397815.1. Taxonomy (NCBI): domain Eukaryota; kingdom Metazoa; phylum Chordata; class Aves; order Passeriformes; genus Aleadryas; species Aleadryas rufinucha. The sequence goes on along the minus strand of VZTH01016708.1, from coordinate 13,581 downwards.
TCTCCACCTCCACTTGGTTTCGGGCATGCTTGAGCTTCACCTCCAGTGCTGCCCGCTCGGCCTCCACACGGGCCAGCTGCTCGCGGGCACGACGCCCATCCTGCTCCAGCCGGCAGCATCTCTGGCGCGTCGCCTCAAAGCACCGAGCGATCCGGATGTAGTCTGGGGACGACAACAGTGGGTGGTCAGCCAGGACGGGGGGCCAGCCCCCAGCTTCCCCAGACCACGCCGGCGGCAGAGATGAGCGTGCCGGTGTGCTCCGGGCCGAGGGGCTGCACACACCCACCTTCCTCCACGCAGCCGCCGAGTTCCAGGAGCTGCAGCCCCTGCTCCAGCCGGGCCAGGAGCCGCCCGCAACGCTGCCGCAGCATCCCGCCGCCCGGGACGGGACGGGGCCGGTAGCCAGGCACCCCCTTTCAACGTATCCACCCGCAGTTCCTGCCCCACGCTCTCCTCCGACCACCGGGATCCTCCGTGGGCCCCCGGGACGGCGCAGGCTCGGGGGCAAGGGGCCCTCCCAGCCGGCCTATGTGGGCCGGGGGCCGGGGTGGAGCCCGTCCCGGCCCCGCCTCCGCCTCCCACCGCCACTGGGGTCCGACCCGCCGCCCCGGCGGCTGCCGGCACGGTGGAGCATTCCCGGGATCTTAGGGCGTGCGATGCCCCGGGGTGCGGGTGGCAGCATTGGCTGCAAGGTTGCGGAGCAGGGTGAGGGTCGCCTTTTGGGACGGGGGATGCCCAGGCGCTGGGTGTACCTGATGAGAGCACTTAAAGGGTTCAGGGGCAATGGGTGCGGGGTGCTCGGGAGGTGCAGGGGCATCGGGGGGACCACCGGGCGCGAGAGGCGCTGGGGGTGCAGGGGTGCTGGATACCATTTCCCCGTGCCCGCATCCCGGGAACGGCGCGGGTGGGGCCGGAGGAGCCGATGTCCTTGTCCGCTGTCCCCAAGCGCTGTGCCCCGCATACAGAGCGGCGGGCGGGGGCGGCGGGGATCACCCGCACCGGGTCTCCCGGCCTGGTCCATGTCCTGCAGATGGAGCCACCTCCCCGCCGCAAAGCCCTGTCGCTGCCCGCGTTGCCCATGCTCTGCCCCTGGGTCCCCTGCCCGGGGGGTCCCCAGGCCTGCTCCCGGCCCCGCGCCCCCTCCCTGCCGCAGCCCCTGGGCCCTGGCAGCCCTGCCTTCTCGCGGGAGGGTCGGGGCAGGGTGCGGGGGGCGCCGGTGAAAGGCAGCTCCCCCTTCCCGGTGCCTGTCCCGACCTGCTAGGAATACCGGGAATAGCAGCGGGGCTGGCGGCAGGGCTGGGCGTGCCAGTCCCTGCACACACAGACACACGCACACATACAAACACACACAAACACCTCGCAGACCCCTCGCGGGCCTTCACACCTCCCCGGGTGACTCTAACCTGGAGAAGAGATTTTGCAGCCTGTGGACACACAACACCAGGTTCACCCCAACACCTCGGTGTCTCTTGGGAGTGGCTATGGGCTCAACAGGCTCCTCTCCCTGTGCCAGTCCCTCAACCAGAGTCTAGACAGTGACAAGAAAGGGGTATGGGAGAGTACTACTATGTGTCAGGGATGTGTCTCAGGCACTTGGTGAGAAAATAGCCAGGATCCATAAAATAGCTATGGGGTCCGTGTCACTCCAAGGGCTGAACCTAATCAACATTTGTAACTGAGATTGTGTGGCACCGGGGACACTGGCCAGGATACAGCCTGATGGGTGCTGCTGCCTGGGCCCCAGACAGTCCCAAGGCACGGTCCCCCTTTGGGACAGAGACCATCAGGGAGCTGGGACAGGCTGGAAGCACCCTGGCAAGGCTTTGCTCCATGATGTGCCAGACCATGGGAAACAGAGGGTGTTTCTCAGAGAAGCTCCTTCCTCCCAAGGTTGAATATGAGTCAGGTTTTGGAGCAACTTTAATTACTACTGGATCGATAGGCTCAGCATGGCCAAGCAAAATCCAATCGCAGCCCCGGGGGCCTGCCTGCTCAGCCCTCCCTGCCCACTCAGCCCTCCCTGCCTGCCTCTGGGGAGGCACATGCTCCCTCTCTGTGGATGCTCCTCAATCCTGCTGGCCCGGCCACGGGAGGTGGGGCCCCATCCTGCATATGGAGCCAGCACCCCACTCAGCCCTAGCAGGGGACACACATTCCTGGAGCAGGGCAGCAGATGGAGATGCCTCAGCCATGGGAACACACACATTCCTGAGCTCCTTTCCACACCCAATGCATGGAGTAGATCTGTGGTCCCAGACCCACCTTGCACCCTGGGCACAAGCCTGGGAACCCCCAGGCAGGCAGAATGGCCTTGGCAACATGCAGGCAGCCCCTCTTATGCACAGGGATGGGTGGGGGGCACTTGCCACCCATCCTGTGTCCCTACCACTGCCTGCTTCCCCCTCCCAAGCCACCCTGGCTTGGCCAGGTACTGCATAAATAGCTGTTTGTGTCTCCACTCGGCCCCTGCGTGGGAAATAATATCGGCTGATGGAACATAATGCCCTGCTTCACATGTTCAATTTTATCATTTTCCGAGGCAGGCAATCTTCGTTTAAAGCTGAATGGGCTGGGGAATGTTAATGAAGCGCCGGCGCTGCTCTGCACCGCGCTTTATCTCTTCGAGAATAATTTGGGTGAGCTCGGAAATAGAGTTCCCAGTCCCAATTCAAGTGGCAGCAGCACCGCATGCCGATAAAAGTGTAATTCCTGGCCAGCGCGTGGCCCTGAATACATGACAATTTAACTCTTGGGGTCCCGCTGGGAAATGCTGCCTGCAGCTGCCTGCTGCCTGCTTTGGGCCCCTCTGCCCTGCGTGCCCAGCACCAGTGTGGGTGCTCAGCCCAGGCAGGATGGGGTCTGTCGCTCCCACTCATCCCAGCCACAGAGCATAGTGTGCAGACCAGGGAGGAGAGATAAGAGGGCTGGAGCTGAGCTGGAAGAAATTGGTCTCCCTGGACAGACAGGACCCCACAGGCAGATCTGCAGGGTGCTCTGGGATTGAGGCTCTGCTGGGAGAGGGATGCCCCAGATCCAGGGATGCCCAGGCACTGAGAGAGAGGGATGATGAGAGGGAAAGGGGGAGGGGCTGGGTTGGGGAACAGGCAGGAGGGAGAGAGCAGGGGAGATAGGTGCAAGGGAGCATCACATCCAGACAGACTGGCAGAGCCAGGTGGGTGCTCATGGGCAGAGGGCACAATGCTGAGGGAGGGACTCCCCCAGGAGTCCCCCTAGGCCCTGGTGATGATTGAGGGGAGCAAGGATAACTTGCAAAAGGTATTTGCTAGTCCTGGAAGGAGAAATTCAGGTTAGCAGGACCAAGCAGCTTTGGCCCCAAAGAGAAAGCCTTGGGCAGTCTGCCTGGTCTTGCTCTGAGCCCAGCAGTAGTCTGTCTCCAGCTCTCTCCAGCTGTGCTCTGGCAGCAGGTCCTTGCACGAGGTGATCCTGGGGTCCTGCCTGAACTTCACTGTCCTGGTCCCAGCTCCGATGGGCTTCAGATGCAGTGAGTGGGTGTTCCCAGGGCAGCACAGCACCCTCTGAGCAATGGTCCCTCATATCCTCAACCACCCCACCCTGAAGACACTGGGAAGGTGGAGTCTTGGCCCATCAAGGAGTCAGCAGGGCCTCTTGGGCACCACTCTTGGCCCCCTCTGGTGGGGCAGTAACAGACCCTTCCCCTGGGAATGAGCAGGGCGGGCAGGTTTCCAGCACCGTTAATCAGGGCTGCAAGAGCCGGGATTAATGTGCACTCCAAGGCTCTCCAGTCCCAGCTGTGATCCAGCCCTCTGCTCTCAGCCAGAGCCGCCTCCACGCGCTGAATTATCAGCCTGAGTAATTAAGTGGAGAGCTTTGTTTTAATGCAGACATCTGATGCCTTCGCACCGAGGAGCACAACAACTGTCGCGGGTGTTTATGCTCCGTGCAACACATCTGGCTCACAGGGAGAAAATCCATCTCCACCGCTGTGCGAGATTAAAGGGAACGCGGCCCGGGCGTGGAGAAAGGGAAGGACGGCTCTGCAGCCAGCGTGGTGGGCAGGACCTGCATCGCCTCACCGGGTCCTTGCACCCCGCCGGCAGGAGGCTCTAGTTCAGGGCTACCCGGCAAAGCACGCATCGCCTCCGCGCCTCGGCACGCAAGGCAGCACAATGCGCTGCGAGATGAGGGATAATTACGAGCTTGGAGACAAATGGAAATAGGGCAAAATAAAACATGGGTTTATCAGAAGTAGATGGTGCCTGGCTCACCTGATACCTGCTGCTGATAAGAGAACTGGCTGCTGGAGGAGGAGGGATGCAGATCTAAAAGCAGCCGCTGTGCCATGCAGAAAATTATTGCTTTGCACAGATTAGGGGATTAGCACCAGTGCAAGGAGCTGGAAAGAGGCTGGTGTGGGAAGAAGATAGGCTGCAGGGAGAGAGGAGATAGCATGCAGGGCAGAGGATTCTGCTGGGACCACTGTGGATGCGCCTCATTTAATAGCTTCCTCTGTTGCCCCAAATTGGGGGCTGTGGGGAAATCTGCTGATGCCGCACAAACACAGATCTCTTCTCTCTGCTTGGCCCCCGAATCACTGTGCTTTGTTCATTGCACCCATTTGGGATGTCTGCGTAGTCTCATGGATTTAGTGCTTTTTTTATGGGGCAGCTTGGCTGACCTGACATCAGGGTGAGCTGTGCCATTGTGAGCCCCTTCTCCACGAGCTTCCCCCAGCATCTCATGATCCCCAACACTTTGTGAGTGCTACCAGCAGAAGGATTCCCTCACTCGCTGCCCCGTGGCAGGGCTGTTTCCATCAGAGAGCTTGCCATTGCCTCCAGCCCCTCCAGCCCCTGGCTGCTCAGCACTGCTGGGACAGGGGAAGGAGCTGAAGGGGACAGAAGGAGGGACTCCTCAGTGAGGGGAAAGGAAACTCCAGCTGGGAGTGTAACTGCTGCATGCGGTGTTCCCAGTGTGAGCATCAAAGGAACCCCATTGAGAAAAACTGTTTTAAAGAAGAAAAGCTCCAGGTGGTTTCCAGCAAAAATCACGCTCTGGGCTGCTCCCCTGCTGAGAAAAACATGTCAAAATTTGGCAGGGGACCTCTGACCCTGTGCTGATCTAGTCGAGAAGCAAATGCTGTTGTGGTTGAGTGAAGCTGCCTTGCTGAGGCTCATCTGACTCCCCGCGGTGTTGAGCACTCGGGATTGGTGCAGCTCTGCTCCCCAGAAGGGCTGCCAGTGGGGATCATGTGCTGGAATACACTGTGCCTGGACATGGAGACACTCGAGGGGCTTTGGCAAAATCTGGCAATAAAAACAGAGCAGGGGGTGTTTGAAGGAGCGGCACAAAATAATCCAACTCTCTGGCAGCCTGGGGTAATTTGAGGCTGGGAAATGTGAGCTGAAGCAGCAGGGGCCACATAGCCACCTCCGGGCAAGCAGGCTGATTTATTGCCTGCATGAGCCGAAATTGCAGCCCATGCTGGGGGGAGAGGCAGGACCAAATCCCCTGCCTAGAGATGCTCAGGGCAGAACAGCAGAAATGCCATGCATAGTAGACGCATGGGAACAGCTTGAGACATCCCATCCAGTCATGCCTGGCTGGGCATGACTGCTACCCACGCTCAATGCCTCTTCCCAGCCAGAGCTCTGCAAGCAGAGCCCATGGCAGGGGCAGGAAGTGCCCTGAAGCAGCCTCAGGCATGCAGAGGTGGTGGCCCCAAACAAGTGCAGTGGGGGCACTGGGCTGGCTATGGGCACTGTCCCATAGGGATACATCCAGATTATCCAGATGCAACACTGGCGCTCCTGTCACAGCCAGCCCAGGAGCCAGATTATGGAGCAGAAGCTGCAGCACATTCACCTGGGTGGGAGAAGAGAGGGTGCTCTGCTGGCACTGCAAACACAGGTGTCACAGGATGCCACAGTGCTCCCCTTGTGCCCAGGGCTGCCCCATCTCCCTCGCCTCCTTAGCTGCACCCAGCCCAAGTGGGGGATGGCTGTTCCCACCAACTGGAATTAGTTCCCTGAGATGCTATATCAAATGCTTTAATAAAAGCCTGATATTTCATACTTCTTGTCTCTTCACCATCAATTTATTTAGCAATTTTACCGAAAAAAAGGCTATGAAGTCGGACTGGGTAGATTTATTCTGTGTGAGCTCCAAGCATATCTTTATTGCTCCCTGTTCCCTTGCCCTCGAGGTCCTCAGAAGCATTTTTCTCTTAGTATTTGCTCTATTATGTTACTAGGGATGAAGCTCTGTTGATGGGCAGTAATTGCCTGAACTGCCCTGCCTTCCTGTGATGAAGATTGGTACCTTACCAGCAGCTGCCTCCCTGCTCTCCTGTCCTTCGTCACAACATTATTGACTAGGAAAGTTCATTAATGAGACTCCTAATGACTGCAGCCGTGCCAGCCCAGCCCACAATGCTAACCTCTCCCATGTTTTCCCTTGGTGGCTGCTTGTAGGAGGAGGCATTGCAGAATGTTTGCTGCATCTTTGGAGCCATGTGGGTGACTGAGCCATTTCTAAAACCCTGCTGACCCTTTTTGTCAGAGGATGCTGTTCCTGCCTGGGCTCTCATCCCCCTTGTTTTTGGGGACCAACCCCTCCAGGCAGGCTGTGTTGGCCAGACAGTACAGAGGAGGTCTAGGTCAGCAGTGGTTGAGAGGTTTTGGGGGTCCTGGGAGCATCCCTCAGGCTCCTCTGTACTGGTGTTTGCTTTGTCACCCACTGTCCCAGCACCGGCAGCCAACAGCCAGGCTGGCATCGAGCCAAGCATGATGCCGGGATTAGGCATTGCCTCCTACAAATGAGCTGTTAATTATCATAATCTGGTAATTGAGAAAAATCTAATTATGCAAAGCTAATGGATTTAAAGCTGTGCTGGGGAGCACAGGCCAGGGGAACACAGCTGGGCAGGGCCAGTATCGCCAGCTTGTGGCTACAGACACTGCCAGGGTCTTGCAGTGCCTTTTTCTCCACTCTGAGGCCCTGTGGGTGCCCAGCCATGTCTGAACATCTGCAGGAGAGACCCCAGTCCTCTTGCTCCCCTCCAGCCTCACTGGGCCTGAGGAACATCTCTTCCCTGTGTCTGAGCATCCTTACCTCTGATTTCCCCATCTTCTCTCCTGGGAGGCTGGAGAACACAACCCACTATCCTAGCTTGTGTGCCCTCCCTGGCCTCACAGACATAGCTCTGCTCTGTGTCTCTGCTCTGCTTCCACTGTCAGGAAACTGGTGCAGTGGGATCTGCTCAGATAGGGCCATGCGTCGTGAGCCCAGTAGGGAAAAGCAGCATTTTTACTAGACCAACCACGATGGTTCAGAAAGAGACACAAGCTTTTGGGTACACAAGTGCTTCTTACCACTCACAAGCAACTGTTTCTTTCAACTTCAACACTGGCTTCATAAAAGATTTTGCATCTTCCTGTGCACTGTGAAGGTGAGGGATGCTGAGTGGTGGTGGCCCCTCCACCATGTCAGATGTCCTGGCCTCGAGGTAGCATCATGCCAGAGAACCTCGCATCATCCCTGTGGTGGCATGCAGGTGGTGCCAGCAGCTGGCACTCCTCTGAAGTCTGTGTCACTGCCCCCATGTGCTCTGCCACTCCTCACTCTTCCCAGTGCTCATGGCAGTCTGGCCCCTTGCAGCTTTTGGGGGATCCCAGAGGATTTGCTTGAGTCCAAGGGCGCAGGAGCTGTGGCAAGAGTGACACTCAACAGCTTGAGTCCTTGGCCAGCCTGATGAACTGTGCTTCAGAGCTGTGCTTCTGCAACGCTGGTGCAGAGCTTGGGGTTCCCCCACATTTCCGTGGCCAAAAACAGGTTGTCCCCCAACACATGCCTGGCCAGGCACCTCTCCTGAGCCCAGGGACATGCAGCCCTGCCCAGGCGGCATCTACATGTCCTGGCAGAGGAAAATGAGGAATTTGCCTGTCTCCCCCTCCCCGGGGAACCCACACTAAGTGCACAGAGAGGGTGGAAGTGAGCAGGACTCCAAGTAATTGCCCACAACCCCAGGGGACAGGCAGTGAGTGCCCTGAGCTTTCCAGGATGTTTCAGCCTCTGGCTCCAGTTCTGCAGGATGTGGTGATCGCTAAGTACGTCTGTGATCTCGGCACTCAGCGAGCTTCCCGCTCGGGCAGGGTGCGGGCGGCACCACCCCGCACCAGTCCCGCCCCAGCACTGCTGCACATCACACGCCGCACAGCCCGGCCCGCCCGGTGCCGTGACGGTCATCCAGCCCTCAAACCTCGTCTGGCACCTTGGGCTCAGCGGGAACAGGCAGAGCCGGCCGGCAGCATGTGGCTGGAGGAAGCCCAGAGGCCTCCCCCACGCACCTGGGGCTCCCCCTGGCCCTCTGCAGCCTTTCCTGCGGGGGACTGCCCTGATAGGCACCCAGCACGCGATGTCCCAGCCCCGCGGCAGCCCCCGTGCAGCCTGGAAGAGTTTGCCAGCCGTTCCACCCTCCATGGCATCCATCACATCTTCCGGCATCGGCGCTACACCGTCCGCAACTTGCTGTGGCTGCTGGCCTTCCTGGGCTCGCTGGCCCTCCTTATTCATGCCTATACCAAGTGTGTGGGCTTGTACTTCCAGTATCCCCACAGCACCCAGCTGGAGGAGGAGACGGAGCACAACAAGATCTTCCCCGCCATTACGATCTGCAACCTCAACCCTGCCCGCTTCTCACAGCTCTCCAGCCACGATCTCTACTGGGCAGGGGAGATGCTGGGGCTCCTGGATGGTGCTGGTCAGCCCCTGGTGCCGGAAAGCCCTGAGAAGAGCAGGTTGGAGGCTCTGCTGGGGACACTGGCCACGAGCGAGGAGGAGAAGAGCCATCCCTTCCACCTGGAGGAGTTTTATGAGCGTGTGGGCCACCAGCTGGACCTGGGTGAGATGCTTGTCCGCTGCACATTCGCCAATGAGGACTGCAACAGCAGCGACTTCCAGACAGTGAGTGGCCAGTGGTGGGACATTCCAGGGGGCAGGGAGGGTTAGGCATGGCCCCTGGGCTGACACCCACAGCCTAGTGCACTGCTATGGTGCTGATAAGGAGATCTTAGCCCCCAGTGATCAGGGATCAGGGAAGGGGAAAGATGTCAGGCACAGGGAAGGGGGAAGATGTCAGGGACCTCTTTTGATGGGCTGTTTTGGGTTTGTTGGGGCTGGGGCAGAGCCCCATGCAGAGCTGGGCTGCACTGGGCTGGGGTGGGGGGGCTCTGGCAGTGCTTGTGCTGTGAAGCCAGGCTGAGAGGCACAGAGAAAGGGTAGGATGCGGGGCCCAGCCTTGGGATTTGCCCAGGCTGGATCAGCCCCAGCAGAGGCAGGCTGTGACCTGCAGCCTTGCACCAGCCTGCCTTGGAAGCCTGGCTCCTTACCTCTGCTGTGGGCTCTGGGGGAGAGCCAGGCTCCTGAGGGCTTGCAGAGGGAGGGAAGGTAAATTCGGGCCTGGAGGGTTTTAAAAGGGAGCAAAGCATATTCCCTCCTAGCAGAGCAGGGACCAGAGGATGGGTTGAACCCAGGCAGTAGCGTAAATGAGCAGAGGAAGGCACAATCCTGCCCTTCTGGTCAGCATGGGGACGTGCCTGGGACATGGCCACAGGGAGGTGGCTGAGCCTCTGGTGTTATCACAGCCAGAAGAAATAAAAAGCTCATGAAAGTCCCACTGACGGACACCACACCAGTGCTCTGGGCACAGATGCTTGGCACAGGTTTGTCGGATCTCAGCTGGGCCGAGGGTGAGGGAGAGCTACAGCCCCAGCCTAAGGCTTCGAGCCTCCTGGCGTGGGGAGAGCTAACACACAGGGGGAGCAGGCAGGGCTGTGCAAGGCCAGTGCCCCACACCAAGAGTGGCACCCAGCCCTGCCGTCCTACTGCCTGGTGGTCAGCCTTGGGAGCTGCAGCCTCCCTAGGCAGTGCGTGGGTGCCTACAGCCACTGGCTCTCCCAGCTGGCAGCTGCTCCAGCTTGGCATATGCAGAGCTGTGAGTTGGGAGGGTCTCTAATCTAGCATGACGCCTCTGCTCATCACCCTAATGAGAACAAAGTGGGGCTGTCACACTGGGCCCTTCCACCAGGTGTCAGGCAGCTAGGGGGAGGCACAGCCACATGCCAGGAGGGCAGTGCTGGCGAGGGGGGACCTGCAGCCGCCTGTGAGGGTCAGCTCTTGCAGGGCCATGGCTGCTCTCACAGTCGGGCTCCTGCCACTGTGCCACCCTCCATAGCCTTCCCACCGGCTGCAGAGCCTTCAGTGCCCAGCCAGGTGTGGCAGGGTCACCCCAGTGTGTCACGCAGGCTTGGGTGGGATGCTGGCAGGGCAGAGGCAATGCCCAAGTGGGAGCCGTCTCCTCCCTTCTTTCCTTTTTGCTCCTGAGTCAACAGTGGAGGATTACTGGGCTGTAAACAAGGGGATCAATGGTGCTGATGGGAACATTTCCTGGTAATAGCTCCGGCCTGTAAAACACAGTGCAGGGGGAGGAAGGGGAGGCTCTGCTCTCACAGCAGTTAACCCTTCCCACCCACTCACTGGCTTCTTGGTGCCTTGGCTTGGACTCACTGTGGCAGGGGTGGATGATGCTGTGGGCTTGGGCAGGCACTCTGAGCCTCTGGGCACACAGCAAGGTAAACACCTGTCAGAGATGGGATGCCAAGCTGGCAGTACTGGAGGAGGCATCCTGACCTCTATGGCTGTTGGGTGGCTGGCCCCTGCTGCTTGGAGATGGATGTGAAGAGATAAGTGTCATCCCAAGGAAATGGTTCCAGCACTACTGGGAAATGGTAAAGCCATTGTAGAAGGATGCCCAGCTCTGGTCTGTGCATGAGACAGGGCTGCTACAGGCAAGCAGAGGTGCTAACAGCTGCTGTAGCATTCCCCAGCTCTTTAGCAGAGCAGAGAGTGCCATCAGCCCTTCTTGGCAGCCCAGACTGCAGGGCTTTGGACAGGTGAAGAGGTTTCTTTCTTCTGGTTGCAGGGAAGGATGCCCAGGTAAAAGATCTCTTTTGACTTCCTCGAGCATGTCCCTGAGCACCTCTATTGTGGATTTTAGCCCTGCCTGCTCTTCTCACTACCACCCCTCTAGGAGCAATAGTACCCCAACAGGCTCCAGGCTCAGGCACCAGCCCAGTCTGAGCTCACTGCCTTTCCCATGCCACAGCTTCCCACCTCACTGCCAGCCACCCTGCTGCCTACCTCCATGCACAGGCAGCCCTGAACACGCCAAACCCCTTTCACATGCACCTGCTGTGCCATTGTCCCCACATCCATGCTTGTGTGTGCCCAGAAGGCACCCCTGCCTTGGCAGAACTGCCCGTCGCTGGTGCTGCCCTGGGACACCGTCCTGCTGTCACACAGCCACACTGCTGCATGCCTCGCGCTGTCTCTGCAGCCTGAGCAGGACAGCAGGTGATGAGTGCCTGGCACTTGAGTAGATGCCTGCATCCCTCTGGGGATACAGGCTGGTCATGGTGCCCTCTGCCCACCCTGCTTGGGGCTGGCAGGTAAATGTCAGCCTATTTTTATCTACTCCCCCATAGGGCGGCTGTTCCTTCCATTTGGATGAGCAGATGTGCCTCCATTTTCCATCCCACTGGGGACCAGGGTTAATCTCCCTGATTTCACTTCCTTGCTTCCTGGAGCTGCCCTCCCTGGGTCTGGGCAGTGGGGGATCAGGGACTAATCCTCCCAGAATGAGTCAGACTGCCGTGGGCTCTCAGCATCACAGCATGGTGGCTCCCGAGGGCACCACCTGCTGGTGGCAAAGGCCAGCTCCCCACTCCAGGATAGCAGGGGCTGCCTGCTTCCCATGGCTCAGCCAGGCTGTGTGGGGCCAACCTGTTTGTGAAAGGTGGAGAAGGCACTGGGGTGGGGCAGGGATGTGCCGTGCGGTTTGCACAGTGCTGGCTTGTTGTGAGGCTGGGGACACAAGACCTAGAGGAAAACCCAGGCAGCACTGAGCAACATCAGTGCAATGTGTAGCCAGGTAGTGGAGCTGCAGCGGAAACACTCCTGGTGGGCACTGTCTGTGTAATTATACCTGTTTCCAGTGGTACTCCCGGCCAGCACGGTGCAAGGCAGCACCGAGGGGCTGGCGTGGCAGCCGCAGCCACGCACTGAGTGATGGTGTGCGTAATAGCAGGGCTGGCAGGTAATAGCAGCCTTGGAGTCCATCAATAACTCCACTCCCTGATGGATGCTGCCCTCCCCTCTCCTGGCACAGCCAACAATTAGTTACAACAACACTTGCCACTCTCCCCACTGCGCTGGCAAGGTAGTGTTGGGGTTTTTGGCTGGACCAGGAGGTAGCTGTGCAGGTCATCCAGGTACCCTCAACTTCACTCCCACCTTCATGCCTCACACAAGAGCAGATTGTTTAATATTCTATTAATAGTTTTACCCCCTTAAATTATTGATCAAAATTTACAGCCAGAGCTGCCAGCTTCAGGAATCAATCTGGCATCCTGCATAGTGGACTGGGGGCAGAGGGGAGGCGGAGAGGACAGCCAGCCAGGCAGGGGGCATGGCATGGGGGCAGCACAGTGTGGGGCTCCCCGGGAACCCTGCTCACCTCCTGACTCTGCTAAACTGTCTCAGGATGATGTTCCCAGTGCTTCTCCTCTGTGAGCAGCCCAAGCCCTTCCTTCCCAGCTGGCAGGTGCCAGCAGGCCCTGGGCAGCCGGCGGGGACAGCACCACTATCTCTGCCACCCAGCCGCTGCCTGCCCGCTCGCACCAGCTGCCTGTGGGAGCATCTGTGCCCCAGCTCACCTCCGTGAATTATTTAAAGCTTCTCTGAGTGCTGCAGGAAGATGATAACATCAGAACTGGGGATGAATGGGAAGCTGGGGACAGGGGACAGCCAGTGGGGAGCTGCTCCTGCCCATGCCTAGGGTCTGTGGCACCCCTGGATGGGTCCCTCTGCAGCCAGGCTGGCTTTTGGGACAGGACTGACCCCTCAAGAGCAGCTGGCTTGGGACTGTGACCCTGGAACTGGAGAGGAGATATGACCAACACAGGAGAGGAGTGTGTTACCCCTCCCACAACACCCAGGATTGTCCCCAGGGGTGCAGACAGGGATGCGAGGCAGGCAGAGGTGTCAGGGCCAGCCAAGGTGCCCCAGTATGGGGGCGGTGAGGGTGGAGGGGCGCAGGTGGGTGGCCCCCGGCCCTCTCAAGGCTGATTGCGGATCCGCCTGGCAGGGGATGCGGAACCTGCCGAAATAGCGGATTTAATTATCTCCGTGGAGCAGCGGGAAACCAGTGAGCAGGGAGGGGGTGGCGGGTACACGGTGCTGGGGCGTCACAGCAGGGGGGCGGTGAGGGCTTGCTCTAGCAAGGCTGTGCCCCACACAGCCTCCAGCCCCACAGCAGCTACTCAGCACTCCCATGCCAAGAGCCCCCTTCCCACTTCCCCCGTAGGAAGGACACAGCCCCACGCTGCAGAGCAGCCCCCTCAGTCAGGGTCCCCACACAAGGCTGGGGACCCCCTCAGCCATGCGCCCCCCTGCAGCCCCTTCCCCAGCCCCAGCCCTGCTCAGTATGCTGCACGCTCCCTCTGGGCACTGGGCAGGAACTCTTCATTTCACACATCATTTCCT
>VZTH01016705.1:0-10894 GCA_013397815.1 Aleadryas rufinucha | reverse complement strand
TTATATCACCCACCTCCCCATGATGCCCCGGCGCAGGTCCCACACACGGATGGCACTGCCTTTGGGTGGGCGCCGGACGAAGCCCACCCCTCCCCGTGGGTGCCCCCTCCCAGGACTCACTCCTTCAGCTCGGTGTAGATGGGCAGGACCTCGGGGTGGCAGACGAAGGCGAAGGCCATGATGGGGATAGTGTACGCTGTCTGTGCGAGAGGAGGACGACTGACTGCTGGGGGCCAAGTGGCAGGGGCTGCCAGCACCAGGACCACCCGTCTGCATGGGGTGCACGGGCTGGGGGCTCACCCAGAGCCTCAGGGGTGCATCCCGGGTCCTTACCTGTGAGTTCAGGGTGAAAAAGCTGGGTGTGCAGGTGTCCTGCTCGGGGGCCTGTAGGACTGTGTAGCCATTCTGGTAGTCACTAGTGCTGACAGTGGTGACATTGAGGATGCCCGTGAGGTTCCCCTCCTGCTCCGGAAGCGGGCAGGGGATCTGGAACTTCTTGTAGATGACCTGGGGGAAGGGGGGGACATGGGGCAGTCAGCTCTTGGTGCCCCCAACTCCCAGCACACGCTGCCCAAACCAGCACCATGCCCAGCAGGAGACTGACCCTGCCGGGACCCCCTCTATGGGACACCCTTTTCCAGTGCTGCCCTCTGGCGATGCTGTCCCCCCCAGTCTGTCCCTGTGGGGGTGGGCAGTGGGACGGCGAGGCGACAGCACGTGGAGGGGCCACATGTGCAACTGCCCCCCCGGCACCTTCCCCCTCTCCCTTTCCACAACATTCGGTTCCTTCAGCCAAAAATAACCCAGCAGCTTGACAGCCCTGCCACGGCGTCTCTGCAGCCCCGAGCGCCCGCTGTCCCTGCTGCCTCTGCTGTCCCCGCTGCCTCTGCTGTCCCCACAGCAAGCAGCCCAGCCTCACACCCCGGCAGGAGGGATGCTTGGCACCCCAAGGCACCGGCACGTGCCAGCGGGTGCTCACCGAGATGAGGAAGAAGACCATACAGCTGAGGGAGAAGCCGCTGGCGTAGCCAAGGTAGCCTGGGGAGGGAGGAGAGTGGCCGGTGGGTGCGGGCGGGACCCTTGCACTGGCTAAGTGTCCCCTCCTTGCGCAGCACATCCAGGCTGGCACCATCACCCTGTGGGAGACCCAGGGTGCCAGACCCCAGCGCCATGGGTGGCATCTCCCTGACTTACCCAGCTGCTTCATGAGGGCCAGGGGCAGGATGATGGTGACAGAAACCAGGATCACCAGGTAGTTCCCATTCATGTACCAGTCCCTGGAAGCAGAGGGCCTGCTCACCGCCCCACTCTGCTGGGGCACAGGGGGCAGAGGCAGGCACTGGGGGCTGCCTGCCTGTCCTAGGGACCCTTAGGCTGGCAAATCCCACAGGCACTGGTGTCCCCTGAGGCTGGCATTCCTGCTCTGCCAACATCCCTGGGGACCCCTGAGATGGCATCCTTGGGGACCCCTGAGGCCAGCATCCCTGGAGGCCCTTGAGCTAGGGTTCTGCCTACCCCCACAGTGGTGCACCCCCAAGGGCTAGAGCTGCTAGTGGGGATGTAGGTATGGGGTGGGGGGACCTCTACCCAACCAGTCCCCTACCCTGCAGCTCCAGGTTCTGCTCAAGGAGGAAAGCCTGATCCCAAGGGGATGTGAGGAGCAGGGATTGGAAGTTCAGCTCAGTTTAATCTCACCCAGGGGCTTATTCAGCACTGACAGTTATCAAAAATAGTAGTGGCTTAATGATAGTAAATCCCTGCCATGGGCTGCACAGCTGGAGCCAGAGCCCCGGCGCCTGCCCGGGGAAGGCACGCAGGCAGCGTGGGCAGGAGGCACTCACGTGGTCTTCTCCTCCAGGTTCAGGAAGGTCTGGATGACCAGAGGCACTTCAGATTTGACGATGTACAGGTAACTGGACATGGCTGCGGGGTAGAACGAGGTCGTGCTGCACTGGTGTTCTCTGGTCCCATCCCCTGTCCCCAGCCCCGACGGGTCCCCCCAGCGCCATCCTCACCTCCGATGTTCTGCAGCGTGATGGCGATGGCTGCAGCCAGCTTCCCCGGCGTGCCGAAGGCTCGGTAGCCCAGCTGCTCGTAGGCGCGAATGCCTGTGGGACGGGGAGCGGTGGTGGGTGAGAGTGGGGATGGGACCCCCTGGCACGGCCCTGCTGAGGATTTGACACTCACCCACAATGCCCGAGGACTTGAGCAGCAGGTGGATGGAGTAGCTGGAGAGCAGGGCCACCGCTGTGAGGAGGAAGCTGCAGGAGGAGAGCATGGTTACCAGTGGGTCACAGCACAGAGCTCAGACATGGCTGTGGGGTAAACCCCATGCAGTCATGCTCTGCCTGTGGGTGGCTGTCCTGGCAGGACACCAGCCCCTTGCCTCAGCACCAGCTGGGTGCTCATGGGGCAGATAGGCTGCAGGAGGGTGTGGGGACTCTGTCCATGTCTCCATGCCCAAGAGGAGCCATCACTCATGTCCTTCAAGACACTTTCAGAAATCTAACTTTGTAGTAAGGAAGACAAACCTTCACCCTCCTCCCCCACAGTGGGGCACAGCACTCAGCAGAGCAGGCAGGCTTATGCCAGTGATGGGCATTGCTCAGCCAGCAGGACACTGGTCCCTGCATCACCCTAAGTCAGAGACTTCTTTCTTGCCTGCACCCACCGATCCCCTTGGAGGAGCCCCCCCGCACCCAGACCTCCCCCATGTCCCCATGGCACTCACAGGAAGAGGATGATGCCGGTGTTGGCCATGGCATAGGCCAGCCCCAGGATGCCGCTGCCCATGATGGCATTGCTCAGATTGAAGACGGACATCCCAAAAGACGTCTTCCCTTCAAACTGTTCACAGGACACAATGGGGAGGGGATGCACCAGTCACACTGGGAGCTTGCCCCATCCCACCCCCACCACTGTGCCCATGCTGCTACTCACATCAGTGAAGTGTGTCTGCTTCTTCTCGGCACCGTGGGGCAGGAACTCCTCCATCTCTGCCACACCGGTCTGGTTCTCCTCAAATCTATCCATGGAGGGAGGGGAGTGAAGCCAAAGCAGAGACAGGGGCCATCAGCACTGGCTGGTATCTCGAGGGCAGGGAGCAGCTCGGAGGACCCCCCAAGTCCCTGGGGCCCCTACCTGTCACCTGCCAGCGAGGGGACAGTGGAGGCGGTGAGTGCGGCCGTGTGCTTCCCATTGGGCACCAGCTCCACCATCTCAGCCTGGAGGGGCACGTCCGTCGTATCCATGGTTGGGAGACAGCTGGGCTTGCTATGGGCTCTACTCAGGCTCTGCAAGAGAGAGGCAACAGAGGTCCAGCTTTGGGCAGGAGCACTGGAGGGGCTGGCCTGGAGTCTCACAAGTCCTGCCTCCACCAGGGACGCTGGAGTTGGGCTCAGCACCAACGCTGGTGGCACTGCAGGGACAGGCACCCGGGGATGAGAGGGTCACCGAGCCAGGCATCACCGTGGCTGTGCTTCTCCCTTCTGCCCGCTCAGCACACAATGTCCCATGGAACTCAGCCCCAGCTCCAATACCCCACCAGAGTCCCAACGTGGGATTGTCCCCTCGCCCAGCCAGACATCCCACAGCCCACCCTTGCTCACAGCACAGCACTGCCCAGCCTCAGAGACCCCATCCACGCTGCCTGCCCACCTCCACTCCCCTGCCCGCAGCCTTCGGCTCCATGACTCAGTTTCCCCTCCTGGAGACGGGTGCCAGCAGGCAAGTGGGGGTGTTTGGGAGGGCGGCTGAGGACGGGGTGGGGAGCTCAGGGACCCCCCAGCCACGGTTATGTAAAGCCCATGGTGCTGCCCGGCGCGAAGGGCTCACCCACGTCCCGCCGCTGCCGGGGTGCCAAGGCGGGGGGCTCGGGGGCACGTCAGGGCTGGACAAACGGAGCAGGAAAGAGCGCGGGGCCGGGAGACAGCTCCTTGGCAGGGGAAGGCGGCCGGGCTGCCGAGCGCGGGACGCCTTGGCACGCCGCACAAAGCCGCCTCTGTGCGAGCCCCGGCCCTCCCCGCCCCGCTGGGAAACGGCACAGGGTGGCTTTCTGGGGCAGGCTGGCAGCAGGGGCAGGGTCCCGCCACCCCCCACTGCCCCGGGGGGCTGCGGTCCTGTCCGGCTGGCCAGGGGGCTCCACAGTGGGGATAGGTCCAGCCAAGGGCCGGTGCCACCCAGCTGGAGGTTAGGGCTGGCTGGGATGCAGTGCGGTCCCCAATCCCGGGAGGATGCTGCTGCCCCACCACCCCGGTGCCTGGGGTCGCTATGGGGTGAGCAGGGGACATGCCCATCTTTATGCTCCCAGGGGATTGGTGTCCCCAGGGATCAGAGGAGCCTTCCCACAGCACGGTCGGGTCCAGCAGTCCTCCTGGCACGCAAGGGAAGGATGACACGGTGGGGTGTGGGTGCCAGCACCTCCGGTCTCCTGAGCTGCTGCCCTGCTTGTCCCTGCCCAACCAGGCCACAAAGACGACCTGGCAGGGTCATCCCAGGCCACACACTGGCTGCTGGCACTGTCAGGGGGGCCGAGCCCCTAAGGTTGACCCAGGGTGGTGGGCACATATTTGGGCGACCCTGTCTGCAGCACCCAGCCAGGTGGGGGAACTGAGGCAGGACACAGGCCAGCAGGGACCAGAATGAGAAGGCTCAGCCATGCGGGGGACGAGAGGGAAGCGCAGGGCGGGCTCTGGGTGATGATTTATCCCCTCCACTAGGCCTCCGCTTGGGATGGGTCCAGGCAGGAACAAGGCTGCCAGCACGTCCAAAAGCCACCATTAACTCTGCGCCTTCCCACCACCATGGGCAGGCATCACTGAACCCACCACTCGCCCAGTATGGGATTGAGGGGGGGCACCAGATCCGTGATGTTCCATCACCTCCCTAAGCCCCCCGGTGCCACTGGGCTGCCTGCGGGCAGGGCTTCACCGCATCCCGCTGGTGGCAGGCAGGAGCTGCCCGCTCCCCTGCCCGCTCCCCCACGGGCGCCAGGAAGGCTGGGCACTCTCGTCTGCAGCCCCTTTCTTCTCCCAGGTTATAATTACACCTCTCTGGGCAGCTCAGGAAATACCAACTTCTTCCCCCAAGCGTCTCTCGGAATAGCAAGCGGCACGGCCGAACTCATTCAGCATGCACCGGGCTTCGTGCTGCCACCCAGACGCTTCCTCCCGCCGGGCAGCCCTGGCACAGCCTTGGCACAGCCCTGGCACAGGCCCAGCACCACTCACTGCCACTTCCCCAGCTGGCCCTGGCCTTTGCCCCTCGGCCAGGGTCTGCTGGTGGCAGCGGCCAGGGCAAGGGGGGAGATGAAAGAGGAGGGAGCATGAGACGCTTCGATCGGGCAGTGCGAGCCCTGCCTGCTGCTGTTTGCCTTGCGATAAGGCAGAACAACAAATACAGAGTGACGGGTGGCCCTGGAGGGGTGGCTTGGTTCCCCTCCAGGCTAGGGTTGGTGGGTTCACCGTCTCACTGTGTGCCCACCTTAGCTGGGAACCCTCTGCTCTGGGCAAAGAGCATCTCCTCAGAGCTCTCTTCCCTCAGGGTGCCACCACGCAGATGGGATGCTGCCATCTTCACTGCCATGTTGGGTAGCCCATGTGCTGCCTGGCATTGTCTGACCACCAGCCCCAGCGCCTGCTCGCCCAGCCTGACGTGTGGGCCTGGCCATGTGCGTGGGCACAGAACCCCCCCGCTGTGGCACCCAGGGCCACGTTCCCGGGGGTGCTGAGCAAGCTGCATCGATTTCCCGGCATGTGCCTCTCCACTGCCTGCCGGGCTCTGGGACACAAGGACAGCGACAGCCCTGCTGCAGCCAGAGCTCCCAGCTCCCGCAGGCTGCTCCGGCTGTCCCAGTGCTCAGTGACATCCCACCAACACTACGGTGTGGCCAGGCAGCCTGAGCCGGGCCCTGGTGGTGTCCCACAGCCGTGCAGATGGAACACGGAGACAGATGCGTGGGACGGCACGTCCCGTCCCGCCGGCCACGTCTGCGCTTCAGGGGAGGCCACGTTTGGTCTCGCACGCTGCGTCCCAGCCAGCACAGACGCCTGCCTGCCCTCGCTGGGATGGGGACACGTGTGTGGGGCGGCAGGGCTCCCAGATCCCTGCCCTGCCCTGACAGACGGGCAGTCCTGGGCTCACCCCGGCCCCCTGCCAGCCTTTCTCGGGGACCAGGGCACCGTGGTGAGGGTTCCAGTCCTGGAAGGGACTGCATCCCTCTCCCTGCCTCACATTTCGCTTCCACACAGACTTTATTTAAAAGGTGGAAAATCCCAGCTGGGAGCGCAGCACGGGCGGGAGCGGGGGACTGGGCAGGGGAGCTCTGTCGGCAGTGCCAGCAGATATGTTGGATGGGAGGTCCATTGCACCTGGCAACGTGGCCAGGAGGACGTGTACCACCCTGGCCAAGCCTGGCCCCTGCACTGTGCCAGTTCCCTCAGTCAAGCCCCAGCCCAGCATAGTTCCCACCAGCGCACACGGTGCCGGTGGGAGTACGGCACACGTGGGGACAGCCACCAGTGCCTACCAGCCGTGCCTGTGCCAGGCAGTGCCAGCCCGGGGGGCCGTGACCCACCATGTCCCCACAGCCCACAGCACCCACCTGTGAGCACCCACTGCTCCCACCTGTGGAGAGCGAAGGCACAGGGTCTCCCTGGCAGCAGGTGAGTGCCCCCCAGGCTGGGGACCCCCAGAGGGCAGAGACTCCCTCCCCATCTCCTCTCCCTTGCAGATGAATCCTCGATAATCCGGCCCAGCTGGGGCCGTGGGACTATTCCGGGTGGTAATCCGGCTTTAGCGCCAAGCCTGCCGCAGCTGCCGGCCTGCGTGCTGGCAGCCAGGTATCCCGCTGCTGCCGGTGTGTGCCAGGGGGACGGCAGCCCCCCCGCCCGTGCCCGCCTGCCCAGGTGGCTGTTCGGGTTTCAGCAGAGCTGGGCACACAGGTCTCATATTCCCTGCGGCTGTGCTGATGACCGAGCCCTGCCAGAGAGATGGGCAGCTTGGGCAAGTGGGCAGGGGTGTCCCCCCACTGCCATCAGCCCCAGCCCTGGGGTTACCCCCAGCACTGCTGCTGGGCCCAGGGTGACCCCAGCCTGGGGTCCCCGGTCAGCCCCTGGCACTGCTGTGGGCACAGGGGTGTGTGGGCACAGCTGGGCAACAGCCCAAACCTGGGTGGCCCCTGGGCAACCCCTCCCCAAGGACATTGACCCCAGCAGGGCACACAGCCAAAACCACCCCCCTCCTTGCCCTCCACAGAGAACCGTCCCCCATGGCTGCCCTGGGAGTGGGGTCTGCCCTTCCCCTGAAGCACACACAAGCCATAGCTTTCCCCCCAACCTGCCTTCCTAAAATTAGCACCCCAAACCTGGTTTTAACCCATGGTGTTCCACCCCCCACCTCCCAGCTAAGCAAAGGCAGTGTCGGGGTGCCACCTCCCCCAGAGGAAGTGGGCACCCAAAGGGGCAAATCCAGCCATTCAGGGGATGGCCAGGCACCTCATCTTTGGAGCAAAGGCTCTGGGGGGCACCCCCAAGGGCATGGGAACTCCAGCAGCTGTGGGAAAGGACAGTTGGAGGCAATCTGCCTGGTGCATGTCTGGAGAACCCTCTGGGTAGCCCTGCTGTAGACCTTCCCCAAAGAGATCTGCTGGAGATTCTCCTGAGATAACTCCACCAGAGATCCCCAGGAGATGACAGCCCTACCAGATGGTCATTCCAGCCAGCCCCACTCATGCTCCCAGCACAAGCTGGGTAGAGTAAGCACCGCTCCTTGGCTCACCTCACCCCTTTCAGCCCCAAATACCACATCATGGCTCATCCTCGGGTCAGGCAATTCCCCCAGTGCTCCAGCCAGGGCAGGATTGGCAGTGGCGAGTAGGAACAAGTGGTTCTGGAAGCTGCTGTCCTGGCTAGCAGGGCTCTGACAGCACCAACACCTGCCTGGGCACTTCTGGCCATCTCTGCTGCACCATGTGGGCAGCAGTGTCCATCCAGGGTCTTACCTCTAAGAGCACAAGTGGCACCCGTGTCCTGGGGGACAGCTCTGCCTGAGCCTGGGAATGTGCCTACATGCAGAACGTGCCAACGGCTGAGCTGGCCCATGGCCACTGTCCTGCAGCAATGGACGTGCCAGGGTCCGGGACACACCAGGGAGGGGAAACGCAGTTCAGGGAAGGAGGTGGTGAAGCCAAACACTATAGTGGGGCCATGGAGAGGGTTTTCCAGTGCCAGAGCCATGGTGCAGCTCAGCCACGGCATCACCTGCCAGGCACACACCCCAGGACGGGGCCACGCTGCAGGTATCAGCCATCACCATCCTGCCACATCCTCCAACATCCAAGCACCAGGACTGAAGAGCCAGGAAGAGCAGTGGGGAAGCTGAGGCCAGGCAAGAGGAGTCATGCCCAGCAGTGGGACAGCCCAGGCTGTTGTTGTCACCTGCCAGCTTGAGTCCGTGTGGTACAAGGTCAGGTGGCAGAGGCAGCTGGCAGCATGGGGATGGGGACAGGGTGGGCACAGCAAGAGGCTGATGGCACCCAGTGTGGTTCTTGGGGAGGCTGGGTGAGACACCAGTTTGAGCACAAAGCATCTCAGGAAGCGCTAGGCTGTATGATGGGTTTTGCTTTAAACTTCAAACACTGCTCTCCAGGAACACAGGGACACCTAGGGAAGATGGTGGCACAGGTAGTGGCACTGCAGAGCCTGATTGGTTCTGCAGGTTTTCTACCTGCCTGGGAAAGAACAAGTCAGGTTTTCTACCACACCTCTGGAGTTGTGTTTTGCCTTGGAAGCGAGATGCTTTCCAAGAGTTCACACTCCCCAAAACACATCTGGCCTTAGCAGGATGACATGGAGGAGTCAATAGCAAAAACTCCAAGCTGCCATTTGCTGCTGGCAGTGCTGGGGACACCAGGAGGAGGGACTGGCCTCAGCCACAGCCCCGTGTCCCTCCTGCACCCCCAGCACAGCCCCCTGTACCAATCAGGAGCCATGATTTGCCCAAGCCCCATGGCACCACCGCTGTGCCCGGCCATGCCACTCTCACCATTGGACCAGCCTGACATTTGCTCCACGGGGACAGCAGGACCGCGCTGGCTGTGCCCCGCTGGCATGGGGGACCCAGCCAGTCCCAGACCTGCGTCAGCGCCTGGAGAGGCACGCAGCGGCTGAGACCCACGCGGTGAGGAGAGCCGGGGGCATGGGGGGTCCGTCCTGTCCCCGACCCGCCTCTGTTTTCTCAAGGGTTGCACTTCCAAAGGAGCCCGTGGGATCCCGCTCCTTCCCGCATCCCCATGCGCCAAGGAAAATAGGCTCTGCCGTGCTTGTTTGTTTGCCGTGGCCGCGGCCCCGGCGTGTGATTACAGCTGCAGCACGGCCGGGTGCTGTGGGGCCCTTTGCGCCTCAGCCAGGGTCCCCTGCAGTGCCAGCACCCCCACGCCACCCCCGGGTGGGACGGGGTGTCCCACTGCCCCTTAGCATCCCTGCCCACCAGAGCCAAGGCACACTAGCACTCTCTTCTGGGAGCCAGGGCAGTGTCGTGAGGCACAGATGGCTTTCTCTGGGGTACCCCCATGAAGCCACAGGGACCAGGCAGGTCTAACACCTAACAGCTTGGGCCTGGTCCAAACACCAGTGGAAAATTCCCTGTCTCCTCCGCGTCAGCTCAACACAGCCATGCCCTCTGCAGCCAGCCAGGGCTCTGCTTCCCTGCCATCCCACCTGTTGAGGACTTGCTGGGTCCCCTGTCTCACCCGTGCCACCGCAGAGCCAGCCTAGCATGGGGACACCAAGTCCAGCAACCACCTGCCGTGGTTCAGTTTCCTTTGGGGAAGATTTCTCTCTTGGGACGCTCACAGCTGACACGGCAGAGAGGGCCACCATGCCGGCTGGCATAGGACACGCGTGTCCGACAGGAACGCAATGTGCTGCCTGGCTTTCCACGCTGCTGTCCCGGGCAGCCAGGCTCTATAAATACCACAGCCGACGGAATCACCTCATGCAGGTCCCAGCCAGCCCCAGAGTGCCCATGACGGCCGGCATCGCTCTCCCACTCTCCCTGCCCGTGCCCCCCGCTCCGGCACCCCGACACCCTGACACCCGATCCTCGCCACAGCCTCTTCCAGCCTTCAGAAACATATGTCATTCCCACCGGCGATTAAAAATTAAAGCAGAAAAAAGGGAAAGTAAAGGGAGTTTGGGGGTTGGTGTCACCGTGAGTATCAGCGGAACGATACACGCCGAAGCCCCCAGCACCGCGGTCCGGGCAGGGGCAGTGTGAGGGCGCTGGGGTACCCAGGCGGCACGGCAGGGCTCTGCCTCCCCCTGCACTCGCGGGATCTGTCACCCACCCCTGGGAAGGTGCCAGCCGCTGGGGAGGGGAGTGGCAGGAGAACAGCAAAGCAAACAGCCCCGGGGCGCTGCCACCTGCCAGAGCTGCCGGGCCCCGGAGTCTTCACGGTGCTGCCCAGCGCCGGGAGCGGGAGGAGGAAACGGAGGAGGAGAGAAAGCCGGGCTGTGGGAGGAAAGCGGGGCCGGCGAAAGGAGATGGGTCGCGGAGGACTGGATGCGGTGAAGAGGAGAATTAGGGGAAGTGAGGGGTCCGAGCACCCTGCAGCCTCCAACCACGGAGCTTCACGGAGGACAAGGCAGCGAGCCTGGGGGTGCGAGCAGCAGGGGAGACCGAAGAAACCTACCTACCCCCTCTCCGCGGTGCTTCTGCTGCGGGCTGGGGCAAGCAGCCCCCGGTGGCCGGTGCCGTGGATTAGAGACTATCCTGCGACCGTAATCCCGGCGGAGCCGGAGATTAAACCGGACCCGAGCCCGCCCCCAGAGCGGCGGCTCCCAATCTCCTCTCCGCCGGGGCACAGGAGGAGCGCTGGGGAGCGGGAGGAGCGACC
>VZTH01016702.1:0-19454 GCA_013397815.1 Aleadryas rufinucha | reverse complement strand
GCTGGTGAGGGCCCGCCGGAGCCGTCGCCGCCCAAGGCCGCCGCTGCTTTCGACTTGCTGGAGCTGGTGCGCAGCTACCGGCGGCTGGAGCTCTACCTGGAGCCGCTGCGGGACGCCGCCGAGGGTGTCCGCTCCCTCCTCCGGTAGGTGCGGGCTGGGCCGGGATCGAGACCGAGACCGTCCCCGGGGTCTCATGTCCCTTGCCTTCCCCCCTCTCGGCAGGTGGCAGCGGCCTGTGTGCTCTCTCCTGGTCTGCCTCGGCCTCAACTTCCTCCTGCTCACCCTCGGCCAAGGTGCGTATCGGGGGTCAGGGCTGGTCCCCTTCCCGGACCCTCCGGGCTGACGCTGTCCCGTCTCTTCCAGCTGCCTGGTACTCGGTGCTCGCCCTGCTGGTGGCGGTGCCGGCCCTGCTGGGTTACCTGCAAGAGACGTGCCGGGCCCGGCCCTCGGAGCCGGAGCTGGTGCGCAGGAGGTACCACAGCATCCGCAGGGAGGATCTGCGCAAGGTGCAGCTCTCGCGGCAGGAGGCCATCGCCCAGGTCAAGAGCTTGTGAGTCCCTGGGGCCGCCCCAGCGGTGGGGCTGTGGGGGCCTCTGCAGCCAGAAAGGCTTCTCGGGGGCTGTGCCGGGCTCGTGCCACTTTGGCCACCGTAACCCGTGCGAATGTGGGGGAACGAGGGTGTGTGTTTGTGGGACTTTTTTGTGACTGTCTCATTCGCAGCCTGATCCAGCTGGAGGGGTTTCTGAGCGGGATGTGCTGCAGCTGTGAGGCAGTGTACCGTGTGCTGTACTGGGAGAACCCCACTGTCTCTTCCCAGTGAGTAGTACTGGGTCAGGCACCCTGTGGTGGGCTTGGTGGGTAGAGGGGCTCAGCCACACCTGCGGTGCTCTGTTTGGTTTGTTTGCTACTTGGAGAGAACAGGTGGAACACGAGGTGAAGGAAGGGGTTTTATGCTGTCATGTGAGTTGCTCTGACTTGACCACAGTATCCTGCTGCTTTCCACAGGTTTTATGGGGCACTGCTGGGCACTGTCTGTGTCCTCTACCTGCTGCCCCTCTGCTGGGTCCTGGCCATCCTCAACAGCACCCTCTTCCTGGGCAACACCCAGTTCTACCAAGGTATGAGACCTGCCTGGAAGTTCCCTGTGTGGGATGGGTTGGGGAAGGGCCCTCTGAAGCCAAGGATCCTGCTCAAGGATCTCTCCCTCACTTGAGCCCACTGTCCCGTGTCAGGCTCTGCCATAGACCCTGAACCCCCCCGAAGGTAGTGATGTCCTAGGGATGGTGCTCAGCAGCCCAGGGTGGGTGGTGTGGTCCTGGGGCTCAGCTGTTGGAGGTGGGAGTCTCTCCTGATGTTTGTCCCAGCCCAGGTGCTGTTTCCTTCACTTCTCTTTGGTGTGGCAAACCAGGGTCTGTCAATGCAGGCTGTGTGTGAGCATCTCCACCCCTCTTGATCCCTGACCCTGCTCTTCAGGACTTGAAACCCATTCAGTGCCTGTGGCAGTGTATGACACAGGCTTGAAAACGTGCCACTGTGAGGCAGAGGAGCCCTCTTCTGTGGCTCATGCTGGACGAGTGTTGGATGTGTCTGACCTGTGACATTGGCCTCTGCTGTTCCCTCTCCTGAGCTGGGGCAGGTGGTGGGGGGGGGTCCTTTCTGCTCTAACTTTGATGTGTGAGCAGAGGAGGGCTCAGGACATCTGATGAGTGAATGATGTGTCAGTGCCCCACCTTGAGCTCTGGAGATCAGGTCTTGCAGCCGGCTTTTGTGTGGTGTGGCTGGGAGTAGGGAAATGCCACTCTACTCCAGCTGCATTCCCCTCTTAACCAGTGATAATGGAGCTCAAGGCCTCCATCGAGCAGTATGTGGGCTCCAAACCCCTTGAGAGCACTCCAGAGCCTGCTGAACCCCTGCCACCAGCTGCTGCCCCAGATCGGACCCCCACTCCCACCAGCGCAGAGGTGAGATAGAGGCAGGGCTGGCAGTTGTGGGGTGGGAGCTGCAGAGCCAGCCCTTGGGTCTGACTGTGCCTGTGTCCCTCTATACACAAACTTCTTCCAGCTGCCAGCTTTGCTGGACGCCTGTGAGCCACTCCCGAGTTCCTGGGATGCTGCTCTCTGCCCTGGGTGCTTGGCTCAGTCCTTTTGCCACATGTAAGGCTGTGGTCTGAGGAGGCAGGGACTCACCTCACCTTCTGACACTTGTGTCATCTGTGGGGCTGCCTGGGGCCAGATCCATTGTCCTGGAACCTGCTCAGAAATGTGGGGCTGCCTTTGAACAGAGGCAGGCGAACAGCAGGACTAGCTTTGTCAATCTCTTGTAGGACCTTACCCCTGGCAGTGTGGAGGAAGCAGAGGAGGCAGAACCTGATGAAGAGTTCAAAGATGCTATTGAGGTTTGAGGCTGGCTGGGGTGGGATGTGCCTGCAGGGCAGCTGAGGTGGGAAAGGGACAAAGGCCTTGTTGGGCCAACTGGGTGCTCAGGGAGGGTGACTGCAGGGCTGGGTGCCTCTGACTCTGTCTGTACTCACTCTCCTCTCTGTCCCATGCTGCGGGAGAAGGAGAACCAGCTGCTGGTCATGGTGAGTACTGCCATGCCAGGGTATGGCATCTCCTCCCAGCTGGAGCTTTGCCTGGTTTGTTGGTGGCTTGTAGAAATGCCAGGCAGAGCACGCTGCTTGTTGGGTGCCTGCCTGTGGTGTGGGCTGCCCTGCAGCCCTCAGTGTGCCCCCAGCCACCCCGCTGTGCTCAGCTGGCTCTGCTCTCTGCAGGAGGATGATGAGAGCTCTCAGTGCTCAGCAGATTTTGACCTCAGCCTCCCAGACAATGGTTTTATGAGCAAAAATGAGGTGATCCGCAGCAAGGTGTCACGCCTGACCGAGCGCCTGCGCAAGCGCTACCCCAGCAACAACTTTGGTGAGTTTGGGAGCAGCTGCTTCTTGGGGGAGCTCAGCAGCTTGGGGTCTGTGCTGCTTCCAGTGGTGACCATAGGACTGGGAGTGGAGAGAGTGGTGTGGTACCTGCTACGGCTGTGCTGACACCTCCAGTGACCTTTTCTATACCATGGGGAGGATGGTCCCAGCACTCCTAGGAAGGGCAAGGACAGGAAGGTGCAGCAATGTCATCTCTGAGCTGAGCCTTTACAAGAGCTATGGATGTTCTTGTGCCACTTGCAGCCCCAGGCAGCAGAGCCCTGCCTGACCTCTGCTTTGTTTCTTCCAGGGAACTGCACGGGCTGTGCTGCCACCTTCTCTGTGCTAAAGAAGAGGGTGAGTCTTCAGCTCCTGCCCCAGCTTGCTGTCTGCACCTGGGGCAGAGGTGTTGCTCATGTCTGCCTTGCCCCGGCTTTCTCCAGCAGCTCAGGTCTCTGGCCTCGGTCACAGCCCAGATGACCTCAGCTAAATGCCTAATGGTACCAGGGATCCCTTGTGTTGTGGAGCATTTGTCCATTTACTCCTTTGGAAGCTGCCTCAGGCCAAACCCACATTGTTATGTGTGTTATTGTAGAAGGTACCTGCTCTGTGTCCTGGTTTAGTCCATTTCCTGTGGTCTTTCTGGTGAAGCAGAGCATGGGTCTCCTAGTGGGAATGACCTGTTACCTTATCTGAGCCCTGTGTGTGATGCTCGGCACACAGTCTGTAGGCAGTTCTCAGAAGGAGGTGTAGACTTTTGGCCCCCTTCACTTACTCCTGGGTTAGTCTGATACACATCTGGGGCTCACCTCCATCTTTCTTCACAGCGGAGCTGCAGTAACTGTGGGAACAGCTTCTGCTCCAGGTGTTGTTCCTTCAAAGTCCCCAAGGCTGTTATGGGAGCCACGGGTGAGTTGAAAGGTGGAGGAGGGAAGAGCTCCTGCTTCCACCTGTTCTGTCTGCTCAGGCATTTGCCCCAGCCCTGGTGGGGAGGGTGGACAGGACGTGCCCAGCACAGCCTGGCTTGGGACAGAGCAGTGATGAATTTGCAGCTCTCGAAGCAGCTTTGTGGCTGGGGTCCCTAGCCCGTGGTGGGAAAGGGGGATCATCTCCGACATCTGCTTTCCTTTCCAGCCCCGGAGGCTCAGAAGGAGACGGTGTTCGTGTGCGCTCTCTGCAACCAGGTGCTCATCAAGTGATGAAACAGGCCCAGCCAGCTCCTGTGTCCTGCGCTGCGACACCTGCGACAGCAGGCAGGCACCCTTGCCACTGGGAGCCTGGACTCTTTGGATCCCAGCATGGCATTCCCCTGCCAGAGGACGCTTGCACTTGCGCTCCTCCTGCCAGGCTGGACGGACCGGCCCTCCTTGCCATGCACCAGCTGGGTCCCTGTGGTGGAGCACTGCCCACGGCTGTGCCCCATTCCTGCAGCTGCTCCAAGCCCTGGGTGCTCTCTGGCACTTGCTGTGCCCTGCCACTTGCTTGCCCAGGCCCTTTGGCCTGGCTCAGTGATGGAAGAGCCATCCTTCCTACTTGTGGTCCTGCCTTCACCTCCTGAGTGGGGCAGGACAACCTCAGGGCTCTGTCCCTACCTTTCCCAGCGCTGTGCTATAAGTGACTGTATTTTTGGGATCAAGTCAGAGCTCCTCCTGTATCCCTTGAGGTCTAGACTAGCTAGGTCTTTCATCCTGGCTCAGCTGAGACTCTGCTAGTCACTCCTGTGCTCCTCAGCCTCACTGCCTGCAGGTTTAGTCTTTTACCCCTGAATTTGGCTGTAGCCAAGAGGAGGAAAGATAATGAGTTTGGGTTGGGCTGTGTGGCTGGATCTCCAGTGTGAGAAAAGGCAGGAGTTGGTGCTGCTCTGTGCACTTAGTGACTGCTGCTTTCTACTACAGATTAATATATAATTGCATATAGAGAATGACCAATACATCTCTTGTCCTCAGCTGGCTCTTGTGTCATCCCAGTGAAAACTGTCCCAGTCCCAGGTCACTCTGACACCTCTGTGGCCTTGGCCCTGCTGTCCTGCAGGTGCTCCTGGAGAAACGGTGTGTCTGTGCCACCAGCTCTCCATGTTTTACTGGAATTCCCATCTTCTGTGCTGCTGTAGCCTTGTTTGCCCCCTGCTCAGAGCTGTGTGCAGCTGCCTGTCAGCTGTGCCAGGGCTGGATCCTGCTGGGCTGGAGCCAGGGAGCACCTCAGCTCTGACAGGAGCTGCTGAGCTTCCTCTGCCTCCCGCGGCTGCTCCTTCCCCTGCCCTCCCCGGGCAGTGGTCCCACCAGCTGCCTGTGTGCACAAGGATGACCTTTCCTTGTGTGAACAGCAAAGCTCCCAGCTATCCCAGGAATGTGACCCTGGCTGCTGTGCAGCTGGGAACAGCCATGGCCTGGGTCCCTGCCAGCCAGCTGCAGCTTCCCCCAAGCCAGGGAATCTGGGGGGCCAGTGCTCTTGGGCTGCCAGTGCCCAGTGCCTGCCAGGCTGTGACACCCACCAGTCTGAGAAGTTGCTGGAGCCCAGACCTCGCTGCAGGCTCTACATCCCACTAGTGTGGGAGCTCCTAGGGGACAGGCTGCCTAAACTCATCTTGGCTGTGGGCTCATAAACTCCTTCACATGGAAATTTGGGGAAAAGCTGGACTTGGCATTTGATGATGAGGGTGTCTGTGTTGTGCTGGGTGTGCGGGGGACTGGTGTGCAGAGGGCTGAGCAGTGAGTGGGGGCAGTGGAGCAGCTGTAACATTGGGAAGGGGGCTGTGTAGCACCCCAAGAGCTGTGGGTGTGTTTGTGAGGGTGTCTGCAATGGGATGATTACTGGGCTGTGAGGGGCTGGGAGGGGTGAGCTTGCTCAGACAGCCGACAGTGGCAGGCAGAGGAGCTACTTAGATTTCTAGAGAAAACACTTGGAGCAATGAGCATGATGGCCATGTATGTCTGAACACTCTATGGGAAGATGCTAATGACAGAATACAGAGGGCTACAGATAAACTTAGGCTGTGGGAGATGGGGTTTTATTTATGCTTTTTAAGTTGTGCAGTAAAATGTTGTAGTTGACAGTGTTTATTGCTATGGAAATGTGCTCAGCAGTCATGGTCTGAACATACCTTATAATAATATTTGAATTTTTTCCCTATTTTTTTTTTCCTAGTGGCCAGGGAGGAAGGTGGAGGTAGTAAGTGCCCTCTCCTGGTGTGAGACTGGGGCAGGGGCTGGCTGCCCCATGTTCCTGGCTGGCTGTGGGGCAGGGGCACAGGCACCTCTCCCTGGCCAGAGCAGGAGATGTGGGGCTCTGGAGGCTGACCAGTGGAGCCAAAGCCATGGCCAAGGAGGGCAGAGGGAGAAGAGGTCACCCCAGAGCAGGGCAGGTGCCCAGTGCTCTTGTCAGCCAGAAGAGGGTGGGTGCAGACATCCTGCAGCCTCAATTTCCCTCTTGTCCCAGGAGGCTCCCTGAGGCCGGGCCAGCTCCGAAGAGAAGACACAGTGTCAGGCAGCCAGGCACTGGGTAAATATCCTGGCGGCCACCCTCGGGCCCCCCTCACCCTTTGGGACGGGTGGATACAAATATGCACTGGGTAAACACGACGGGGTTGTTCAGGCTGCCCCCTTGCCAGCTGGGACTGAGGGGCAGCTGGGGGAGTGGAGCTGAGCTAAGGGACAGCACCTGATGCCATCAGAGGGGCCAGGCTGAGGGCTGCCCTGGTCCTTGGGCTCCTCGGAGGGTCCTGGCTAGTGCAAGTGGGTGGCCCTAGGAATCTTTTCAGAGGAGGCTGGAGGTTGTGGCATGGGAGGTCTGGCAGCCGAGCCGGGCTGGCAGGGAGCTGCAGACAGGGATTTCAGATGATATAGTGTGGGGAGGACAGGCTTGGAGGCTGCCTGGTCCAGTGTCTGCCCCCTATGATGCTCAGTGCCAGGCTTCTCACAAGTGCTTCTAGCTCCCAGACCATGGATTTATCCCCTGGGGTGAAGAAGGAAGAAACTTCCCTGGCAAACACTGTCAGACCCAGCTGTGGGGCTCCAGCAGCAGTGACAGCTTTGTCCTCCCATCCTACTCATCTCAGTGCTCTCCTGGGCTCCCTGGAGTGTCAGGGGTGCCCGAGTCTCCAGTGATGCCTATGACCAGTACGAATCATATCTCTTGGCTTGGCTGGACTGCTCAGGGTCAGCCTCTGAGCACAGCACATGGAATGGGGCTAGAGCCAGATCCTGGGGTGACCTCACTCCCTCAGGCTGCCTCACTCAATGGGCAGGACTGGGACCCCTCTCCCATTCTTCTGGGGTCCCTGAGGGAGCTCCAAGGGGCTCTTATCCATAAACTGCAGTGAGCTGCACACAGACTTCTCTGAGGTGGAATAATTTACTGTGGTGTGGATGGGCAAGGGGTGCATGGGCTGGGTCACAGCAGGGGCGTGTGCGAAGGATGCAGCAGGGCTGGTCTGGGGGGCTTGGAGGTGGACCCCCCTCATACACTGAGCCATGTGGTATGGGGAGTGGGGGAGCCCAGGAAGGGGTTGTGCTGGTCTGGGCACTTGGTCTTGAGGGGGACAGTGTGTGGGGACAGAGGGGCAGGAGGGACCTGCCTGGGCTTGGCTGGGTCTCTGTGAAGGTGAGATAATCCAGGGCTGGATGTGAGCTCCAGGTGGGGGCATGGGATGTGTTGGTGGGCTGGAATAGGGACTGGGGGGCTGAGGGTCTGGGGCACATCATAAGGGATCTGGGCAAAGGACACGGGTGCAGGGCAGGGGTCCCAGGTGTAGCCAAGAGGGCCAAGCAGAGGTCCTAAATGAAAGCAAGGGTCTCTGGGCTTGTGGGCAGGAAACCTGGGAGTAGACAAGGGTCTCTGGTGCAGACCAGGGCTCACAAGCATGCAGAACAAGGGTCCTGGGTCCAGACTAAGCTCCTGGGCAGGGGTGGGGGTCCTTAGAGCAGAACAGGTGTGCCAGGGGTGCAGAGCAGGGCTCTCAGGAGGAGGCAGGGGTCCTGGCTGTGGATCAGGGCTCCCACAAACGCAGCAGGGAATCCTGTGGGCGCAGAGCTGGGTTCTGGGGCACAACCAAGGGGCTGAGGTGAGCATAGCTGGGATCCCGGGGTGCAGCCAGGGAGGCCGGGGGTGTGGTGTTGGGCCAGTGCAGGAGTCCTGGGAAAGGGCAGGGTGGGCAAAGCCCTAGTGCTGCCCAGCCCCATAGAGCAGGGGGTGGTAGAGGGGGCAGGGGTAGGAGAACATGAACTTGACTGCAAACTTCATCTCCTTGTTGTGCTTCTGCCAGGGGTAGATGGCCAGGAGCAGCAGGCGGCCGCCCACCTTGCGGCCCATGACCAGGAAGCTGCCACTGAGGCTGTCAAGCTGGGGACAGGGGCAGGAACCTGCGTTCCTCATGTGCAGCACCATCTTCTTGGTGTCCTTGCGCTTCAGCGGGCCCAGTTTCAGCACCTTCTTCTTCTGGGCAGCCACCAGCCGCCGCTCGCCGTTCTCCTCCGTCATCTCCTTGATGCGCATTTTCACCACTGTGTGGGGCAGCCGAGGAGCGTGGTTGAGGGAGGGGAGCACAGCTGGGGTCCTGGGGAGGGTCTGGGCCAGGCACCTGTGCAGGACAGGGTGCAGCCCATCCCTGGGGTGGGTCTCTGGGGAGGTTACTGTGTGGGGAGGGGAAAGGGGTTGCTGGGGGGGGGTTCAGCAGAGGCCCCCAGTGGCCCTCCCAAATGTCCCATTCTGCCTATTCCCCCACCAATGTCTTCTCCTGTGGTGCACCCATCCCATGCACGAAGGGTCCAAGGGAATGGCTCGGGGGTCTCCCACAGGACTGTCCCCATACAACCCTGCCCTCTGGCCAGCTCCTGCCCCAGCTGTCAGACCTAGGGGAGGCAGACCCTTGTCCAGGGGGTGGGGAAGAAGATCCCAGCACTCACCAAAGTCACTGGAGCACATCTGCTCCATCATGCCATCCGCCTTGTGCTCCATCTCACACTGGGTGCAGATCTTGGATACTGTGGTGAGAGACCAGTCACTGTCACAGCTTCCTGCTGCTTGATACTTGTCACCTGGGCCAGCTCCTTGGGGACATGCTTGGGAGAGACCCAGCAGCTCCTCTGCTCCCTAGGTAGCTGTGCTGGGGTGATGCGGGGAGGCACAGAACACCTTGCTGGCCAGGGTCATCCCCCAGGAGGGGAAGAGATATGGGGACACCTCCCATCAGCTGCTGGCACTTTGAAGCACAGCGACAGCAAGGGTGGCCCCAGCCTAAAGGCTGTCACAGCCCTGATCCTGACCCTAGGCTGCCTTTGGGTGATGTCCCCTCTCCTGCCTGAGGGGACAGCTAACCTGCAGCAGCAGTGTGGGGCTGAGACCCGCAGGTGCAGCACGCTCTCTGCTGCTGACATGGGAAGTGGAAGGAGAGGGACACAGCACCGCGGTGGATCCGCCAGTGGCTCCCACCTCATCCCATGTTCTTCCTTATTCCGGGACAGCTCTGTGCAGGCAGCTGGGACCCCAGTGTCTCTGGGCAATGAGTGGTGCCCAGACAAAACTGTTACTGTGCCCACTCCTGCCCTGTTGCAGACAGAGAATCCTTGGCCAACACCTGGGCTGTGCTTTGCGGGGTGAAGGGATGGGTGTGCAGGGGCTCCACATGCATTCCCATCCCATTACAGCACCTTTCCCACTTACCTGGTGGTGGCGTGGCTTTGCTGTTCCCAAACTGGACGGCGATGCAGAGCTCGTGGTCAGAGGGGAACTTCCCACAGTGCAGCATCTCAGGCCAGGGAAAGCCGTAGGACTCCATGACAGGGGCGCAGGAGTCCCGCACCACCTCACAGAGGGAGCGGCAGGGGTAGACGGGCCGGTCAAGGCAGACAGGAGCAAAGAGGGAGCACAGGAAGAGCTGGGTGTCGGTGTGGCACTGCTTGGCGAGCAGGGGCACCCAGCTGCCAGCCTGCTGCTTGGCTTCGGCCATGGTCTCGTGCTCCAGCAGGTTGGGCAGCCGCATGCGCTTGTAGCCCACGTCGCGGCAGAGCTGCATGTCGGGCGGGATGTCCAGGCACTGCGGCTCCCGCCCGTAGAAGCGCCCGTGGGGGAGGCTCTCGGGCTGCCACCCGTAGTAGTCGTAGTGCTGCCCGCCGCCCAGGGACCCGGCCAGCGCCAGAGCCAGGGCCAGCAGCGCCGTGCCCCGGGACCCCGGGGGGCTGCCCGCCTGCGGCATCGCCGCTGTCCGCCTGCCGCTGCCGGCCGCTGCCGAGCGGGACGGGAGCGTGGCTCGGCACCCTGCCTGCTCCCTTAGCGCCTCCCACGCTCGCTGCCCTTTCTAAGGAGGTTGTAGACCTCGCCGGCAGCCAATCTGCTCTGCCTGCCGGGCCCCCCGGGGCTGGCCCCCGGCTCCCCCTAGACTGCCCACACCGCTGCCACCTCCCTCCCTCCCTCCCCGGCGCATGGTGCTCCATGCCCCTCGCCCTCCCAGGGAGCCCCCCTGCATGCACCCCCCCAGCCTACCCTGGCTCTGTGTGGCTCTGATGCTTTCTAGAAGGGCTGTCTCGCCTGTCCCATGGCGATGTGTTGCTGCCCCCGTTATTCACCAGTCCCACTGCCCCCATCCCACCTGGCACCCCAGAGGCATGCTCTGTCATGGGGCAGGGGACCCTGGTTCCTACCCTGTGCCACCCCACTCCACACTCTTTTCTCCCAAAATAATATGCTTGGGGTGCTGCGGTTTAAGGAAGAGGACACCCCAGAAGCTTCATGCTGCTGCCCTGGGAGGGCTGGTGTACCCAGGTGCCAGGAGTGCCATCAATGCCAAGACGATGCCATGGGCATGGGGTCCTTATTCCTCATGGATGGCTCTGTCAGAATGCTCCTTGGGCAGTCCATGGTCTGCTGGCACAGGCATAGCTGGGATTACACCTTCCAGCAAAGGGCTTGGATCCAGGCTCTGCCAGTGCTCAGGTTGTGGGCAAAGCTAGAGCCCAAGTGGTGTGAAGGTCCTGCTGGGACGACATTCCCCCATTCCCTTGGAGATGGGGGGTGCAAGGCTTAAGACCCCATTAGAAACCCATTTGTCTGCAGGGGTTATCTGGGGCACCCCTCCCTTTCCCATGATCGATGCCCCTGCCTGGCCAACGGGCTTTGGGCTGCTGCTGGCCCCTGCCCACCGGATAAGGTAGCTCTGTTAATGGGCGATAGAGCAAACAGTCCAGTGCAGTCCAGTGATAGCAGCTGCTCTTTGCCCTGGGCTGGGGGCAGGGACTGTCCCTCCAGCCCTGGTGGGGTCCATCTGCTTCGGCGCAATGCTGGGAACCTCAGCTGCACAACCTGCCCTTACCTGTAGCCTGCCTGCCCTGCCCATGAGCTCTGTGCTGGGCTCAGCGCCCATCACTGCATCACCCAGTGATGCTTGCTCCAGCCCGAGGGTGGGCTGGGCTCATCCCACCCCAGCCAAGCCCCGGAGATGGCACCATTAATGTATAACTGCCAGGGAGCCCGATAAGATAGAGCAGCCTGTTATCAGGGCTGCCTGGTAGCAGGAGGGAGGGTGATGGAGGCATCAGGCTGTCACGGCAGTAGTAAGATTGTCTGGAGATAAATGCTGATAGAAAATAGCTAATCCGTGATGGATGGGTTTGGGCAGGGTGTAATTGCTTTGGGAGCTGGGCTGGGAAGGGGCTGGTGAGGCCTGGGAGCAGGAGTGGGGAGGTGGAAGCAGAGGGAGGCTGGGTGTGCAGGCTGCAGCTGCCAGCGTGCGGATGCTGAGCACGGTCGTGGGTGTGCCACATCCCTGGGCTGTTCCCGTGTCACTGCCAGCGCTGTCCTGCTCTTGACCATGGACCTGCTCCTGGCTCTCAGCCTGCCCCATCCCACAGCCCAGTCTGGCGTCTACATCCCCAGTCCCTCCCAGGAAGGTGTTGGGGGTGCCGAGCACTCTGTGCCAGCCGGCACTCCACCAGATGCAGGTGAGGGGGCTGGCGAGGCTGGGGCTGAGCAAGGGTCTCCCTGCCAGCTGGCCCAGTCCCTTCGTCTGTCATGATGCCTTCATTAGAGCCCCGAGTCACCTCCCGGCCATGCTGCTGGGAGCAGTGCTGGCCCCAGAAGAGTGGTGTCTGTCCCCTGCTTCCCCCCGTGGGGTGTCCTGGCAGCCTTATCTCCGAGCTGAGACTGTGCCTCTGCTCTGGGGAGTCCCTGCTGCACTCGCATTGCTTCCTTAACCCCTTCCCACCCAGGATGCCCCAGGGAAGGTAGATCTGGGCTGTACCCCAGAGAAGGGGATGGACCCAAGAGAGCTGGAGCTGGCACCCTTCTCTGCCTCTTGTCTGCGCAGGCTGCTCCAGTGCCCACATCCCTGTTCTGCACCCATGCAACTGTCTGTGAGACAGACACTTGCTCCTGTCACTCCAGAAAGCTGGCTGTGCCACCGCTTGTGTCACTGCCTGTGCCACTTGTCACAGCAGCGAGACCGGAAGCGGGGTCATGGGGGCTGCCACCTCTGCGGTGGGGACCTCGGGGACGGCCAGCCAGGGTGGCATGGTAAGAGCACATCTCCTGGGGGTGCTCCCTCGACATTCCGGACCCTCCCTGTGGAGGACCCGTGCGTGGTTGTAGCACAGAGCAGATCTGAGCCAGGGCAGCAGGAGGCTCCCAGGAAATGAGAAGCTGAGCAGCGTCCCGGCCGCCTCCTTCCGTCCTGTGTCCCCATCCACTCTCCTGCCGCAGCTTTGGGTGCTACCGACCTTGTCTCTGTCAGCAGAGATGCATCCCCTGGGCCTTGCTGGGTGAGCTGAGTGAGCTGGGTGGGCTCCCTCCCATCCTCCTCTTTCCCCATCCTCTCATCCTTCCTGTCCCAGTCCTGCACTGGTTTCTGGGCTGCAACAGTGCTGGGCATGGGCTGCACCCAGTGTGGAGCAGGGGCTTTGGGAGAGGATAGCGCACTGGGGCTGGCCATGCAGAGAGCCTCAGGAGGGGCCGGCACGCTGGGACTGTCCGTGCAGGGACACGTGTCCCATGGTGTCCAGCAGCTCCCAGGACAGAGCACCCTGGCTGGGCGGCATTGCTGGGCTGGCAGCACGGCTCCGTGGGGGTGGTCCTGACTGGGAGAGGCCGCAGGATGTTGCGGCATGACTGGGGACACCGTGGGGTCGAGGTTGCCCGGGGGCAATGCGGGACCATCGGGGTGGCCAGTGGGGAGGGTCAGCAATTGCCGTGCACTTGCCCTGCGCCCACACACACTCCCGCTGCCCGGCAGCCCCAGGAATGTGCTGGCAGCGCTCCCGGCCCAGCTGCGGAGCCGAGGCTGCCCTGGCGCCCTCCCAGCCCCCACCCAGCACCTCCTGGCCCTGCCCAGTTCCTGCCAGCTTGCACACAGACCCTCCCTGTTCGCTGCCGGACACCCCGATCCTGGCCCCCGGCATTTGGTCTTCCTCAGCAGGGCAGGGAGGGGGCATGTCACATGTGGGGACCCTGTGAGGAAGAGTCCCTTTCCCTCACAGCATGGCGCCGTGCGTGGGGACCTTCTCCGCAGTGCTGTTTGTCCCTCCCCGCCCCACCACCTCTGCTCCCACCACAGCCCCTTCCGCGGTGTGGGAGCAATCCTCGCACAGTCCCTGCTCCCAGCTGGCACCTTTGCTAATGCCAGATCTTGGCATCTTGCTCCGAAACCACATCCTCCTCTGCTTGCCTGTGTGCAGGAGGATGCTGTGTCTCCCAGCGCCTGTGGACTCCTGTGGGATGTGCTGGGGGGCTGCCCCCACCCTCTGCGGGGGCTCCCAGTGCAATGGGAGCCCTAGAACCACCCCTTTGGATGGACACAGCTGGACTGCAGGTGCCACAGAGGAGTGTCCACACTTAGGGTGCCCAGTCTGTAGGGTCAATGGCCCCAGGTTGGGGCACTCTCCGTGTCCTGTGTGAAGGGGCAGGCTGGGGTATTTAGAGCTGTTTTCCAGAGGCTCACAGTGTGGGGGCCACATTCCCATCCCTCTTCCCTCCCAGGTGCACACACCTGGGATCTCTCAGGAAAGGTTATCAGCTAATCACACTGTGTTTGTGCCTCCTAAATGTCACCGTTGTCCTCATTTGGGATGGTGAGCTCATGCTCCCCACCATTACTGAAAGCACTTCCAGTGCTGGGAGAAACAGCTGCCAGGCCCTTCTGTGGCCCCTTTGAAGTAGAGCTGGAGCTGCTGACAGCTCTGACAGGCAGTGGGTGCAGGATGGAGCCCTAGGGGTTGGTCCTGGGCTGGTTGCAGGGCTCCAGCTGTCCTCCATGGCCCCTGGTCATCCTTCTTGTACTGCAGGGAGGGTTGAGATGCTGGGATGAGGTGCAGCACCGTGCACCCAGAGACACACTAGGGACAACCCCTGGTCCTGGTCTGGAAGAGCCAAACTCAGGGGTTGGAGCAGGGGCACTGCTGGGCCATGGCTGCTGTGGTGTGATGGGCACAGGCACACTGTCTGCTGAGGGCTGGCCATAGGGGTACCAAGTGTGCCCCACGTCTGTGCCGTGGGGCCAGGGGTAGGGTCTCTGGGAAGTTAACCAGGGCTGGGGGCAGACATCTGCGGGGTCTGTCTGCAAGACAGGTCAGAGCTGCCTCACTCCAGGTGCAAGGGAAGAGCCAGACAGGGGAGTAAAGGCAGCTCTGATACCAGCCATGCCTATCCCTGCTGCTTGGCAGCCTGAAAAATCGCCCCTTTGGGCTGAGCAGATGGAGCAGAAGGGTCAGAGCCCTGCCAGTCCTGATGCCTTTTTCCTGATTTTAGAATTAAAAGTTACATATGGTTAAGGGATAAAAGGGTTTTTATTTCGGTTTTTAATAAGGATTTTTATGGTGTAACAGTTCATTAAGGTGGAATATGTTGAAATGCATATTTATGGTATATTGTGTATATAATTGTATAGACTTTGTAAATTAGTATATTTGACAAAGATGCTTTAATGAGAGGTTTAAATGAATGGACATTTCTTTATTCTAAAGTGTTTTTTTTCAGATGGGTTTAGTTTTAGTTTATAGGATATGTTTTAGAGAGGGTTTTGATTTTTTAAGACAGTGTAAGGCTTTTTGCTTTTTAATTGTGAGGTTTTTAGGATGTTTGGTTTTTTGGCTTAGTAGAATATTAGGACTATGTCAAGATATTAGGTTTAAAGAATTATAAGTGTGTATGTTAAGGATAATGAGAATACATAAAAGGTATATAAAAAAGGCAAAAAATCATCATGGCATCAGTCCCCCTCACAGTGCAGGGGTCTGGGGAGAGGAGCAGGGCCATGCGGCACAGTGAGGCTGCCCCGAGCCCCTGCTGTCTCTGCTCCTACTGCCTGGGATTCCATTGGCTATGCCAGCCCCTCTCCACCTCTGAGCTGCCCTGCTGGAAGCCATAGCACAGCATGGCATGGCACCAGCCTGCTCCTTCTGCACGGATACCAGCAGGATCTGTTCCTGCTCTGGCTAAAACTGGAAAGCCCATGATGTCACACCCTGCATGGGGGAGCTGGCAGACCCCAGTGGGCTCTGGAGATGCCAGGGTCTGGGGGCACTACAGGCAGGGCGGGTCTGTATGGTGATGGGGAGTACTTTGGGATGGGTCTGTGTCCTGCTTGCCACTGGACAAGGCTTGGTCCTGGGCCGTATGGCTGGCAGAAGGTGACTCCCTATGGTGGGGTGATGTCCCACCAAAGGATACTCATTAACACATGCAGGCAGCAGGTCCATGGCCTGTGAGGCATATAAGGGCCAGAACTGAGGGTCCTGTGCTGGGCCGTGTTGGTGTAGCCAGAGGAGACAACCCTGGGGCAATACCACAGGATGCAGGATGATGGGCAGAGCCTGGGGTCACAGGGAGAACTGATCCCCCCGCTGCTCTCGGCCCTTCACTGCAGCATAGGAGAGCAAACTTCATCTCCTGGCAGGCACAGTATTGCCATGGCAACTGGCAGGACCTGCCAGGCGGGCAGGCAAGCACTGATGTGGCAGTGGCATGCAGCACGGGAAGGAGATGGGATGCAGGGTCTGGGTTTGGGGACATCTGAGGACAGGCTTAGGTGTGTGAGCACATTGCATGTGCACCTGGGTGTGTGCCTGGGATGCATGGGGTGTGCAGGCAGATGTGGGCATCTGAGTGCATGCACAAGTGCCTGTGCTAGTGTGCATGCACATGTTTGGGTACAGAGGAGACTTCACACACCACCCTCTCAAGGGGTGTCCTTTGGTTTTGTGGCACTGTCAGGGCAGGGTGTACCTCACTGCTCTGGTGTGTGGGCTGGCAGGCTTGTTCTGAACCATGGGAGCAGCAGGTTTCCCCAAAAGCTATGGAATCTGTGGCCTTGTGTCTGTGAGGAAGATGAGCCCTCCAACTGGGGTCCTTGACTGCACATGTCCTTTGGTCCCTTGGTCACAAACTCTCCCATGCTCCAGAGAAAGGCGGCTGCCTACCAACCACCCCATCCATTTGCTCTGCCCAAAGCCTGGGCTGGTGCTCAGGGCAGGGAGTAGGAGTCAGACAGAGCTACTGTCCCTGTGCTGCAGGCAGCTGGCTGTGCTGTGTTTGCTGTGTTCACTGTGTTAGCTGTGTGTGCTAGCCGTGTCAGCTGTGTGTTAGCTGTGTTAGATGTGTGTGTTAGATGTGTGTGTTAGCTGTGTTAGATGTGTTAGCTGTGTGTTAGCTGTGTGTTGGATGTATGTTAGATGTGTGTTAGATGTGTGTTAGCTGTGTGTTTGTTAGCTGTGTCAGCTGTGGTTTAACTGTGTTAGCTCTGTGTCAGCTGTGTTAGATGTGTGTTTGTTAGCTGTGTCAGCTGTGGTTTAGCTGTGTTAGCCATGTTCGCTGCCAGAGCAGACGTTCTGGCAGGGCCCCGCGCTGCCTCCAGCATCACCCAGGTGTTGAGGGCAGGGCTGGCTGCTCTCCTGCCTGCTGAGGGCCCTGTGCCCAGCTACTGCATCCCTCACTCCACCACAGCCCCAGCTGGGAGCCCCCCTTCTTCGCCTCTCGGGAGAGCCTCTGTTCCCCCCGTTTGGCACTTCTCCGGCTCTAATTGAGCTGTCAATGGGCAGAGATAACAGAGAATTCGTTAGCTCTGCTCTTTGATGTCTGCCCGCGCTCTGATCGCAGCACCAGCTGCAACTCCTTCGCAAACAAACAGCTTCAGACGAGGCCCCTTGGCACGGCGGTCTGCCAGCCCCACGGTCGACTCCCCAAATCCCTGCCGAGCCAGCCTCACGGCCGCTCAGACCCTCTGTTATCTCCGGCAGCACCCCCTCGGCAGCCAAGTTTCCCCCCAGGGACCAACAGCCGCATCCCAAAGGTGTCCGGGCTCCGGCACTCGCCGTGCCAGACCCCCGGGACGCACAGCAGCAGCCCTCCCTCGCAGCCCCTTTCCGGGTCCCGCCCCGGGGCAGCCGGCACCGCCGTCCGCAGCAACGGGGCCGCGTCCTCCAGGGGCTCCGTGCCGGTGGCGGCAGGCGCCCATCCGCGGTGCCTCGGGGCGGGCCGCGGNCGGGGACAGG
Source organism: Aleadryas rufinucha (assembly GCA_013397815.1). Lineage (NCBI taxonomy): Eukaryota > Metazoa > Chordata > Aves > Passeriformes > Aleadryas > Aleadryas rufinucha. The sequence goes on along the minus strand of VZTH01016702.1, from coordinate 2,075 downwards.
GCTCCGTCCGCGTGGGGTGCGCTGGTGCGGGAGGACAGCGCGGGGCTGGGGTCCGTGGGGAGAGGAGCGTGGGGCTGGGGGCTGCGAGGGCTCCGTGTGCACAGAAAGGCCGGTGGGGTGCCTGAAGGGGTGTGGGGGTGTAGGGTGGCTGCAGGGTGCCTTTGGTGAAGGGAGGAGCGTGTGTCTGGGTTGGGCTGTGGGACTGGGGGTTCCTCTCCCAGATACCGTGGGTCGGACGCGGGACAGCGTCAGGCGGTCTATGGGGCACAGAGCAGGGAGTAGCCCCATGTCACCCAGGGGAAGCGCAGGGAGGGGCCTAATGCCTGCCCTTGGCACATCCTGGCTCCTCCATCCCTTTCTCCAGCCACTAAAGCTGCCCCACAACCCGCAGCTCGGGGGTTGGCACGGGCTCTCACACCCCGTGGGGAGTCAGGGCTTAGCACCTGCTGCCGGGGCTGCCAGTCCTTTTTATGAAGACGCCTCACTGCAGCCTGCCCACCCGCTGTGCCACTGTTGTAGCCCCGCTGCCCAGTCCCTGCTCCTGCTCGGCTCGCTCCCATCCTCCCTCCTGGGAGCTGTTGGGTTGGCTGTGTGCTGGGGCGCTGCTGGGGACAGGGGGCTGTCCCCTCCCCGGGTTGTGGCCCACTGGCAACGCACGCTCTTGCATGCAGGAGCCACTGGGGGTGAGCCCAGACCCCAGCCCGCGGCGAGACCACACGCACTCACCCTCACTCCGAGCAGGGGGCTGCCACAGCATCCTCTCCTTGCCACCATCCTCCCCTCGCCCCTGGCCTCGCACCTCCAGTGCCAAGCTGTGCTCTTGGCATGACACAGCCTGTGCAAGGGGCTCCCTGCCCTGGGGTGTGTGAGCCTGCAGCACCTGACACTGGGGAATGGCGCTGCTCTCCAGGCCTCCAGCCCTCCAGCAGGGATGCCCAGCACCCCTGGCTGCAGCCCCGTCTCACCCTTTGCCCCCAGGTGCACAGCCTGCAGGAGCTGCGGCGCAGCGCATCCCTGGCCACCAAGGTCTTCGTGCAGCGGGATTACAGTGATGGGACCACATGCCAGTTCCAGACAAAGTTTCCCCCTGAGCTGGAGAGCCGGGTAGGGAGTCTGACAGATTGTCAGGGTAGAGGGTTGCCCTATGGCAGTGTCCTGTGGGGGCTCAGAGGGAAGAAGGGTCTGAAGGTGTGGGGACTCATGGGGTGTTGTGTGGCCCTGGGCCAGCCAATGCTGCCGGGTGCATGAAATCACAGCTGCCTTGGCTGGTGTGCAAGGACTTTGGTGCTCCTGGGGACTGGGAGGCTCTAGTGAAGGCTGCAGACTCAGCAGGTCCTGGTAGGGGTGGGAGGTGGGCAGGGACCTGCAAGCTGAAGCAGCAGCTGAGCAGGGAGGAGAGGGTTAAGTGCTCTCCAAGTCCCCCCGAGAATGGGGACAAGGCAATGCAGGGAGTCTGTCCCTGGCCAGACTCCTCTTCACCTTGGTTTCTGTCCTAGATTGAGCGGCAACTTTTTGAGGAAACCGTGAAAACCCTAAATGGCTTCTACGCCGAGGCGGAGAAGATTGGGGGCAGCTCATACCTCGAGGGGTGCCTGGCCTGTGCCACTGCCTATTTTATCTTTCTCTGCATGGAGACACATTATGAGAAGGTGCTGAGGTGCAGGGGAGGGCTCAGGGATGGGTACAGCTGGCAGTGGGCACAGGGGTGGCTCAGGGGTGTCACAGGGAGTGTGAGACTGGAGGCCAGAGCAGACAGCAATGCTGGCAGGCCCTGAGTGTCCCTCCCTGTGCTGACAGGTCCTGAAGAAGATCTCCAAGTACATCCAGGACCAGAATGAGAAGATCTATGCGCCACGGGGGCTGCTGCTCACTGACCCCCTGGAGCGTGGCATGAGGGTCGTATCCTTTCGGCTTGGGGGGATGGCAAGGGGTGAAGGGAGACTGGGCGTGGGTGCTGTGCAATTGGGCTGGCACATGTCACCGACGATCCTTAGCAGGGCCCAGATCGAGATCTCCATCTACGAGGACCGGTGCAGCAGCGGCAGCTCCAGCAGCGGCAGCTCCAGCAGCAGCAG
>VZTH01016701.1:18964-43865 GCA_013397815.1 Aleadryas rufinucha | reverse complement strand
GCCACGATCCAGCAGCGTTATCATTCTACTGATAGCACCACCCTCTGAGGACAAGGAATGCTCGAATAAGGCACGACAATAAGAGTCATTCAGAGTAGTAGTAAGGCTTGTAAGCAGGGTTTATAGCAGGCCTCTTCAACCCTGTATAACCACGAGTATCTCATTTAAAGTGTTTCTTCAGACAGCAGAAGCCCATTAACCTCCACAGACTCCAACATAACTATAATCATGTATAGTAAGTTAATTACCACTTCAGCTACTGGGCATACAGATACAGAACAAGCATTTTCCCCCTAATAATTTCAATCTGCTTTTAGATTTTCCAAATACTATGTAGCTTTGGTGTCAGTCAGCATGATACAGCTTAATTTTTGTTAGGTCTACAATTTTTTTTGATTGAGGCATTTTTCTTTAACCTCATCCACCGTAAGGGTTTGCTAATCTCCTGACATCACAGACAAGAGGGAGAAGTGCTGCGATAAGGAGGGTGGAATGTTGTGCAATTCTGCCTGCAGGGATATTTGGATAAGGCTTGCACATATCAGTAGAAGAATGGCTTAATTTGTCAGCTGGAACAATAGATGACAGCTCATCATCTTGCTGCTGTGCTCAACCCTAATGAGTCTCTCATAAAATGCTGATGAACATTTTTATTTCCTTAACAAATGAAGGAACATTCTACAGCAATCATCAGGAAGCCTGCAACACCACAGCTCCTAAATATTTAAATTTGTAGTGGTAACTCTTGTAACATAAATGCACCCAAAGCACTTCCTCACATCTGCAAAAGGATTTACCACAGACTACAGTGATTAAGTCTCCAGTTACTGAGGTGACATATTTACTAAATACACTAAAAGAATGCTAATACACTGCATAATGCTTTACCATGAAAACTGAGTTTTACTTGCCAAAAAACAAGACTCTGTCTGGGAAAAATACTGGCTTTCCCTTCTTACTGCTTTACATCTGCTTGTACCAGCTTTAACAGCACCTCTGTTGTTCGCTTCAGTTCTCCTACTGACTTTACATTAATCATATTCCCTTGTGCTTAAGCCAGTATAAAGAGATTACACTCTTTCTTAATGACACAAGTCCTTTGAACTACCAGAAAAATCAGAAGCAAGCAACCAGCTGAGAGGATTGGTTTTTGCTGGAGTGAAAGAGCTAAACCACTGTGTGACAAGATCTTAGATAAGTCTGTAGACAGCAAGTACAGCAGAAAAACATAAACCCTTTTTTTAAAATGAATTGCTTATGAATCATCTCCATCAAGTGCTATCTCTTAAATGGATGCATGAAGTTTGCAAATGCATACATCACTCATCCTATAACAGCAACGTTCCCCCTTCTCTTTTCTGAAAATGCAGGTCTAAAACCCCATCCTGCTTACAGGGCAGCTGGAAAGTATGGAGAACACCTACACACTATGTCAACTCAGGAGCTCTAAGAGGAATCTCTCATCAATGTATACAAATACTTGAGAGAAGGGTGCAAAGGGGATGGAGCCAGACTATTTTCAGTGATGCCCAGTTACAGGAGGAGGCAATGGGCACATACTGAAATACAGGGCACTCCCTTTGAACACTTTTTTTACTGCATTACTGAGCACTAGCACAGGTTTCCCAGGGAGGTTGTGCAGTCTCCCTCCTTGGGGATACTCAAAAGCCATCTGGACATGGCCCTGGGTAACTGGCTCCATGTGGCCCTGCTTGAGTCAAGGTGTTATTGGACAGATGACCTCTGGAGGTCTCTTCCAGCCTCCATCACTCTGCAATCAGTGCTTTAGACCACATTCAATTAGTGCCTTCCCACAATATCCTGAGGAACTTGCCAAGCACCATCCCCACACCACGGAGGTGAAGGCCAGTCCATGTGTAAGCTGCTCAGACTGCTTTATCCCTTCCTGCATTGCTCCAGCTGACAGTTTTATCATACAAGGTCAAGAGACAAAGTTGCAGGCCACTGGCTTGCAAAAACCAAACCCCACATATCTGAAAAGCCTATGCAGGTGTTTCCTTAGGGACTGCCTTGCGACAGGCAGTCAACTTCCTAGTTATTCCAAGTATCCCAACTCTGATTCTCATCCTTTCCCTAAATCCTGACAGTAGCAAAAGAATGCTGTAGTGGTAGTAACTTTCTTCTACAAACCCCTGATATCATACACACAATGGCAGATGCTTTGGCAAGACACAAGCACCTTTCCATTTGCTCCTCCAATTTATTTATTTATTTCACTCCTACATGTGTTTTAAAATGTTAAACCTAGTCCCAATCAAGTTTGGTAAAGTAACATTTTCAGTCAAAGTGTGGTCATTCTTTAAAGTTGCATATTGCCATATAAATCCACTGAATTTCTTTTTCTAAAAGTTTGCCTCTTCTATAATCACAGCATACAATGTGCAATTCATTGGATTTAAAAAAAATCTTTGATTAAAACCTATAGTCCCTAAAAATGGGGCTTAAAGTGTCTTATAGGAAAAAAACCTGACTGCCCTGCAAGCTTTAGCTCTGATAAAACAGAATTAATTGTCCAAGCACTACTCCAAACCCCTGCCTGAGCACCTCTCAGAGACCACTACTAAAATTTAATATCCTACTATTCTTCGCCACTCAAAATTATGTTGGTGGAAAATCAAACCCAGAGAAATTCAGGAGCCTGAGAAGGGAGGTTTTTTCCACAGCAAGAGTGCAGTCCCTTCTCAGTTATAATGACCACCATGGCACTAGAGAGAACACGGAGAGCTATGACTGAACAGGGTTCCATGTGATTGCAGGCTGCAGGAGGAAGGTGAGCTGCCTTCCAGTGAAACTGCATCAGCAGCAAAGGCAGAGCAACACTGAAGAGCTGTAAACAGGTAAGCAGTAGGATCACTGGACAGTCACAAGGAAAGCTGAGCTGGGACTCAGTGCCTGAAAAAAGAAAGAAGATGGGAGGGAAAAAACCCCAACAAACCACATAACGGGCATGAAAGACTTCATCAGCACTCTTCCCTCATAAGAACAAAAGGCAGGCTAGGGTTTAAAGCTGACTTCATCCAAATTTCACTGAGGCCCATACATGTACAGGAAAGACTACTTTGTCACAAAGACAAAAAGAACGGAGGGACTTAATGTTTGCATTTTGGGTTTGGGACTGATAAGATTGAGAGCACAGGATGGAGTAAAGGCAATTTCCTTTAGCTTCAAAGGGTCCTCAGGCCTTTTAACAGTGCCCTGGAGCAACCTTAAGCCCATCATCTCCTTGTTGCCCTCCAAAGAGGTCTCAGCCTTGTAAGCTTCAGAGATTTCCCTGGGGGTGCTCTGGGAGTGCAGGAGGAGATAGCTTCAGGGCAATGCCAACTCCTAAATATTCTGTGAGAGACACAAGTTGCCAAATGCCCCACTCGAGCAGAGCTGTCACATCATCTCTGCTTTAATACCTCTGAAAACTTTCATACCCATGTCCAAATCCACCTGTTACACTGCCTCCCAACATGCAGTTCCACATTCCAGGTTCGCAGGAGGTGCTTGGACATCACGAAGAAAAGCAGCAAACACACTCCCACAAAAATAAAACTAACTTTCTGCACCACTTGCATCCCATTTAAGACTGTCATTTCTTTCCGTCATAGCTGTCACAAAACCCCATGCAGTAAATGACAAGCCAACTCCGAAGCACTGCACCTAGTAAAAATTTAATATAATAAAACAAATTGAAAACAGCAATATTATTTTAACCATTCACAATTAAAGTGGAAAAATTATAAGGCAGCCATTCATGGAATGATTTTGTGTACAAATGGTTTGGAAAAAAGACATTAAAATTACAGTTCCATACATGGAGTCAGGTAAACAGCAATGACCATACAATGTTTTTCCCTGGAAAGCCAAGGCTGCTAAGAGATATAAGAACAGTAAGGAAAAAAAATTATTTGTAAAAGAAGTTTGATGTGAACAGGAATCTGAAATTTGTGATAAAGAATCCAATATTCATCACAACCTTTCCCACCATACTGCAATCACTCCTCCTCCTTCCACCCTCAAAAGAATACAAGTACACTTCCCTTCTCTTTTTCCCAAGTCCTGGCACAGAACGGGAAGGGAGCAGCAGGAACATTTATTCCATATCATATCTCTCTTTTCTGCAATCAGCTGATACCACATGGATACACCTGCTACTGTCAAAAGCTCTTTGAAGTCTCTGAACTAGTTCCTGAATAAACACAGTGGTTTTCCTGGGCCTCTTGGGTAAGATTAGCCTTTTATATAATCCACCTAGAAATGGTTCTTTGTAGTCAACAGTGGGTTTCTGTGTTTAACACCCAGCCATCTGACAAGCCACAACAATCAAAAAATCCTGTCTTGGTGTGACAGCTCTGCCATCCTTACTTAAATTAATGTCAGTGCAGCTTCTGCATCTGTCACTGAGTGCTGAAAAAGTATTTCCCTTCTTTACATAAGGAACAATAAAAGCATTAGAACAGTAGGGAAAGTACCTGAAGATATCAGGATCAACAGAAACAGCTTTAGTCCAATTCCTACTGCCAATTAAGAAATCATTAACTGAAAAGAAACGGGTGATAAGATTATGGATTTCCTAGAGGGACTTACAGAAGGGGGACATGGCTGGCACTTGGTTTAAGCATTTACCTGCTAGACCTACTGCCACCTACCTCACAGAAGAAAAAACAGGCAGAGAGGGATATTACAGAGAGTAAGAGGAATTTGTTTGCACCAAGGTCTCCTGAGGAGTAGAAAATGATACCAGGTGGCCCTGACTACACGCAATGCTTGGATTTACTGTGACAGATGGGGAGATAGGTAGAAAGGGCTGTAATAAAATGGACCATTTAATTTGACTCATTAAAATACTCTGCTTCAAGAAAATAATCCTGCATTTGGTTCTAAAAATTTGGAAAGGTTTGATAATACAGAATTTTACATTCTCCATATCAACATAGCCAAAAGCTTCTGAAGTCACTGCAGTTTCAGTTACAGAACTGAAAATAGTAATTCAACAGAGATAACAGGCAGCCAAAACAAAATGCTGTTGCTACTTCTAAATGGATAGAAAATAAAAATCACAGAAGTCTTCTGTCACTCAACCAAATGCCAACATGAAAAGTATGTTTTCAGAATTTTTGTGCCAATTTTAAGTTGCCAATGTTTTCATTCAAATTCCCTCACCTGCTGCTATAACTTGGCCTCTATACTTCATGAATCATTAAACTGAGTATTTCTATTTCTGATGACTGCCCCAGAAACATGATGTGAAGGACAGAAAAATGGAAAGATGATGAGACCTCTCAGCAGTGGCACCTATGATTAATGTGCCAGAGGTTATGTCAGCAGTGAAAAGCCTGGCTGCCACATCCTCACCAATACATACCAGTCCATGTAAAAAGGTACCATCCACAGGCTTCAACCGGGAACAAAAGGCATGACACGAGACCTTACCTCTGTAAACCATTGCTATTGTTATACACAAAGTGAGGCTGAGGGGGAATGCACTCAGGATGTCAACTCTCAGGGTGGGGTGCACATGCAAGTGATAGGACAGAGTTTAAAGAATAGAACCTTACTGCTTTACGAAATGCAAGCACCTAGTGCTGCACTAAGGTATCTCCTGCTCTTGCAAGCCCTCCAGCTTTTGGAAATGCTTATGTGGAAAGATTAAACGTGGTAAAATAGTGAGATTATCAAGGAAGAAGGTAATTAGGGAGAAATCAGGAAGAACAGAACTCTGGAGTAGACACCCCTGTGTATCATTTGTATGTGTTAGGAACCTGTCCTGCTGAACTTTTTAAACCAGTAACTTACGAGTTGCATTATGTAAGCTGTAAAAATCCCAAAACCAAGCCAGACAAAACCATTGAAAAACACACAGAAGAGGATCCCATCTACATCACTAATTTTGCAGTGGCTTTTCAGAACACAGTATTGAAGGTCTAATATAAAAAAAATGCTTGTTTAGGCCTGAAGCACTAATTCTATCTGAAAATACTACCTTATGGGAAAATATGACTTCCAATAATTTTGCATTGATCTTATATAGTAATACACACAAATGAACAAGCACTCCTGGGAATCAATACTAGGTTCAATCCTGGGATACATCTGTATTGTTACGGAACCAACAGACAAAGCCATCACTAGTCCAAGAGCCACGCCATACCCATTACTCTCTGAACTAACAGACAAACAGGACAATATCAAAAATGTAAAGAAGTTACCAGGCACAATAGGCTGTGCAGTTTAAGTAATAAATGGCATGAAAGAGTCACACTCATTCAAATGGAAACAAGAATAACTTCAGTTAAGAAGATATTTCAAGACTTCAAAATTCATTTTAAAAAAACCAAAAAGAAAAATATATTTGGCAATGTTACCTTCAAAAGTGCAGACAAAGTATAGCTTAAAAGGGGTACAGCATTAAAAGGTTTTCCCCTAAAGAAAGAATTTTATGCTGATTCTGTGCATGTCAAGCATTCCTGATTTTTCAATGCACTACAGTTATTAAAGTATAACATGTTTTGCATACGGGAAATGGTGCCTGATAAGACAAAGCTGTGCCTTGGAAATGGAGGGATCTTTTACCGCTCCTCTGCAGTGAGAGACATCAGCAGTCGGCAGAAAGTCCTCCAGTAGATTCTCCAAAACTAATGCTTATCAGTAAGAGGCAAATGAACAATTCCCAAACGAAAAGCAAAATGTCTAACAGGTCCACTGGGAACTCACCAGTTTGGTTTTTTGTTTGTGGGTTTGCTTTTTTTTTTTGTTCAGAACTGCTTTAGAAACACTTTGTATTCTATCTGCAGCATAAATACTTAACTGAACATCTTGTTTTGTTAGCCATAATACCTTTATTTAGTGAAAAACCCCACACAGCCCCCAACTGATTTCAGCAGCTCAGAATTTTGAAAATCTAGTACATTTTGAGCTAGTAAAGTTCTCTGGTCCCTCAACAGCTGTATCCATCAGATTTCTACTCCTCAGAGCCCAGAGCAGCTCTATTTCAAACAGCACTATGGGTATCTCTCTCAACAGAAGCAGTAGTGTATCACAGTAGCCAATACGTAACAACTGCTGACATTTTTGGCGCTTAACACTTGACTGGCTTGGCAGAAGACTATCTCCCAAGAAACAGTGCCTTTTCAGAATTTATTAACAATTGAATAAACAATCACAACACTATTCTCCTTGCTTCTATCCTTGGTCTTAAACAATGGAATATACTGCAAAACTCACTTGCACTTTCTTAACCAGCTGATTTCTTACTCTAATCCTACACATTGTCTACATAATTTCTTTCCTATCAAGTGACACTTCCGTGACAATAGCAGTGTTATCCAGAGTTCCCAGTGTAGCCCATTTCTGCAATACAATTAGTGACAAGCATCACAAGGGCCAGTCGAGTTGCAAGGACAATGCAGAACCGATGGGGGAGAGCCCCCTTCTTCATTAGTGAGACTTCAACTTCTCACAATGCAGCCATCCTTGGGTTTTGCTCTCAGCTGTGAAAGCTGAACTTCAGGATACTTTGCTGATTGCAATTTCGTGATGAGTCGCTATGTTCTTCCCTGCTCACCTTTCTTAAACTTCAAGTTCCATCTTCCCTGAGAATAGGGCCAGAAGTAACAAATAAAATAGCAAATGTCTTCAGAAAAGAAAGTTACATAGAATTTGCGTCCAGCTGCCAGAGCACGTTTTGCTACACTAAAAACTTCCCCAGTAGTCCTCATTTCGCAATCAAGATTCCCTCTGAACTCCATAAAGTGGATGGGATGAATGATGGGTGAAAGAATGATAAAGGGAGCAGCAGACATTTACTGCTCATGTCTTACAGAGGAGAAGAACAGTGAAATTTGAGCCTTTAGTGATGGTGTCCAATGGACAAAACTAGAGGAATAAGGCATCCTAATACTAGGGCTGCCACCTCCAGACGACTGAGTCCTTTTCCTCCAGTTGATTCAGGTTTGTGGCTATGAGCAATTCCTCCTACTTCTGGGAGAACATGAACTGTGGCAACATAAAGGAAAGTCCCAGCAGAAAACAGCATAGCAACTCCAGTGGCATTGACTTCTGAAAGGGCTTCTTTGCTGCTCTGAAATACAAAGAGCAAAAAAAGTGAGAATAAGCAAAAGTTCTTCAATCAGTAATAAAAAAAAAAATTCTCTCAGTATCCAAGCACAGTACAATTTCTATCAACTCTCACTATCTCACAATGACAATGGTTTAGTGTGATTTTTTGTGTCTTGCACCTTACATGTAGTAACTAGCACTCTAAAGTTGTGGGGGAGCAGAAAGACACCCCTCCTCCAAGTTACTTCACTTTGGACTTCCAAAAGAAAAAACCCGTACAAAAGAACCCTCGGAAAAGCAAAAAAGTCACAGTCTGCTGAAGCACCTTGTTTGACCATCTCACAGCCAACATACCAAACAGGTTTTGAAAAAAAATAAAATTCATATTGCAAAGCCACACATTTTAAGATTGACTCAAGACTGACTTTTTTCCTCACTTTTTCTAAACAAGGGGTTCAAGTAAGATGTTAGCCTTTAATTATCTGCTCCACTGCTCTTCAGAACCAAGTCGCAAAACATCACTCATTCAATATTTAATTTGTATGTACAAGTAAACACCCAAAACTCTTCCAGGATTTCCATACAAACTTCATGAAGAAATGTGTCTTCTGCATCGAAACTGAGCATCCCTTCACCTTCATAATAGGATTAAGATATGCTGCACATCAGTAAATGCAATAAAATGCAAATCCACTCATATCAGATTCAAATGCTTCTTGAATGCTCTCCAATTCAGGTTCTCCAATCTTAGTTCTTGTGTTTATTCTCAGCCCATTTTTCCAGACACAGATACATCATCTGGAACTATAAAACCACTGTGACAGCCCTGATGCCTTATCAATTCTGTTCTTTCTTAAGAGCAAAATGTAAACGCAACCCTTGATGACAACACTTCAAAAGAGTGCTCAAAGAGAATTCTCTTTTCTATTTACAAACCCGACCTTTTTTTATGCTGTCTCTTGTACTGTAATGTCAAATATAAAACCTATCCAGCAAGTAAAGGATGAGCCCAGATGTTTTATTTAATCTTTCCTCCCACGCCTTGAGTTTCATGAGACCACGTTATATCCTTTACAACACGCCACCACAGCGTGTCACCAGCATGCCACACTGCAGTTTAGAAATACAGGAGCATCCCAGGACATGCTATGAGAAGCAGAAACATTTAATTTGGACAAAGATGATAAACTCATGTGCAGTGTCCCATTTCACAGGCCATTTGTTGTACAGACCCAAGACACAATGATGCTTTACGGAGTAAGGCAAAAAAGACTGTTCTAGCTGAGTACTCAACTTCTGACACAGACTTTGAATATAGAGGACTTCTGGGATGGTGGGAGAAACCAGAGGAGGTTATTTCCTACCTGCATATTAAAAGAAGAATGCATGCAACAATGCTGAAAATTACTTATTTAAATAGGCATCAGATAAAACCTGGTATATGAATAAATTGTTCTCAGTGGGGAGCAGCAGAAAGGATAAATCACAGAAATCAGACTTTTAAAAAAAAGCTATACCAAACTCTATAAAGGAGTTATGTCACTGATTCTGATGGAAAAGCATGGATTATTATCTGTTTTGTGCATTCACATTGCTACCTTTTCATCAACTTTTCTTAAATCTTCATTCTGTCGAATTTTTCAAGCAGTTTGGAATTATGTAATATGAAACTCATATCACAGTCCTTTCCCCAAACCTCACCACTAAGCTAGATTTTGTGCAGAACAAAACCATGGACCTACCTTGCTTAGCCCTAAGTATGTCACCATCGACATAACAGGTGCTGCTAATGCAAAGACCAGCAAGTGTTTTCTGATTCGATTCCGTTCTAGCCCAGCGTGCATCAAGAAGGAAACCAGGCCAAAGGCAGCTGGTGCCTGCAAAAAACAATATTCACTGGTAATATAATACCTTCTAAAAGCCCCAGAAAGATGAGAAATGGTAGAAATACAACTTACTACACTGAAATGGACTAAATTGGAAGACATCCACGGCAGGCACTAGCATGCTGCAGCTAATCCAAATCAAGAGCATTCTGCAGACTGCCCCACCTTAATAACTGAATCTAATAGAAACTCATGTTCTGGCTATGAGAAAACACATACTTGTGTAGCCATTATAAATATCATAATATTCATTCTGACTAGAGTCATCGCTATAATCCCTAAGACTCCATCAACTTGGGTCATTTCTTTTTTCATCCTGTTACTATCACACATCCTTAGACAGTTTCTTCATCTGCAGTAGAAAAATTCTACAATTAACATGGGGAAGGAAACAATTGCCCAAAACCAGGTAACAGTCAACCTCCATGTTAACAAAGACTTAAGAGCTCTTTTGATTAGTTCATTCCTGTTCTCACCAGGAAGCAAACAAATACTTCCTTTTCCCTCTGCTGGCATCCAGTTTCTTATCCAAAAGGCATAGATGTCCCACTACTCACACACCGAATTTACTGTATTTTTGCTTGCATAAAGACGATAGCAATCCACCCTGACATTTCTGAGGTAAGACATAAAACTAAAATACATTAAGTATTTTTATACAGAGAATCTTTTTTTTTTTAACTTAGAAGGAAATCGTAAGTGAAAAAAGATGAGAAAGAGAAAAGCATCAATCAGGATCAGAAAAATAGAAAAAAGATACCAGCGTAGAAATAAGTTTCTCTTCTAATACCAAATATTCAGAGGAGAAATTTTCCTCCTCTAAAGTTGTACAATTTCCGTAGTCAGTTAATTTGAACATTAAGAATAACAAAAGCAAGTTTCACCTGGCAATAGCCATAAGTTAAGCTCCAAGATGTGACAGTAACATTGCCACTCTCAAAGAAAGTTATGTAAACCACAATTTCTTGTATGAACAAAGAAAAGACATAATAGATATGCATTTCCTAACATTTTGAACATGTAATTATGCAAGATTTCTGATAAATGTACAACTAACCATCGTAAACCATGCATGTGCTACCATAAGGCAAATTTCATCTGCACATGTTTAGAGCCCATATAGCCAATAGGTACATTCACACAAGTATTAAGCAAATACCTCCCCCATCTTCAAGAGCCACTGTCTCTTGTTACCATCAGCAAAACATTCGTCTTCCCATAAAAATGGTATGAGTGATGTTGAAGCTACTACAGCAGAGGTAACCAGAAGTTGTAATTTAGTACTCTGAAATTCAGTGGTTTCAAAAGACTAACCCTTTAAACATTAAAACCCTTCACAACAAATATCCTCCCCATTTTCTGATGAACATCACAGAACCAAAATACTGTTGTAATCAACATAAAACTGCTTTTCCTCCTTGAATGCACTAGCATATACTTCTGTGCCTCACCCTTTAGAACTTCTCTGAATGTCTCTCACAGCAGTAATAGTCTAGGGGGTTTTTGTATGTTAAATAAACACTACCACACTAGCTTCAGAAGAAGTCAGTGTGAAGATGATACACTTCTTCATGAGCCAGCCACTCTTCTCTCCCTACTTTTGGGAGACTTTTCCCAGCCTCTGAAACCAAGGGAGGCAGTAGGCAGTCAGAATTCTCTCTCATTTGCACCCCACTCAGACTTAGGATCAATCATGTGCTCTTCTGTCATACCTCATACCTGTGCTTTTTGGTCCTTGACACTGTACTAACCTCTTCATTTCAATGGCATTAAACACTTCTGTATTACATCACTCATGAAACTGTAGATCTTTAGTAAATTCCTGTGAGCATTAACAGTCTTTTGAAGAACAAGTAAGATTTTTTTGATGATAACTCACCTTGTGCAACATAATCGCAACAAACACTATCAACTGGACACTAGTCTGAGAAGTAGAAGCTGCTGCACCCAATGCAACACCATCAGCTGAAAAAGGAGTGCAGATTCATGGATTATTCCTCCACGTGAGCTTCCCCACCCCCTCAAAGGCTGACAGTAGAAAACATGTTGTAACAAGTTTAGTTGTTTAAGCCTTCTGTACTAGGACTTCCCATCTAAATTAAAAAATCTGGTTTAAATACTAAGCATTGCAAGAATTTTCATTATTACCCTTAAAATGTCTTTTCAAATATAAATACTATCGTAAATATTTTTTAATCACTTACAATGAATATACCGTCTAAATTAAATAGAAAATGAGTACTCTACTACTCCTTAATATATAAACACTTTGGTTAGTGAAGAAGTATCTTTTTGATCAACGTCTTCTGACTTATCTAGACAACAACCTTCAGCAGGACATGAAAATGCATATTTATACTACACATATATAGTAAAGAACTACAATGTGAACATGGCTTGACTGTAACACACAACTAACAATCAGTACTTGCAAGTCAGCCTAAACACATTTCAGTCAAGTCTTTGTGCTCCACCTTATAATGTCTTTTTTTTTCCCTACAATGTATTATTCTTTTAAAATGGTATTTTTTAAAAGAACCCATCAAGCAAACCCAAAGGTGCTTCATACTACTTATCAAATGTGTTAGCATGTATTCAAATTTAGCAGCTAAAGGAGTCAGCAAAGGAATTGAAGAGGCAGAGAGTGAGCATCATACAACCTTTCAGACGGGAAAAATAGAAGAGTAAAGAGTAAAAGAGAAAATTCTATACCCAAACAAAACTCCATGAAGTATTCGAGCTCCCATTTAATTCTAGGGAAGATCCTTAGGTCTCCTTGCCTTTTTTTTTTTTAATAAAAAGACACCTTCAAAAGCAAAACCCAAGTGTCTCCATCACACCTAAAGATGACCCACACAGCAATGCATGTACTTGTCAAGCACTAACAATAGGTCCTACATTACCTGCAGCATGGACTACTAGTCCCAGTGTTGTGGTGATTTTGGAATTGCCTGATCTTGCAGCTTCTGGATCTGAAACAGCCATGAGAACAGTTAGGATAAAGAGATCAAATGAATAAATTATGCTGGAAAAAAAATTGTATTACTGCACATATCTCTCCCAGCTGCTTAGGCACTTGTATTCAAAACTGCCAGCTTCTGTATTTCTGGATTAGATTTACTGTAAAATAGTTTGACACTTAACACCTTCAAATCACCTGAAGTTCTGCCAACAAACAAGTGACAGACTCATAGACAATTCTTTGCAATTTGCAGGATCTCTCTCATAGGCAGAAGCAGATGTTGTTCTTAACCTCCTAAAATGAAATGCTAAAGGTCTGTGCTACCAAGAGAAAGAAAAGCTGGTTTTGGATCCCAAGAATCCAGAGCTGCTGCAAGAGTAAGAATGATTTTTCCCCACACAGTTCAATGTTCGTAGTTTCCTTCAGGTGACCTGACTAGTCTGGGTCAGTTTTTGATGCAGTGTTTCTCTGTCAGTTCCTAGTAAACAACAGTCTACTTGTTACAGCACCAGTTGCAAAGATTTCCCTTCGACGTTATACACCACAAAGGAGAAATGCAGCCAGTGCTGTTTGAGATTCAGTGTTTTGACCAGAATTGCCTGACATTCGCAGGTTAGCTCGTTAGACAGCACAACAGGGCAATATCAATATCCACCAATACACAATCAGTGGTGAAATTGTTATGAAGAATCACTGCAGGGTGAGTAAGCCCAACATAAGTATAGAAACATCTTATTATTCAACTGTTTAATTCCAGACAGTTTGAACAGCCATGACTGAATTATCCCAGTGGTCTGTAAGACAACTGTAAGCACACCTACACAGCTGCTTCACTAAGTCTGCAGTGATGCCAAAACAGAAATTCCAGTCCTGTTCTTTCCTCCTGCCTGCCCCCTCACCCTCCAGTCTCTCTTCATTCCCAGGCACCCATGTAGTTTCCCAATGAGCCAGATCAGAGAAATGAGCTAGCTAGAAACTAATGCATTCTCTTTGGTCAGCTTGATCTTCTGAATAAAGGGGAGCCCGTGGGAGTAATCAATTGCATAAGCTGCACTTGCATGACAGCAATGGTATACGCATGTCAAACGGGAGCAGATAATCACAAAAAACCATTTCCTTTACAGTTGTTCTGGATTGACCATTACTAAACACAAAGAGTCATACTTGACTTCATACCTTCATTCTGGCCTACTGAATTTTTCTAGTTCAGACAAAGTAACATCTAGTCACTTGGTAGATAATAAACTACGAGACATTGGTTCAAGAGACAAGTGTTTTTCTTCAGTCGCTTTAAAAAACATTACAAAAACACTGCTACATCTCCTGTGACATGTACAGGCTAGACAAAACTTAATATTCTATTTTACAGTATTTTACAATATTCTATAACACAGATCACAGTCAGTTTCCTTCTGGTATTTGCTATGATCAGAGACATAGAAAAGGGTCATAACCTATACAAACCAAGGATCCTTTTGGAAGTTGCTCACTTGCATCTCCCTAACATCCTCATTGCCATTGTTTCTTTAGAACAGCTCTGAAAATCAGCTACCCATGGCCGTGGCTCCAGTCACACTTCTTCAGGAGCACACAGCTGACATAGGCCCTGCACTGGCCTTTCATCTGTACCACCACAGTAAACCCATACATACAAGCTGCACTGTGAACTGACAAGAATCCAGCCAAAATATATTCCCTCTTCCTTTGTGTGTTTTGCTTTTCCTTTCAGATCAATTCTTTAATTTTTCAAGGCCAAATTCCAGCATCAGAGGACATTGTGTAGGTGAAAATGAGCAGCCAAAGGCAATAAAATACCTTTTCAAATGACAGAACACCTTTGGTGCATTTCAAGCTACACTCTTGAGCATGAAGTCACAGGCAGGAAACAAAGGCAACTGCAGGCATGTTTAGAGTCTTGCAAGAAGCTGACAAATCTTTACACAGAGCAGAAAGTATTTCGAAGTAAGTGAGGCTCTAGACTAGTGTGGGAGGTCCAGCTATGCAGTTACAGAGCTTACATCTAATAATTTCTGCCATCTTAATTAAGATAACTTGTTGTTCTTTGCAACTTTTACCTACATATATGACAATTATGTAGGAAAAAACAAACGAATATAAAACTAACCTGAAGTTTTTTGGAAAGCCAAAGAAATCCCCTATGGGTGATACTGTAAAACAGATAATAACTCAAGTGTCAAGTCACCCTTCACCCCCACACCATACCACACATGCTCATACAGTTATTTCACGTTATTGAGGCAAGCTCTCAAATTATGGTGAATTTTGAGACAGATTTCCAGCATAAACATTTCACGTGAACCTTGGTTTATATTTTTAAAGCACCTATTGAAACTCCGGACGTGACTGGACAAATTAAATCCTGGTAGAATTAAAAAAAAAAGAATTGTGACTTGTTAATTAAGACTAATTAGCAAGTCTAACTGAAGTGAATCTTTACTTACCATCTGTAGAGTGTACATGAGAGCTGCCTATCTGATCCACCAACAGCATAAAGACAAAGCCGAGGACAAGGGACACACCAATGTAGGCGTGCAACCTGGAATGGTCGTGGCCATGCTCATGTACAGCTGGGATTTTTGCTACCATCTCAGACTCAATCACATGCTGCTTCTCGCTCACTGGGTGATGCTTTCCTGTGAAAGGCAAGAGAACAGATTAGGGGACAGGAGACTAGGCATGACATATACACTTCTTTCCTCCTCTGCCAAAAGCCTTCCTCACACTTCCCCGGACAATAAACAGAAGTCCTTGTTTGAGGTCTTTCTTAGACAATGTTCTTAGCAAAGCCTGGTTGGTTTCTTCTCATACATCTTCAGCATGGAAAAGCAAAGAAAGCATTCATATGTTATAAGCCAGGCTGCATTTTAATTCACAAAAACTGCTGTATAATTCCTTTTTTACCTGAAGTTCCCAGTTTTCTCAATATTCAGAGATACTGTCAAGCAGTTACTTCATTATCCTCATTTAAGTGAGAAAGCACAGGATGAGGAAATAAAATAGGTTCCATCCACTAAAAGATTTAATACCATCTGTAAGAAGATTAACTGATGCTGAGATATAAACAAGCTAGTATTGATACACTCCATTGATATGGACAACAATAGTTGGACTTAACAATAGTTAAGTCAAGCACACTGACCTACCTACAAATGTCAGTACCATCCCAGAAACCCAAAGTCCAAGGCCTGGGGATGAATGATGTGTGGTTGTTTCCTTTCCCTACACAAGCTATTAAAGCTTGTCCATGCTTTTTTCATTTTGAGAAGGTCTTTTGGAGAGCAACTACTCTTCAGAAGCTTTAAAAACTCATACCAAGAACTTAACTTACTCTAGCAAGTCATTGTCTTGCTGGAATATTCATCCATCTTCTTGGATGAGACAAGTGTATGTTCATCCCACTACAAAATGTCACAATGCCATTACTACAGTCAAAGCACATCAGTATAGGCTTGGTAGCAAAGATTTCCAACATATCTTTGCTGAACAAGATTGATCAATAAAATTACTTTGGACCACACAAGATTTTTTCCATCTGTATTATGAAGTTGACTTAGCTTCAGATAATTTTAAGCCATAAAACTGTAACTCAGGGCAATCTTTCTGACAGTGATTATACAGTTTCAGCAGTTAAAACAAAGGACTGAAGTCAGCAAAGGAATTTTATTTGCTGGTAGTACCCAAACCAAGGCTTCACTAAACACATACACAGGTTTATGATCAAAGAATAATCCAAGTCATGATACACTGTTCACTCTTAGCCTAGAAGGTAAAAAATTAGAAGTTATTTATTCCATGGCCTGTGGGTAAATACAGAAGTAATAGTAAATTACTTCCATATCAATGAAAAACACTCAAATACTTGATAGCAAGCAATGAGTCAGTTAAGCTACACCTGAAACAGGGAAAACAAAGATCTCTCTTTTTGTTTTTCCACTTACATGAGTATACCTCAATGTTCCCCTTAGGTGCACCTTTCTAGGTTTAATTATGTATATAGGTGAACTTGAAAAAAGAGAAAGCTGTTCTCATAATCTTAAGTTTCATTTTGAATATCCTACTTTTCTAAGAAAAATATTAGAAACAATTTTTGTAGTTAAATCTGTAATGCCCATTAATTCTGCCCCTTTGCAATATAAAAAAAAAAATTTACAGACAACACATCAAGTCTGAAGCCATTCACAGAAAAATTCTTTTTTCCTAGGTAAATACTTCTGCTATTACTACG
The DNA here is from genome assembly GCA_013397815.1 of Aleadryas rufinucha. Classification (NCBI taxonomy): domain Eukaryota; kingdom Metazoa; phylum Chordata; class Aves; order Passeriformes; genus Aleadryas; species Aleadryas rufinucha. The sequence continues at coordinate 26,707 of VZTH01016701.1, read as the reverse complement.
GCAGTACTGGGAAGTGTCTTTTTTTGCCATATACTAAACAAACTTATAGACCATCCAGCTCTACACAGCAAGCTGTCAAGTCCTACATGAAGGGTATGCCCCCTTTAGTGAAAAAGTACTAAAACCCACAAATGTTCACAGCAATTGTATTCATTGCTAGCTGTACCATTACCAGAGAAAATCGGTGTACTCAGAATTAAAATTGAATGGAGAGCAAACCCACAACTACAGCTCATTAGAGACATCCGACATCAGAGTGCACAAATTATAGTACAGTATAAAAGCATAATCAGAGCTTCTTTCACTTCTTGATAAAGGATGATTTTATGTATTATCTTCTATTTATTCTAAATCTAAGCAGAACAACATAAATTTAGTGGAAGCTAAAACAGTATACATTACAACAAAATTTAAAAGTTTAGAAACACAAAACCCAGTACGAGAAGAAAAGCAAAGGACTCCAGTTACCTCTCAATCCCAGATTAGCAACAACAGTACACCAGATGCTTGCAAGGTTCTCTATAGCCTCAACTTTATAGTGCTTTTCCCTGCAATCAGTAAGTCATTGCCATTTACCTTCAAACTTTTGATTCTGAGCATACTGGAAAAATCTCATACATGCAATGGTCATCTAATAGCACAAGTCTCCAAGCAAAAGCAAAATTTAAAGTGCACTCCTAACGAGGTGATGAGCCCTGGCTGTTTAAAACAATGTCATAACCTCTAACTGAGCTCTATTAAGGCTTTTGGCTGTAAGACATGCTTCACATAAACATCCCTGCAAGACACAATCTCTGCTCACTTTGAGCTCTTCATTACAGATGATGAGGTGGTGAAGACAATGACAGCAGACTAGAACTGGACGCTTGAACACAGAGATTTAGATGTGTAATGTACACCACCACCCAAGAAGAAATGCCTGCTACTCTGTAAATTAGCCCTATATAATTTTCAGCTAAGTATATTAATTCGAACATGTTCTTCAGCTTCAGAGGAAATTCTTATTAGGGCAGGGACACAGATTTGTAAAACATCTCCTGCAATTGCTTTAATGAGAAGCTGTCTAAACTACAAAAAGAAACAGCAAATACTCCACAATTTCATTCTCTGCCAAAGGCATCTTTACATCTCCTTTGAAGTTCCAGTGAAAGTTAAAGTTTAACTCTTCCCAGAATAAGAAACACTACACATGACGTGGCATAAGAGGCTGTTATTCCACAAACAGTACAGTATCCAGACCTACAAATGACTGGATAACTCAGCAGGAGTCATCAATCTACAGTCTGATCAGATTCCTCAACATGCCTACCATAGTTCTGCATTTCTGTGACTGCTTTGTGTCATGGTGCTATGAAGCTCTTCCACCAATCTTATGTTAAAAACTGTAAAAAGGAGCCTCAGTATATCATAACACCATGACCTAAGTTATTTTGAACAAGGACATCTGGGTTTGGTTCTCACCCTCCAAAATGTCTTCATAAAGTGCATGTACTCCTTCTGGCACAATGACAGCCAAGGCAGTTCCACACAGCAGCCCAGCACCCAGAACAGTCACCAACTTCAATCTCTCCTGCAAGCAAGTACAAAACAAGTATCATCTTTAAGAATGAAAATGCTTTCCTTACTCTCCCTTAATAACAGAAGCTGGGGAAGCGGGTTACTTGTTACACAAATATTGAGTATTTACAATTAAACCTTAACAACAATAAATCAACTTAATGCTTTTACAGTATAGTAAAGAATAATAGTTGTACTCATATTTTTGGAAAAATTTCTATAAGAAAAATAAAAAACACACATTGTTTATCAGTACTCGCTACTATTACTTAGAGTTATCTTCGTAGGTATATTCTAGTTTGGGGCAAAAAGCTTAGCGATATCTTCCTCTCAAACTAATAACTATCAGATTTACCAATAAATTCACCAATTCACTTCCTTGTGACTACACTGACAGGCTAAAGCCAAAGCCATGTACTAAAATCCAATTATATAAACATATAATAGGGTCTAAAATATGACAGTTTGAGAGGCCATTACTCATAATTTCTGCAAGAACCCCTATCATATAACATGTAGCAACCATGGGAGTTTAGAACCTCCTAACAACTGTGTAGCACACATTTTGTGGCAGAACTATCATCATTTTCCATGCTCAATGAGAAGTCTGAGTGTCACCAAAATACTAATGCTAACTACTGAGGACCTAGAGACACAGGTCAGCGTTTGAGTAACAGGAAGCCACTTGATGCATATCATTATTATGCCATCCATTCTCCTTCATGCACTGCAATGACACAGATTGTTCAGTCTCACCAAAACATGCAATGCTTGCACAGAAGAAGCAGGAGGCACTAGGGAGAAGCACAGCCAGCTTCCTGAAAGCAAGCCAAATGTGATCATAAGGGAACAACTGCAGCATTACTGAGGAAAACTCTAACACTAATATGCGTGAGATGAGAACAAGAGTAAAGTTGCCACAAACATGCACTGTGTGTTAGTATATATAATAATTATACTTGGTAAATTGTCATACAGCGGCAATCTACACGAGAAGATAAAACTTTCAACATCTGCTGTTCATAAAGTAATTTTACAAAAATATAGTATCTTACAAGGAAAAAGCCATTCTTTTTACCTGCAACACTATAGTATCTTTTGCATACATACATAAACACAGAGAAAAGTGTCAGAAGTAATATTGCTTTATTACAACTGCAAATACAGAGTATAGCTTGCTTTCACTTGGGCACCTGTGAATTTTAAAGATCCATGAAAATAATACACACTAACAAGTTCCATTTCAAGATAAGTCTCCATCTCCTTTTCAATACAAAACAGTTAAGTGTGGTGAATACAGAAATTTAGTAATAACAGCCTACATAGATAGGCAAAAGTAATATAGTTCTTTCCAAGAAATGAAACCATTTATGTTAAATACATTTGCATGTTAAAAACCAAGAGCAACACAGTAAACAGTGCTAAAACTCCATGGGAAAAAAAAATCTCAAATTCCTCAAATTACCAAACTGTTCCAGTGTTCAATATTTAAGTGTGTATGGCATTGAAACTCTTACTTGGACCTATCAAAAACTTACACCTACTTTCAGCAGGAAGTGGCCCCAGTTCCTGCCTCTGTTTCACCACCAAAACATTCAAACTGCTACAATTCCTTTTTTTTTTTTTTCCCACAGTTAGACTACACTTCAAGAGATAAGACTCAGAACTGGCACAGTGCTGTTTCCAGCCCTAAATTAGACCAACAGAGTCCTGTAAATTAGGATTAAGCTGAAAGGGTAGCTCTGCACACAGAACTAAGGCAAAGCTCTGTTCAGTTTGTCCTTTAACCACCCATGTTTAGTCATACGTGGCTTTCCCAGAGTTTTATACTTTCAAGAATATCCTGATCTAATAGAAACAATAGAACACAGCATGAGATCAGAACACAAGTAATAAATTCCATGGCAAAAAAATAATCTGAAGCAATGTATTAACACTAATGAACTATTTTATTTTTCTCTAGCATCTGGGGTATATTGTGCACAGCACTCACTTTTGTTTTCAACTCAATCATTAGAAATGGCCAGTGGGAAGAGGCATTTTTACTCACTGTGGCTATCTGCAAAACTTTTTGCAAACTATAGAATGGACCGTGTGAATATTCATTTGTTTGAAATTGTCTTTATTGCAGAATCCTAAGCAATAATTTTAAACAAAACAATTATAACTTCTAATAAGACACTTCCAGGATCAGCTAGGATTTGTACTTCATGTGCAGAAATATTTTGCTCTTTTAAACCAACACTGCATGCAAACCCTTAAAATATCTAAGACTTAAATCAAAAGTAAAACCGAGACAAGACTTTCTGAGAGCTTAAGATACCACAATAAACTTGACTGCACATTTGCGTACTGCTGGTAAAATACCACACACACAAAAGGCTAATAGAGATGTGATTACTGCTTAGGCAGTTTTGGATCCACAACAGATCTGTATTCCTGCAGCTGCTGGAAGCCTTGAAAGGTTTAGGAGACCACTGATTCAACTACACAAAGAAAACACAAAGATAGATCAAGAACCTTACCTTCAAACAACACTGAATATAAATTAAGAGTTAACAGGTGACTATCAAACACATACATGACGAAATGCAAAAAAAAAAATTTAAAAAGAGAAAATATTAGCACATAAGGCAGTGCTCTCAGCAAATTTGCAAGAAACCCCCTCGTGTGCTTCAGGGCAGAAGCGAGTTTTGAAGAGCAAGACAGTGGAAGCAACAACACTGAAACACATAAGGCAAGGTCCACCAAAGCATCAGATGAAGCACTGGCAAAACAGAACTCTGCTGATGTTCACGTGAAGATGCCCAAATACATTGTCAGGTTTCAATACATTTACTTGAGTCGTACTTTTCCTAAAATGAACAGCCTTTCCTTCCATGCTGCTCAGGGTCTACTGCTCTCAAAGCCTCCTAGTAATAATGGGACCAAAGGACAGGTGCAAGCAGCCCTCTGACTTGATGGAAGACAAAGGCACATTTCTCCTCCAGCACCTTGCTTCCCAAAAGTAGCACTACTTCCAAGAGAAACGGGCACCCCTCTAAGTACTCTTACTACCTTAGAACAACTAAACTCTCACTACACTGTACCTCTATACAGTAACCATCATTTAGACAGAGGAAAACCCCTCGGGTATCAGAGGATATTAGGAAACTAACAGAGACTGTGACAATCATCATCACCTCAACAACCATTTCTTAGAAGCAGCCAAATAAGTTTAATGAGGAACTCCTGTACTGTTTGGAAACTTATCCCATCTAGAAAGACTCCCTCTCCTTTAACAGTACCTTATTCACCCAAGGTGTTTTTCCAAAAGAATGCCTTGAGTTATACGTGGCAGTAACTTGAAGTTCCATAGCAATCAAAAAGCTAAGGTTTAATTTTCTACAGTGCAGGCTGTGAACAAAATTGTGAATAAAGGTTTTCTGAGAATATTCTTGAAATTTTTTTTAAAGCCTTAATTTGAGTAGCCCACAGACACATAATAAGAGATAATCTGTGACTTCAGCAATTTCTTACACAAGCTTCTAAGAATATCCATACTTATTCATGTCCTTATGCTACATGCTGAGACTTTGCTTCACCTGTAGCAGAGACGCGACTCAAATTTGGCAAGTTTAAATGGCTTCTAAACACATTGTGAAACAAACAATTTTACACAGCAGTTTTGACTGAAAATTAATATTGCACTCACAACTTTTTAAGTTAAAGCGTTAATCCTTAACAACGTTGCCGGATTACAAGGGGACGACGTCAACTCCTACTGGGAGATCTCTCTGGTTTCTCCGTTAGCAACCAACGAGCAGTTTGGCGGAGCTGTCTTACCTCGGAAAAATTAACTGCCAAGGGTATAATTCCTGCCACATAGCAGGCGACCAGCATAGCCAGGGACAGCAGGCAGATGGAGAGGAAGTCATCCATTTCGCCGCTTTCTGTCCGGTCCCTTGAAGTGAAATCCAACAGCANCGCTTCCGGCGGGCGCGGGGGCCTGTGGGGGATCGCCGCGCGCCACTTCTGCCCGGCGGTGCTGAAGGAGCGGAGCCGCCATGGTGAGAACGGGACGGGACGGGACGGGACCGGACCGGACCGCCGGGCTCCGTGCACACCGCGCCCGCACGGGCAGCCTTCCCTTCCCCTTTCCCTCCCTTCCCCTTGGGTCACTGCGGGCGGGAAGGCCGCGGCCGNCAAAGATAGATCAAGAACCTTACCTTCAAACAACACTGAATATAAATTAAGAGTTAACAGGTGACTATCAAACACATACATGACGAAATGCAAAAAAAAAAATTTAAAAAGAGAAAATATTAGCACATAAGGCAGTGCTCTCAGCAAATTTGCAAGAAAACCCCTCGTGTGCTTCAGGGCAGAAGCGAGTTTTGAAGAGCAAGACAGTGGAAGCAACAACACTGAAACACATAAGGCAAGGTCCACCAAAGCATCAGATGAAGCACTGGCAAAACAGAACTCTGCTGATGTTCACGTGAAGATGCCCAAATACATTGTCAGGTTTCAATACATTTACTTGAGTCGTACTTTTCCTAAAATGAACAGCCTTTCCTTCCATGCTGCTCAGGGTCTACTGCTCTCAAAGCCTCCTAGTAATAATGGGACCAAAGGACAGGTGCAAGCAGCCCTCTGACTTGATGGAAGACAAAGGCACATTTCTCCTCCAGCACCTTGCTTCCCAAAAGTAGCACTACTTCCAAGAGAAACGGGCACCCCTCTAAGTACTCTTACTACCTTAGAACAACTAAACTCTCACTACACTGTACCTCTATACAGTAACCATCATTTAGACAGAGGAAAACCCCTCGGGTATCAGAGGATATTAGGAAACTAACAGAGACTGTGACAATCATCATCACCTCAACAACCATTTCTTAGAAGCAGCCAAATAAGTTTAATGAGGAACTCCTGTACTGTTTGGAAACTTATCCCATCTAGAAAGACTCCCTCTCCTTTAACAGTACCTTATTCACCCAAGGTGTTTTTCCAAAAGAATGCCTTGAGTTATACGTGGCAGTAACTTGAAGTTCCATAGCAATCAAAAAGCTAAGGTTTAATTTTCTACAGTGCAGGCTGTGAACAAAATTGTGAATAAAGGTTTTCTGAGAATATTCTTGAAATTTTTTTTAAAGCCTTAATTTGAGTAGCCCACAGACACATAATAAGAGATAATCTGTGACTTCAGCAATTTCTTACACAAGCTTCTAAGAATATCCATACTTATTCATGTCCTTATGCTACATGCTGAGACTTTGCTTCACCTGTAGCAGAGACGCGACTCAAATTTGGCAAGTTTAAATGGCTTCTAAACACATTGTGAAACAAACAATTTTACACAGCAGTTTTGACTGAAAATTAATATTGCACTCACAACTTTTTAAGTTAAAGCGTTAATCCTTAACAACGTTGCCGGATTACAAGGGGACGACGTCAACTCCTACTGGGAGATCTCTCTGGTTTCTCCGTTAGCAACCAACGAGCAGTTTGGCGGAGCTGTCTTACCTCGGAAAAATTAACTGCCAAGGGTATAATTCCTGCCACATAGCAGGCGACCAGCATAGCCAGGGACAGCAGGCAGATGGAGAGGAAGTCATCCATTTCGCCGCTTTCTGTCCGGTCCCTTGAAGTGAAATCCAACAGCAACTTTTCCACGTCGCCCCACCGCACGCCTTAACCCGTGCAGACACCGAGCTCCCAGGAGAGGCATTCAGCCATGTCTCTCTCGCCTGGCGGCAGCGGCCGGCTCGACCCTCAGCCGGGGGTGCTCGGCCAGCCCGGGCGCGGCCGGGGGGCGGGAGGGGCTCGGCCACCGGCAGGCGGGCCCAGCCCTCACCTGCGGCGGGGGAACTTTCACCCGCACCGCGCCGCTCCCAGGGGAGGCGGGAGGGACTGGTTGGAGACAGCGAGTACGCAGGCGGCTCCTCACAGCGGGGCAGAGTCAGACGGGGTCGAGAAAACCCGGCGGGACCAGCGCTCCCACCCCGCACCCACGGCCGCTGCCCTGGCGGCCAAGTGGCACCTCAGCGCTTCCCCTTCCGGGACGGGCCGCGGCTCGGCCCGCCTCCGCGCGCTTCCCGACTCCAAGATGGCGGGCGGGGCCACGGCCGCTGCCCGCGGCGGGCCAGGAGCGGCTCCCTCACCAAAGATGGCCGCGCGCTCTGCCCCGCCCCCGCCAGCCTG
>VZTH01016701.1:0-17530 GCA_013397815.1 Aleadryas rufinucha | reverse complement strand
CAAAGGCGGCGGCGCCGCTCGGAGAGCGGCGCGCTGGAGCCTCCCGCCCCCCCTTCCCCGGCAGCTTCTGCCCCTTCTCAGGGCGCTGCTGGAAGCGCAGCGCTCTTCCGCGAGTCTCGCCCGTCGAGAGAGCCTGCCTTAAATGGCTGATTTGCGCTTTCCATGCTGCTTTCCCTGCTCCTCCCCTCTGCTCGGAGGAGGGAAAGGCGGGAGCTTGCGTTGGTGGGCTCTAGGAATGGGCCGCTGAAACTCGAGGCCTCCCCGTCATCGTGGNCGGGGCGGGGGCACAAAGGCGGCGGCGCCGCTCGGAGAGCGGCGCGCTGGAGCCTCCCGCCCCCCCTTCCCCGGCAGCTTCTGCCCCTTCTCAGGGCGCTGCTGGAAGCGCAGCGCTCTTCCGCGAGTCTCGCCCGTCGAGAGAGCCTGCCTTAAATGGCTGATTTGCGCTTTCCATGCTGCTTTCCCTGCTCCTCCCCTCTGCTCGGAGGAGGGAAAGGCGGGAGCTTGCGTTGGTGGGCTCTAGGAATGGCACGCTGAAACTCGAGGCCTCCCTGTCATCGTGGTTTGATGCGTTCATCTAATAAATTAAGATCTGCTGAAGCAAGTTGTTGCCCTGCGGTGCGAGGGCAGCTGCTCGTCGGTTTGCGGCGAAGTTCCACATCTGCCTGGCACTTGCTCCAAAGCAGTTGGCTTCGGCCCATGATGGGCAGCTACAAGCCCTGTGCCCGCTGGCCAGAGTGAAAGGTGGTCCTTAGACCACTTTTCCTGCCTGGCAGAGGTAACTGCAAGACATTTAGGTGGGTGCAGTATGCTACTGGTATTTGCATCACTGCACATCTTACCCTTAAAATACGTGTTTATCTTCCACTTTTATTGTTTTGGGGGGGAGGGGGGTTTAACGCGCTGTTGTCAAATAGACAACAGTTGGTGGAAGTCTCCTTGGGCAGATGCTGCCTAGCTTTTAAGTCCTGCTGGTTTGGCTCTTGGCGCTCCCTTAACCAGTTTAACGTGGTTCTGCCTTCAGTAACAGGAGCAGTGTCTAAAGTGCTCTCTGGAAGTTCGAAATTGGTATAATATAAACCATATGGTGTCTCATTCCATGTCCTACTTAAAAGCAACCAGTACAATCGTGCTTTTAAGGAAAATGCAAAGAAATCTAACATATGCATCATAATAATAAGGGTCCATATTGGGCTTTTCCGGGTAACCTGGTGCTAATGCTGAAAGGTTTATGGATCTTCCCTTGTTTTGGTTTTATGTCACCTAGGCACATGGGGCAGGTAATAATAGTTGGGGGGGACTTCCCTCAGCCTTCTGAACTTATCATTTTTTTTGTACCTACGTGGTAGGACAGGACCAGCAATTTTATCAAATCAAACAATTTTTTTTTCCCTTAAAGTAAAATAATGTCAAGTTCCCAAAGAAATGTTTGAAAATCATAAATTCTACAATATACATGATCCAATGGCATCAATTTTAATATTTTTTTCGGGCCTGTATCTGATAATGGATATTTTATAGTATCTGAAGTGATAAATGGCTTAAAGTCAGAAGCCCAAATGATTTCTGCTGTGAAGTTCTGTGAAGCTTACATGTCTGGCTCTCTGATTTTTCTATAATCTGATTATTTGGATAATTTCAGAATTTATACATTCATTTAGCACTCCTCAGTGATCAGCTAATTAAAATGATAGTGCTGGAAAAATTACTTTATAATAATGTTTGGCAATCATTTGGAGTCCCTAAGACATGCCTGTTCAAGTACAATGCACTTTGGAACAGCCAGATACCAGCCCCTCTTGGGGAATTCCTTTCAAATCTATCATCCTCTAGCATACAGGAAAGTGGATTTAAATCTACTCTCCTTTATATGATTTTTGTTGTTACAGTGTGCAGCTCAGAATTCCCCTTTTTTCCCATTTCTGATTAGGAAAAGTCTCACTCCTTCTTTTTGTCTATGTAACTTTTTCCTGAACTTCCCAGAATCTGCTACTACCGTGTTGAGACAGAATTTAAAAAAAACTGAAAACTGTATTCCAAGGATGGGAATACCATAACTTATGGGATAAGAATTTGTCCTGTTTGGGTTTTTTTCTGTAAATCCTAACACTTGCCATTTCTCTTTTCTGTCACTGCATTTGATGAGCACTGAACTGGTGTCTTCACTGATTTCCAAAGTATGGGTCAGGATTTTTCTGTCAGCAGCTGATTAAGCCAAATAGTGTCTTACTCTGCCATTGCCTCTATGTTGTGTGCTCACCTCATATATTAGCACTGAAAATGTTGGAGCCAATTAGCAGCACTGGAAACTGCCATTTGCAGCATGCTTGCAAACTTTCTGTGCTATGCAACCTGTTAATTAGATCACAGATTGTGTACACTTCAAAAATCTTGCTTCTTTGCTCAAATTACTTGCTGTAGCCAAGTGAAAAATGTTATGGAAATAATGGAAGCCACAGAGTGTACAATCATCTAAGTCTTCCCTGCAGAAGAACAAGCTTGTGGACTCCAACATTTGGAACAGTTTTCTGTGCCATAATTACTGTTTAAGTAAACTCACTGAAGTGTGAAAAACCAGTACATCTGTTTTGCAGGAAATAATCTTGAATGCTAAGTGCAGATTTATTGTATCATTTGTGTTCCCTTGAAATTAAATGAGTAACTCAAAATAGCTATTTCTGTTAAAATCTTTAAGGTGAGACTGACAGTGTGGTTAAGTTGGGTCCCGACCTTGCTCTTTAACTGGGGCATTGAAAATTTTACTAACAGCTTGCATTTGGAACAAAATAAGTAAATGCACTAATGCCACAGCTTTTACACATCAGCTTTATCGCTTTGCTTGTCTGTCTAAATAGAAACTATTTCTGTGGTATTTTTTTCCAACACAATAGCTGCTTTACTGGTGATTTTACACATTTTAAAGTTCCATAAGGATTGATAGGACTTGTTGGAAACAAAACTTATTAATACAGCTTATATAAATAGTAAATGCTATTTGGAAAATGTCTGTGTCCTTGATTGCTAGTCTAATATTTTAGTATTATGCTTCTTTTTACTCCTTCTTTCATATAAATAACTTAATTCAAACAAAACTCATGCAAAGTGTGCAAGTAACCTGTATTTTTTGTGTTTGTTTTCTTTTTCAGTCTCACACAATTCTACTTGTCCAGCCTACCAAGAGGCCAGAAGGCAGAACATATGCTGATTATGAATCGGTGAATGAGTGCATGGAAGGTGGGTGGATGCAGACATGGTACTTAAAAAGTGTTGTTAAAACCCTATTTTTGACATATTCACAAACTTAGTAAGAAAATAAGTTGCTCTTCATGTTTTTCAAAGGTAATTCACAAAAAAACTCCTCATGCTTTTAGGTTACTAATGTTCTAACAAACTAAAACCTAGTTATTATTTGCTTGTAAAACTTCTTTTTCTATTAAATGTCTGGTTTTGATTTAACTAGATGAAACCACATCTAGTTTGGGAGAGTAGACAATATTCTTTGTGGGCCCATGCAGATTTCAGTGCAGGATCAGCACCTAACTCACTTATCTTTTCTTAGCACTGTAAAGGAAAGATTGCTACTTGAAATAATATATTAAATAAAGGATTGTATGCAATTGATACATAATTTGCAGTCTCATGGCACATGTGCCAGAGTAAAGATCCTGTGAGACTTTGATACACATAAGGAGCATGGAAAGAAGATTGAAATATTAGAGATGTAGTTCACTTAACATTAATCTTGCAGGAAGTTTTGTGAAGCAAACAAAAGTATAATAAAGACCATGTGAATCTCTATGCTCCCTTTAATATTACATTCTTCTCAAATGTGTCTGAATTGTTAGTGGGCTAGCTTAAATTAAAAAAAAAAGTGCTTTAAATCTGTATATAGGCTTGTGCTGTCACTCTTACCTCAGTACCCTGTTTGACTCTTGGATCAAGAATGATCATTCTTATGAGTTCTTCTGTCTCTCAGGTGTTTGTGCAGTAGGAATATATGTTCTAATTGTTGTCTTAAAATGATTAGGAGTTCCCGATGTCCATTGAAGCTTACTGCATGGAAAGCTACATATTTGGCAGAACTAAAACTTTTTCCCCTAGATGATGAAAACTTTTCTTTCCATGCATCTTACCTGTCTTTATAGTATTATGTTTCAATGCAAATCGCTAGGAACAAAAATTTCAGCTCTAGAAAATCTGATTGTTTTTATGGTGGTAATCTCTAAACTTCATTTGTGGATCAAGAGCTGAAAAAGTTTCAGCAAGTACAATTTTTTAATATTGCATTGTTAATCTTGTTTCTATGTAGGAGTCTGTAAAATGTATGAAGAGCATCTGAAGAGAATGAATCCCAACAGTCCATCCATTACATATGATATCAGCCAGTTGTTTGACTTCATTGATGATTTGGCAGACCTCAGCTGTCTTGTGTAAGTTCAGTTGTACAAGTCTGTTTCAGTGACTTAGGAAAGTCAGAAGTCTTCTCTCTAAACTCTTTTAAGTGAGTTTAACATAATGCTGTTTTATGTGGTTTTTGCAGTAACTGTAGTGCAGCAGTATTGCAGCTGCAGTAAGAAGTTGCCCAATCTAATTAACTGCATAGAATAAGGTATCTCTAAAGAAGGCTTCGAAACTAACAGTTCTGCTGGGATTTTATTCACATATAAGCTCACAGCATTTCAGATACTGAAATCCAACAGTTTAATTCAGCTGACTATTTTATTACTGCTAGAATCTGTTTAAATTTGCCTTTGTGCTGTTGGTCCAGTTCCTCAGGAGGCAGAATGGTTACAGAATTTTTTTCAGCTGAGGACAGTACTAGTAGTGGAGTAGAAGGCTACAGAAGTGCATTGCAGCCAAAAGTTTGTTTTGATCAAGATACAGCAAGATTAAAGTTTCTGTAAATGCTGATGAAGTAATCGAGGAACAGATGAATCCTCTGGAGAGCCCTAGCTAATTGTTCACTTGCTCTTGTGAAAACATCTCCAGTTCTCATTTGTGTGTCAAAGCTAGGGGCAAGCAAAGGTGGTCTTGTGTACTTCCCATTCTGACTGCACTGTGAAATCAAGTGTTAAATTTCACTGATCAGAACTAAATTTACGTTAGCTTTAGTACTTTCATACAATAAATTTCAAGGTGATGTTTTTATATGACAGTGGTATCAACTTTGCAGAAATGCTGTAGAAATAAGGATACAAATCTCATATTCAAGTAACAAAAGACATAGTATTAGGCTTTTGAATTTCAAAATTCCAGGAAATTTTTAAGTGAGTGAGATTGTGGTGTAGACATTCCTGCAGCTGCACTGCTGCGGCTGAAATCCCAGCACAAGTACTTGTGTAGCTGTCCAGTGACCAGACTTTGCCAGTTTAAAACACAAAGTTATTTAAAAAACCTGAGCATCAGATTGTTTTCCTTTGTATTCTGGTGTACAGTACAGAATCTGTTACTGGTAATGACTTACTACAAATGCCATTTGCCAAAGTTTTCAGTAGAGCAAGTAAAATAAGCTCACAGTTCTGCATATTTACCTTGTCCCTACGTATTCTGACATGTTTGAGCTTCATGTGTCGTAGTGCTGGACTGATGCAATTTGAGAAACACAGTTTATCTAACAGACTGAAACTAGCCACTTGTTTTAGGAGGTAGCAACTGTTTTCTAGGATAGTCTTGTGCCTTTCTTAATTCGGCTTGTAAAATGAGTGTTGTACCAAATTCTACTTCAGCTTATAGTTTTCCACCAGATGGCACACGTAGCACAAGGTGTATCAGACGTGTCTTGTGTTCACAGAAATTCCTGAAGTACTTGATGCCTGCTCTTGCTGTGTAGCATTATGAATGGATTTGGGGATGGAGGGTAGAAATCAGTAACTTTTCCTGAAATGAACATTTCTTACACTGCACTAGAACTACTGCTGTATGAACATATACTGAAGCTCTTGCTTTGGCCTTGATCCAGTCATGCTGGGGTTTAAATAATAAGACTTTCTTAGAAACAGCATGCTTAGGGTTTTTTCCATAGGTAAGAACTATCAATTGTTCTGGAGTGAGTTAACTTGGGATTTTCACTCAGCTTCTTACCACTGACCATCTCACCCTTCTTATCTGATCAGAAATATGTATACCAAGACTTAAAGACTGACCAGGATTGTAGTAGTTCTTGAAGCATTCACTGAAAGTACCATCTTCATGAACAAAATATTAGCTTTAATGACTGAGGGAGAAAGGAGGGCATGAGCCTACACAGATAACTTCATGCAGTTTGCTTTCATTTTTCAGTGTCATTCTGTTTTAATTCATCATGCCCTGAGTAATTGAATTCTCTGGCCCCTGGTAGTGAACTGCTTTTGTCAACTATCCTTGAGTTGCAAAGAAAATGCACCTGTGGATTCTTGTTTTCAGTTGCTTTTTATTAAGTGTCCTTGTTAGATGTAAGGTTATCCTCAGTGCCAACTGGCAAGTATCCTTTGTCATCCATCTGTGAGTCTGCCTTAGCTCCTGGAAAAAGTTGATTTTATTAATTTTCAAATTCCAGACAGAAGTTGAACACTTGAAAACTTAAATAAATCCTTGAAGTAATGTTGAAGAAGTATTTGACTCGTTAAGACAAATTAGATTGTTTCCTGGTGGAACTATTCTTCTGCATTCTGAGCTTCAGAATACTAAGATTCTCTATTTGTTGTCTCCCTTAAATAATTAGATGCATGAATTAAAATGTGAACACACTGTGATCCGGTCACTCAGTAGTCCTTGGAGCATCTAGTGTTGTTTCAGGCTCAGACTGATCTGCTGGGCAACTGTTTTTTAGAGAGCAGGATAAATCCATTTGATAAGTGGCAATTCCCACCTACTTCTGATACTGTCTTCTGTACGCAACTTTCTGCCTCATACACTTGAGGACAGTTAATTGTTTGTGAAGTTCTTCTGGTAAATGTACTGCAGAGCAGACTGACATTCCTTCTTGTTTCCTCTGCAGTTACCGTGCTGATACTCAGACATACCAACCGTACAACAAAGACTGGATAAAGGAGAAGATCTACGTCCTCCTCCGCAGGCAGGCCCAGCAAGCAAGCAAATAATGGGGGCACCATCGCTACGTGGGGTTGGGGAGGGTTTGGACAACAGGTGTGTACAGAGTGTAGTAGTGAACGTTTTGTATTATAGTCATCCTGTTGCCATCTTGATAAACTCGTTAGCCAGGACTGATTGTATTTTTAGAGATGCAAGGATTTTGTTGGATTTGACTTTTTTTTCAGTGTAAATGGAGAAGAAAGTACAACATCTTCAGCAGAGTTTTGGGTTTTTTCCTCCAGTTTGCTAATGGTCCTACCTTATTTGAACCCCTGGGGCTGTTCACATTGTACTTCACCACATTTGCTGTATGTGCCCCTCTGTGGGTTTTTCAACATTCAGTTATGTCCTTGAGATGTCTTAATGGGAAATAAAAAACTACCCTTTAGTTAAACTTGAGTGCTCAATTTTGTGGTTCCTGCCAAAAAATACTAATCTTTTTTCCCTGTTACCCAAGGGATAGGGCTTCAAAGGTCACGTGGACTGAACCAACAGTTGTTTCCTGTACTACAGAACTGCTCAAATTCTGGCTTAGTCTTGGTACTGTTTTCCCTGGACATCTTTGGGAAACAACCCTCTTGCACTCTACAGCTGATCTCTGTACAAGGCATTTATATTCAGGTGTGTCTGCTCTGGGATTGGTGATGGATAAAAGCAGACTGAATGTATCAAATCACAAGCACTATGAATTAGTCTGCTTACAACTTTCTCCCAAGAAAGGAACAGACAAAGCAGATTGTTCCCATGGGAGTCCGCCCCAAACTTCATTTTCTCTTTACGAAAGATAAGGACTTAACTATTTGTACACACGGTAAATTATATCTGCCCCCATCTATCTTGAATGCTAATATTTTTAAATTTTGCTGTACTGAAAAGGTTTGGGTTGGAGGACATATCAGACCAAGAAGTAGAGCAGGTAGAAAAGAAAGGCTGGTTTGGTACTCTGTGCCTTTAGAGTTTGCCTGCTATAGGAACAGACTGTACAGATACACTCAACCACGAGCAGTTCTGGGATTGACAGAGGAATGCAATTCTCTCCAATGCACTTAACTTCCTAATACACATCAATAGTTTCTGATGGACCTCACAGCAAATGCACTGGCTGAAAAGAATCTGAGGTCAAAGTGACTATCGTAAAGCTTTAATGAAAATTGCTTAAGTGATAAGTAATAGCTGCTGAAGACTTGGAATCAAATTACTGAAGGGATATAAATTCTTAGAAAGATACTGGGTAAGGTTGTTAAACTTTTTCTCAGCACAAATACAGATTGGAGATTAGACCTACTAGCTCTAGAATTAAAGTGACCAAGAATAAATTCAATCTGCTAACATCAAAACATGCTTCCTTTATGATGGTGATTTTCAAAACATAGTAGGTGAGAAGTATATTAATCCACTTAAGGTTAATTAAATCTGTAAATATTTTGACATGTAACTTTTATATCCAGCTTGATACAGTAAGTAATACTTAGAAAATTCACAGTTGCCCCTATAATAACATTCAGGTTTAATACATGCAATGTTATTTAAACAGCTTTTATAGTTTATCCTCCTGAATAGCACATACTAAAATAACATGTTTTCCTAAAATGTTTGAGGCTAACTTCAAGTTTTGGGTTTTTTTGGTAAAAATTCTAATATTCTCATGGATGCAATTCTGCAGTCTTTAAATGAAGCCAAATAAACATTTACCTCATTCTGTGGACTTGTTTTCAATTTAAGGAAAACCAGCAATGTGGTCTCTTTCCTTACTGTGAAAAGCACCAAGGAGTATGCTGAATCTCTAGTAATCAGGCATTGGAACGCAGCACAGCTCTTCCTTCAAAGGTACCTTAAGTTTCGTCTGATGAAAAAAAAATCTTCCTCTTCCTTGATTTTGGCTCCACTATAATAACTGTGCAAACTCAGACCAGTAAACAAGTATAAAATACAAATTTCTTACATTAGAGCAGAAAATAGGAAGAGGGTACTTTAAAGCAGATGGTAATTAACCTTTCTGCCTTTTGAAAGGGACTTTGTGAAGGTATGTTTTTTAGTGTTTTGGAAAGTAGAAGGCTTGCAAGCTTTAACTTCAAGGTTAGTTCACTTCTTTTGTTTTTTTAAACATACAAACTTCTATGGTCATTTCAGTAATTGAAGTTTTCACAGAATTGGAAAATGCAAGTAAATGGTCCTTTCATACCTCTGGAGCCAGATTTGGCCTTCTGCTGATAGAAAAGTGTGGTCTGTAGGTCACTTTAGGAGAAGGGACTTGGGCATCATCTCTTTTCCCCCTTTTCACCCAGCTACAAATCTTTTTTTCCTTTTCTGAAATAAGTTACTCGTTAAAACTCTAGTGCGTAGCTCTTGAGCTGGTGTTTTCCATAGTCCTCAGTGCATTTTATTTGATTAACTATTCATGAAACAACAGATTTGTTGCTTAGCTGAGCAGCTGACCAAATACACTGAGAGGAAGAAAGAATGCTACAGTATCCATCTGATGTGCAACAAGCTAGAAAGAAGAATCTGCAAAGTTGTCTCCCACTAACCACTGCCTTCAGAAATTTAGTGAAGAGGGTTATGAGCACTTGGAAACTTTATATGCTAGAAGACTGGCACTCTAGTAATGCAGTCTGCTCTAGGAGGCCATGGAAAGTGACTCCTCACTTTGCTTCTTGGCTCCTACTGAGTAATGGATGACAGCAGGGCATGTAGTACCTTCTGCAGTTGCACTTGGCCTCAGAGGCATCAGCACTCTGATAGCAAGATACTGATAATTGCCCAAGTTCAGCCTCTATAAAAGTGAGGTTCAGTAGCAGCATTTTGCTAGTAAAGCCATAAAAAAATGGCATGATTACAGAAAGTATGTCAAAAAAGAATCTGTCATCCCATACATGCTTTGCCTGCAGCAAATTGTCTGGTGCTTCTTACATAAGGATAGGTGCAAGTAACTGTGCTGGTCATTCCTGCTACAGTGTGGGAGTAAATGATAAAGGAAATTATATTGGCTGCTTCTGCATGAGAGTGCTACAGTATTTTAAAACATGGATTAAGAATGGAATCCAGAGACCTAGTATTTCAAAGTGCATGGAAATACTTAATTTTTTTTAAAAGCAAATCCATTAAGGAAGCCTAGCCTCAGACCAAGGAGCTGTATGAGCCCTCATCTATTTGTCAGGATTGCAGAGCAACTAAGGTGCTTGCCTGACTTCTGCTTGCCTTGTGGAGCCATGAGCCATGCTGCTTCTTTGTTAATCACAGACTTGGGAAATCCTCCCACAGTTTCTGGACTGCCTGCCATGGACTTCAAGTTGAGGCATGACCAGACTGGTACAACTCATTTCTTGGCATGGCTATTCATTACGTTAATAGTAGAGTGAAGTTATGTGAGATGGCTGAGTTGATCTCAGTTCAGCTGAGCTGATAAACAGTTCCCTGCTGTTGAAAGGCATAATGCTGCTTCACACTATGTACAAAAGAGATACTGGGTGTTGTGGGGAAGGGGAGAACAGGACTGCTAGTCAGCACCAACAAGCAGAGCAGCTGGTCACTTAAAAAAACCAAAAACTACCTGATATTTTGAGAACAAGGACAAGCATGGTAGATAAATTGGTGTGTATATAAAGCACCCATTTATCTACCATTGCAAGCTCCTGCCAGTCAGTAATGCACTGAATCAGGGGGTAATCCCACTAAGATTACAATTTGAGTTGTGTTTGACACCACAGTAATAACAGGATCACTCTTACAGGAATCCCACTCTGCAGCCTCCTTCAGTATGCTGAAGGAGAATGGTGAAAAGCACAATTGAGTTTGCATTCCTGCTCTGAGGGTGAAATAAGCTAGGTAGTTAAAATACTTGTCTACTGTTACTTCAATCATCATGTTCTTTTAAAATAGACTGAAATCTTGACATCCATCAGAATGCATTATAAGCACAGCAAGCAAGTAGCATCAATGCTAGATCAGTCTGTTCTTGTGCTTATCACCACTGTCAATGTACAGTGGAGAAAAAAAGTAGTAAAGACCACCTTGTTATCTTCCTTAGTAACTAATAAACCTCTTTACAGCAAGAGGAGATGTGACTACCCACAGTATTTTTAAGGTTGAAAGAACTAACAGACTTTCCACTTGCTTTAGAAAAGGGTGAGTTGCAAAGTTGCTGGTTGGGTTCTCATTACCATATGCTGAGCAGTTTATGCTGGTTCATGATGCACTGAGAGCAAGGATGCTTCTTAGGATGACTTACTCTCAGAGGGAAGAGGGGAAAGCTTCAGCTGCTTGACTTGAGAGTATATGAACAGTTACATACATTTGCAATCCCCACTGAATAAGGGTCTGATTGTACTGGAACTCTGCTACACTGAAAACTCAGCCCGTCAAAAAAGCTAATAAACAGAAAAATCAAGAGTAGCTGGGTTGCAAGTGCAAAGTAATTAAAACGTCCTATTTTTTTTTCAATTGCTATGAAACTATGTTTTCTAGACCCTGGTGAGCATTGAAACAAATTGTTTTACCATTATCATAGGTTGAGGGGGGCAGGGAGTTTAAGTTAGCAATTCTCCAGTAGGAGATGGGCTGTGGATGAGGCTAGAGATTCTCAGCCTCAGTGAGCATCTGAGCCACTCACATTAGGTACCCACTTGTCTTTGAGGTCTGAAAGTGATGACTTCAATATTTGTGTCAAAGTAAAATGATAAATAATTTGTACCAGCTATAGATAATAGGCAAGAGTATATCAGTTAAAATAGAAAATTTATTTTGCGCCTCTGTCATACTAGTCAATTCCCTCAGGTTTTCTACACCGAGTGTATTGTCTGCTATACTGTTACTTAGTATTGCCCAAATACAAGGTACCATTCAAGGAAGCAGCAGGGGAATGAATCTGCCACTGAAACTCACTGAATGGAGATGCTCAGCTTTGCATAGCACAAGGCAGCTCTCTATTATCACCCATTAATACATGCTTCTTCCTCACTATGTCTGAAAAGGATTAAAGTAAAACCTGTCTCAATTCTTTACAGGAAAACAGTAGATTCTAGGAATTAGCTTTCTCTTTACTGTAATCTGAACTATGCCTGTAGGAACAGTTTATGTGGATGAAGTTTGGGCATAGCTCCAATTCATAGGTTTTATTCAAACTCTTTGTGCTGAGTTTGCAATGACACACAAGTAGAACTTGCATGCTGCATGTGCCTGCTCAGTGCCATTCCTGGTGAGCATCAGCAAGGGTTTTGTTACCAATTTTGTACAAACCCGAATCATCTCTTCTGCACCCCCTGCAGCGTCTCCACAGTCCCCAACCGAGACTGTTACTACAGACTGTTGTGTGTATCAGTGACATACACACATCTTCTAGAACTTTGTAGCTGCTGCCTGCCTTGTGTTTGTGCCACATAAGTCAACAAGACCTGCAGAAGTGAAAAATTTGGCAGTGTTCTTAGAGGCTGTTGCGTCTGGGCTCTACCACTGACTACATACAACACATGTATTGCCCAGCTCTCTAATGCACTGGTGCTTCCATCTAGGGTATTTAATTCCTGCTTCAGCATCACTTCATTAACCGTCCTGGAAACATTAAATTATCTTCTAAAGATAAAAAATTTAAATTATCTTCTTAGTTACAGTGGGCATTGGGTTACACACACGCAACACAAACCTGCTGCCCTGGAAGGATGGGGAATATCCATCCTTGGAGTTCAAGACCTGACTGGACACAGCATTGATCTGGTTAGACCCATTAGACCCACTCTGGGCAGGATTTGACTAGATGACTTCTGGACCTCTCTTCCAACCTAAATTATCCATCATTCTATTGGAGTCACTACTAGAAAATCCCACGTCATGAAAAATGGGAAATCTGAGTCCCTACTGTGAGCAGTTTCATACAGCTGCTCACACTCAGTGTTCCCCAGGCCACTGAGGACAGTGCTGAAAATGGCAGGCCACCAGGTATCCATGAGCAGATTTGGGTGACACAAGACTAGCATTCACCAGGCTACAGAAAGTGCAACTGCTCCCCAGTGATAAAGACAAGGTGCGGAACAGTCAAATTTAATTTTGTTCTCGTATTCTCCTTGTATGGATGAAGGTTCACATAGGACACTGAGAATAATGCCTTGTCACAGAGGTTTAGTCCTGAGAGATCATCAGACTTGCCATACAGATGCAACCCTCCACACTCTCCACACCTTTCCAGCCCTCAAGTAAAAGAAGAAAAAAAACAGATAAAAGGCCCCATAAACCTGTGATGTAGTGTTAGGGAAAGCTCAGAGACATTGCAAAATGCCAGGGGAAGGTAAGAAGCAGGCCATACATGGCAATGGAGAAAAAAGCAATTGCACCTGTGCTTCCACCCCAATCCCCTGCTACTCTCATCAGAGGCAAAGGCATCTTCATGCAGTAGCAAGTAATGTACTTGCAAGGGAACATGGAAAATCAATGCTGCCAGGACTAAACACAAACCTTGTTTCACATTTCTTTTTTAACTATGTCTATTTTCAGGTTTAAGAAGGAAATGAGGGGCAGGGAGGAATTTCTTTATCTCTCAATACATTAACTTGGTCTCTAAGGGAATTCTTAGCTTGTACATCTATTCCATTAACCAGAATGTAGCAAGCAGAGTCAGTGTTCAAATCTTCTCTTCAAAGTGCATTTCTCAAATCCAGAATTGCTTCTTCTCCATCCTCATGGTCTCTAGAAATCTAGCCAGTGCCAAACCAGCACTTGTCTGGCTTGCAGTGGTCTTCTAGAACATATTTCTCAGCTCATTAGTATCCTTCTAAATTCTGGGTCAAGTGAGTTTAATTTCAATTTCTATCTCCTTTATGTTTGTCTCCTGCTAATCCTAGCAGTTTTCTGTATGTTTTCCTGTCTAAGTTTGTCTTTGAACCTAGTTCAGTGAAATAACTGCACCTGCTCTCAATGAAGATTACCAGTCTTTCATACCGTGGGAATGATATTGCCTTAGTCTTAACCAGGAATGAATCATTTAATGCCCCCTAAAATTACATGTTTTGTTTTTTGTGTTTACAACACAATTGTTCGGTGATCGCTCAGTGCACCTTCTATTTCTTGCTTCTATCATCTCCAAAAAGCACTCATTATTCATTAAAAATTGAGTAACTTCAACTAGAAAGCTTGAGAAAGGGACACATGAGAATAACCAAGTACTTGATCTTAATGAGGACACTCACCTCAGACATTCCAGGGAACTCAAAGCTTTTCTGAAATAAGCAGAGTAGGAGCTACATTTAACTGTGTTGGTCTGTTTCTTGGCAGAAAGGCACCCAAATCAGGTCAGCCACAGCTCCAGGAGGTATTTCCCTTCTGAAAAGTCCAAGGAAAAACAGGCACTCCCTCCAACTCATAATTAATGGACTAAACATTTTGATAGCATGTTACATAACCTAGGCAGCTCTCTACTCAGTGTGCTGGCTTTACTCTCTGTCTCACTCCTCAGACCCCCTTCTCCTCAGGCACAGGACACCTAGACAGCTCACTTAGAGCCCCACATGCCTCTTATGGGGGAATAGAAGCCAGCAGAATTTTTATCAGCCTCCACCTGCCCCCAAAGACACCTCAAATAGCACATTTTAAGCTTCATAAATCTGATTTCTCTGTTTAAACTATTTCTATAGAAAATTCATGACTACCTCCAGGCATGCTGTCTTTTGAAGTCAGACATCACTCCAGTTTAGTTGCAGGGAGAATAGAGGTCCAGCCTCAACGTATTTGACACATAATTCAGATTGAAAAAATTACCTGCATGTCTTGCCCAGACTCTCCTTTGGCTCCTGGAGGAATGTAAGAGCAAAATGCAGGTCCCAGCCCAATGCCAGCTGAGCAGCTTAATGCTGAGCACTTTGGTGCAGTTCCCCCTTTTCTCTCCTCCCACATGCATCAACCTAACTGATACCTCCTGCTCCACCTTTGTCAAAAACCTGACACTCCCCCTAACTAGCAGTAAGCAGTGCTAATTAGTTAATGCAGAGGATCCTCAGAGAATGGAAACATACCCTCTTCCTATTTACTTAGGTAAACCTTATAAAGAGAAATCCATGGTGGCTGTTAAATGCAAGGATGACAGTCCTGGCTCAGGGTGTCAGTGCAGAAGTAACTGAGGGCCCTGAGAGTGTTTTGGGAGAGGACCACCATGCAATCCCCCTGTTTTTACATTTTTCCTTAGACACCTGGTGTAGGTCTTTGACAGAAACTGGCTAATGGGCTTTGTGGCACTTGTATCTGATCAGATACACAGAGGAACTCTACTGTTGGGGGGGTTTGTTGGATTTTTTTTTTTTGTTTACCTGGCAAACATCTTCCACAGATATTTTGCAGGGAAGATAAAAGGGTTTATGCAGACCTGAGGTAGAAAAGTTTTTTCCATGTATTGTCCACATATTTTCCTTGTTGTTTTCACAAGTTTGATGTTTTGGGCATGATGTCCTGAGAATGAGAGAACTGGAGAGGATGTAACTCTAGCTGATATAGTTATTGTTTAGGAGCTGTTTACTCACAGGCTTCATGAAAACTCAGAAAATACTTGCCCCAGAATGCAAGTGGTGCAATAAATTAGTTGAAATATGTACTTCATGCCACTGAGTGGTTTTTAAGTGACCCTTAACATGGCAGATAACTTTTTTTTGTAAACTTAAATGTAATTAATAATACTGATTTAGCCACATCTGCATTTCTTTGAAGTGTAATGCTTCAGCACTGTTGCAATTACTTCTCCAGATGAGTTCTAGGGGCCTTGGCAATTGCTTGCTGCTGCTATTTTGATCCTATGCCCTAGGAGTATAAACTCAGTTATAGAAACTCTATCTGAGTGCATTTAATGAACTACATGAATCAGAGACCTGCAATAAAGCCCAATTAGAAATGAGTGCACAGGGAATATTGATCTCCTTAAAACCTTTTACAGCTTTCAGGATCTGCCTGGTCACTCATCACTGCAGCAGGCACTGGGCCTTTCCTGCTAGTTCCCTTTCACTTGCTTGCTAGGATTATGGTCAGATTAAGATGTGATTGAACAGATCAGCTGGTGGGGACCCTGGGGTATGAGGGAGAGCCTCCAAATAACCCTTCTCACACATGCTCACAGCCCTTGGGGTCAGGTTTTATTACTAACTCAGAGGGAATTTCTACAGCAGTGCTTGCTTTTCCTCTGAGCAACACCAAAAAAACCCTCTGAGATTTTATCATCCTTTTTACTAATGACCATGGTGTCTGGAGGCTCTGAGTTCACAGAGGTCACAGATGACAGCATTACCATGCACAGCACACCCATGAAAGGGTCCTGTGAACTCCCCTCAGTATATTATAGGATAAGAACCCCTGTGGTAATGAAGCACACATTATTCAAATGAGACATTTGAATAAGAAGTTTAAGAAGTGTGCATTAAGAGGATGTGTGGCATCCTAGCCAAAACACTACTCCAAGTCAGATGATTTCAGACTCTTTTCCAGGCTGCACCCCAGATGATGTATGGTGTCCAGAAGCCCATGTCCAAAGGGTGTAGGTGGGATTTGAATAGTATTGATCATTAGATTTTTGGAATTACAAAAGTCTCTGTTCAGTTGTTGTCCAAAGCTGGATACACCTCAGATATGCACATTTCAGCCTTCACAATTCAGGATCTGCTTCAACACCCACACAGAAGCTCTAGTCTCAGCTGTGCTCAGACCACCTGCATGAGTAAGTGCAAAGGGAACTCAGAAACAAAGTGCTCCTCCATTTTGCTTGATTTGATAAGCCTTCTCCAAACACAGCCATTGCAAATCAATAGAAAGACAAGAGTCACAGCTTTCTCTATTTCACCAAGCTGCATAGGCTTGTCTGGGGCTGGCAAGAGGGATTAGAGGACAAAACACTGAATGTCTTATGATGAGGCTCTTTTGAAATCCTTGGTACGGAATATCTGAGGATGACCTGCACCAGAGGGAAAGTAATTACAGTTTTCTAGTAGCAGCTGGGGTATTTACAGGAAGGTCTTGCATTCCAGGCACTGTATATGAGCTTGAAATTAAATAGTTGCTGAATAAAAACACAAAGTAATTCCTGAAGCAATCTTGGGCTTCAGGCCTTGCTCTAGAGACTGAAAGCTCTTCAACCACTAGGTTAGAATTATACACCCTTTGTTCAAACCAAGCTTTGTTATCACGTGAAGTCCAAAGTGGAACAGCTTTAGCAGGCAGAGCTAAGAAAGCTGCACCTTGAGAAACCCCGGTTTCCCAAAGAGTCTGTTCCTTCTCTGATATATTGCATCGGTACAAGGATGGGAGTGATTCCTGACAGCCATGAGGTGCAGTGAGCAGCCCCCTCCTATGGATTTTCCCCTAGCAGGACTCTGCTCAGGGTGGGAAAGCCACTGCACAAGCCTTGTGGCAGCCCTGGGGGATTCACAGTTCAGTGCCTGCTACCAATGTCCCTGGGCAAAGGGGCTCCAGCTGTGCTGGTGATGCCTCTCCTTGGTCTTAA
>VZTH01016695.1:53246-63290 GCA_013397815.1 Aleadryas rufinucha | reverse complement strand
ATTATTATTATTATTATTAAAGGGATGCAGTGCCTCTGTCATCCAAAATTTTGGGGTGCCCTTCCTAAGCCAGGAGCAGCACATTTTCACTCAGCTGAGTGCAGGGTGGAAGGAGTGTATCTGCAAGCCGGGCATCCCTTTGTACCATGGAATTTTTGGGGGTGCCTTTAGGCCACGCTGAAAGGAGAAGCAGCATTCCCCAGCTCTCAGCTTTCACCCTCCTCCTGAGAGGCTCCCGAGCAGCTGAGCCAGGCAGGGTTTTTAGACACAACTCATTTAATGGAGTGGGCAGGCTGGCAGGACCAGCAGGCTGCTGCCCGTGCTCCCAGAGGAGTTATCCACTGCTCAGCCCACTCAGCTCCATGCCGTGGGAAGATTCACCTTCGGAGGGTAGGCAAGGCTTGCCTGCACTGCTGAAACAAAACTCAACTCTTAACAGCCACATTTGCTCTTTTGCACCCTGTGGTATGATTACCAGAATCCAGTCTGGTCCCAAATCCCCCTTCCCACCAGTTCCCACAGCTTTGGAACGGTTTAGAGGTCACTCTGCATTTTGCTCTATAGCCCTAATTACTACTCAGCACTATAATTGATACGTTAAAGCCTATTAAAGTATGGAGCCGAGCCACTGCTTTACAGTCACTGCACTTGTAATGCCAAAAATCACTTACAGTTTGTTTCTGTGCTTCATTTCAGCTACTTTTAAATAAATGTCTCTCCCCAGGACCTGGACGATGCGAAAGGGATTTAGTCTCAGAGTGTGAAAGTTGCAGCCCGCAGCACCAGAAAAATAAAGCGTTCTTACAAAGCTATTCAAATGGATTTCCCTCACTGACTGCTTCAGCCAAAAGTAAATTATAAGCCAGACATTATCAAAGAAAATCACTGTAGCACATTCCAGTTCATTTCACTGTACAGCAAGGATTTGAATGCAGAGGTGCAGGCCCTGGGTCACATTTTCATATTTGCTAGGCGAACTCACACACCAGAGCAAACTTTATTTATACATGTGTACTTTAACTATCACTTCTGTTATTTATTATGGCAGAGGATGCCTTCAGGACATTCTTGAGGGGATGAGCTGTCTGGCATGCATATAAAAACGAAGCAGCAAAATCAAGTACAATTAAACTTAGCAGAACTATTAAAAGCCTTAGACACCCAGCAGCCAGGCAGGGCTACTGCAGGACATTTCTAAAAGCTCATGAATACAAGATAAGAGGGGAAGGGGCTGCCAAATGCCAAGGTGGAATGTGTGCTCTTGCATATAATTTCAAAAGAAGCACTGGGAAACAGAGGGAAAGAAAGAGAGCTCAAACTGTGCCTTGTGTCAGGACAACTTGTGCCTTGTGTCAGAGCAAAGAATAACAAGGAGAAAATACAAATGCTGGGATAAATATAGCTGCAGTTTATTAGAGACCAGCATTCTCAAAATCTAGGAAATAGAGGGGTTTCTTCAGGAAAATTCCGCAAATACAGAAGGACTTAAACAAACTCTACCTGTTTCAAGAGAATTAAATGCTCTGCAGCTCAGATCATGCTGGGAAAACCAAGTCAAACTGAACTCTTTACAAGGCCTTTTAAGTAACAGTTTGGCCAAAGTTTCAAAGGCACCTCAAAAGTCACTGGGCACTTCTATTCAGGCTCAGAAATAGGCACACACAGGCTCACAGGGTTTGTTCTGCCATTGGGTTTGTTTCTTCCATCTGAGTCCTTTAAGGAGGCAATACAGACATGGAAATAAATCTTCATCTGTGCAGCACTTTCCCCACAACAAGACTGCCAGGTGCAGCAGGTAACATGTGGGCATGTTGCCCTCAGCAGACTTCCCCCTCTTCACCACTTCTCCCCTTGGTGTTTGCAGATGCAGTGTGGGACCACAGGCCTGGATTTAACCTGACAAGACATTCCCAGTGGCAAAATGATGCCCAAACAACCTCAGCCTCTTCAGATCTGACTGCATTCCAGATGTGGTCCTCTACAGCTGGATGACATATCCAAACTCTGCATATCACACTCATGTCTCTGATAAGGAACCAGCTGCTTCTCCAACTCTTGCCTTTGGCTGGAACCAGGGCATTATGACAGTTTGACCCTCACTAAATTCTCCCTACCCCTGGCATACTTGGGACAGGGTCTGACTGCTCTCCCATCTCCTGGAAGAAGAGGATTTTATTCTGGATCCATGTGAAGAATCCAGAATAGGTAGATTTCAGCTGGTGGGGTACAGCTCAGCTTTCTGAAGACGAATGTTAAAAGTATTTGAATACTCAACCCTCAGCTTACTGGGAGGTGCCACCATGGCTCTGGGACAGCACTGGACTGACAAACTGCAGTGTGTGCCTCCTCCATCACCCTGCTACACAGGAGCTCTGAGCCAGCCTCAGCCAAAGTCAGTAAAGTGCCACGAAAACTCAGGATAAATTTGAGCTGGAACAGCAGTAATTGTGCTTGTCACCCTCTGGGGATGTAGGGAAAGCAAAACCCTCTGACACTGTTCAAGGGCCTTTAAGCTGCAGGGCAGACTGGCCATGGAAAATCCTCGAGCTGGATGGGATTGTCCCAAGGAGCTACTGCAGAGCCAGTGGGCAGGAGCTCCAAACAATTTGTTCCATTTGAGATAGACTAAGAGACTTTTCCACGATTACTTCCAAGCCGGACAAGTACAAGTCTTTTCCTGCCATCTGAAATACATCCTACTAGCGTAATACTGGTTTAAGGAAAGAAAGGGGAAAAAGAAACCTATTTTAAAATTGCTGCAGCTAAGCCGTGCCCAGGAAACATTGTGGAAAACAAATTTTGTCATGTGAGCACTGGAGCATAGATGGGTGCTTTTAACCAAGAAGATGATTGTCGTGCTGAGCTGGCCCTCTTTGTGCTCCTCAGATGGGCTGTGGATCGCAAAATTAGTAGTTAATAATAAAATGTCAAAGGGCGAAGGAAGTGCAGGTTCCCCCCACATAGCTAGGTCCCTGTTTGGGAGTTTCCGAGCAGTTTTCCACATCCATTTGCTATTCAGCCATGCTGCCAAAACAGCCAATAAATGGAGCAGTCATAGCCGTGCTTTTTTGTGCTATTCATCCCCAGGCCCTCCACGTCGGACAGACGCAGCTCATTCATCCCAGAAGGCCACCAAACAGAAGCCGGGTGCTGGAGGCATCCGGCCCCCGCTGACTTGGCTCAGGTCTTCCTCACCACGAGGGTCTCCACACACCACTGCTGGCCCTTGGAGCTGCCCAGTCGATGAAATTTGTGCTCCTTTCTTCCCGTTAATGAAACAGAACCGCGATTGTCAAGGAAACGCTCGCGGTGATCTAATAGGTCATTCCTATCTTTAACTTCTGTCACTCAAAATGGGAGGGAATAATTTTCCGATCGTTTGAAAGTTCGCATTGTGAGCAAAATAAAGCAAAGTTCGCCAACCTTTAATTTGCTTTGTGAGTTTTTCCTCTTACGGGTATTTAAAGAAATCAGATGTGACAATTCCGGATAATTAAATTCTTTAAGAAAGGTCAAAAATCTCCCCAAAATAGAGAAAATATAATGTTTCCAAAAGGCTGCTAAATCCTTTCCAGTAGGTTTTGAAATAACAATAATTTTAATTTTTTAAAAAAGCCCTCTGTTTCTCTGCCAAGTGCCACCAAACAAATCCGTATTAAAGCCAGAATCCTCTCACACAGGCTAGTGCTGCACACTAGAAAGATAAGTTTCCTGATCTGAAAATTAATCTGAGTCATGTCTGCATTTTAGCATTTGTGAGGAGCACTTTTGTAATACTGCTAATTCCCTGATTAGTCTGACAGGACTTTTTTTCCCCCAGATAAAGGGATTCTGTAACGCAGCAGACATTACCACATTGTCTTTGTGCTGTTGTAACTGCAGAGGGGAGGAATTGCAGGCTGGGATTTTCAAGGGCACATCAGCCATTCGGTTCCAGCTGAAGCTCCACAGAACTGGGCACCTACCCCGGCCTGTAACCATCAGGCTCCAGCTCTCCAAAACGTACAGCAGGGATTTCAGCCCCTTCTGGCACGGATTCCTGAGCTAACCTCACCTCTTACGTTAATAATATCAAGATTTTCCTTCTCCAGCAGAGAGTGGGACTGGACGAAATTCAGCTCTGGCTTGCTAAATCCTATTTTGAGAGCTCACATGAGACTCTCCTCCTAGAAGAACGAAGAGAGTGTTTTCAGCCTCTGGCTATCGTGCACATCACAGCAGGTGAAAGCATTGTCTACAGCTCCTTCCTCGTTTTCCGTGCAAACTTTCACTGCATCATTTCTCTGGAGGCTTTAGGAATGGTGAGGGGTGGGAGAAGGGAGGAGGACAAAAGGACAATCTATCTACAGATGGCTTGGAAAAATTTCAATGTTGGCACCTCAGAACTTAATGTTCTCGTGTGTGTGAGCACCTCCAGGAGGAATAGACAAAGCCTTCTTGAAGAACTTACTGGGAATGCAGTGAACCAGTGACCTGACTTTGCTTCATGCTAACTTCTTACAGTGTCAGTCCTGGAAAAAATGAAATAAAAGCAGAAATGTTCAGCCCTGGGTCAAAAGCAGCTCTGTCCTAAGGGCTACACCATCACATTGTGTCCTGGTCATCCAAATGTGGCTGACATTACTGGAGAAAAATGGAAAATTAGAACAAAAGACACAGGCAGACCTATCCCCACACATGGGAAGGGTAAATCAGCTCCCAGCCCAGCTGCCTCCAAACCCTGATTATTGCTACAGCTTTCTGAAAGCCGACGGTCACCAAGGACATTGAGCAATGTGGTGTCTCCTTTGCAACACAGCATCTCTGGCGCAAGGGCTGTGCTTTGGGCTGCAACCACTTGAATCTGCTCACTGCTCTCACTGTTACCCCTCACTGCTCTCACTAGTAACCACTTACTGCTCTCACCATTACCCACTCACTGCTCTCACTGTTACCCACTCACTGCTGTCACCATTATCCACTCACTGCTCTCACCATTACCCACTCACTGCTCTCACTGTTACCCATTCACTGCTCTGACCATTACCCATTCACTGCTCTCACTGTTACCCACTCACTGCTCTCACCATTACCCACTCACTGCTCTCACTAGTAACTACTCATATCAGGACAGCTCACTGGCACAAAATGCAGGGACCCATTGAGCCTTGGAAGTGACAGCTCTTCACCCCAACAACAGTCCTGAATGGCAAGTGGGAGAGAGAATTTATCAGTGTCCTATTAATTACTCAGCAATGGAAAGTTGATACTTGTTCCCCATCTAGGCGTTTCCCAAGGTTTTTTTCCCCCAACTCCCTCTAACCCCGCTCTGGTTATCAGTAACAAACCAGCTTGGCTGCACCTACAGCCACACAGTTAATGCCTGATGCAGCCACTGAAGCCAAAGTTTGTCTCTCAGTACCCTCCCACGAAGAATTCACTTATGGCAATCTGCTTAATGGCAAACTGGTTAACCCAACATCTGCATGGCCGAGATCAGCTCCTGTTTGCCCTGACGAGGCCAAAGGGGACGTGCTCGAAGGGTGACTCAGCAATAATTCCATCACAGATATTTATTAACTGCGTGCTCGGGAGTGACTGGTGATGTCAGAGGTCCTCACGGCGATTGTCGTTATCGGCACAGCACAGCACTGCTGCTCTTTGATTTCCTGCTCCTCCACCTGCCTCTCTCCAGGGGTTTCTGTGCGTGATTTGTGCTCTCTGCCCCAGATATTGCAGGAGAACAATTGCAGAGGTTTCAGCATCTTTTTTTTAATTTTTTTTTTTTCAAATGATGCGAACTTTCCTGCTGTGAGCAGATCATAAAAATACAGATAAGCTCTCACTTAGTAGGACACCTATGGATTCACCCTCTGCCTAAGTATTTTTGGAAATATTATTGGCTCAGCAGGGAATTAGAAATGAATAGGGGAAATGTATTGAAACATTCACAATACTTGATAGATAAATAGGCCACACAAACCAAGTTCAATTGGCTGATTATGTCTTTCCATTACACAAAAAGCTTATGTACTAATCCATTCTTTTCATATTCCTATAAATATGTTTTTTCTTGATATAACTTATTTTTATTGGGTCGACAGGAATTTAGCCATGGACTTTAAGTAAAGAACAATTAGACCTAAATACAATAAAGTCCTAGGAAGTGTAGCAATATCTTGCTTTAAAAATGCCAGTTTTATATAAAACAAAATAAAAAAAGTTTATGACCAATCAGATGATCTCAGTACAAAAATGCAAAGAAAAAAAATAAGAAAGTATTTTAAAGGAAGTAGACCCCTGGGAAGACAAAATTGCAGTATATTAAGAGAATGATAACAGGATTGGCAAAAAATAGGAAATTTTAAATATAGACCAGTGGTTCTCAGCCTCTTCTGTACCATGATCCCATACTTCAGGGGAGAAAAATTTGGGACCTTATCCATATAGCCATCAAGAAAAGATGGTTGGTTGCCTGTTCCCTGAGGATGGAGAACCACAGATCCCACACAGAGGATAAGGAACCAAAACCCCTTGGAAATCCAGAAGTAGCTTCAAACAGCCTTTTGGATGATTTACTTTGGTAATTTCTTAATCATTAACAGTAATCTATCATCCAAGCTACAACTGTTGTTGCTAAAATATGTTAATACCAGAAAATAGGCCCCTAAACCATTTAGGTATCTTGGGAAATGTTAATCTTGGATCTCAAGACCTATTTTCAAAAGAGGGCTGGAAATCAGGACTGCCTTGCTGAAAAGACGATCAGCAGCTGAGAAGAGCCCAAGTCTTTGTGCCGTGGCTCAGGTTCCACAGTCCATGAGAGCCTGGCTGATGACTCCTTGTGCCTCTCCAAGTTGTGTCAGCAGCCACCTAAAGCAGTGAGGGCCCTACACGCCAGTTTATCACCAGAGCAACCTCACCAACCAAGATTTATCTCAGCAGCATCTCTCACTTCCTTGCCTTGGTCTCATCCTGGCCTCAACAGCAGAGGCAGCTGTTGACCTGCACCCTCTGGGGAACTCTTTCCTTCCATTCTGGAAAGAGGGTCTGAAAACACCTCAAGGTGGTTGTTCCTCTGTCATTATCAATCTGCTGATGAAAAGGGGGCTGATTTAGCCACCAGCATAAGCACAGATGTGTTCATAGGAGCTCACATCCCTCGACCAAGCGCTGAGCTCACTGGGAGTCCTGCCTGCTGTGGTCTGTTTAAAATGTGAACCGAGCACTTGATGCCAGCTCGTGTTCTTCTTTGTCCCTCACATCTCATGGCCTCCTGCCTGTGCCCAGCTCATGCCTATGGCAGGGCTGTGGAATCGATGGCTTCTTGGTTCTCCCTTTCTGGCTTTGGCTTTGGTCCCAAAAAAGGAGAAGAGGTCAGCTGGAGACTGTCACTGACAGCAACATCCTTCTCTGACCATCCCAGCCAAGGGAAGGTGGTCGTGAAACCACTCTGTACCATAGTTCAGATTTCACTTCACTTATCCCTGGTTTGTTTCAGCAGACATGGTGGGGTTTCAGTTAGAAAGGTAGAAAATGCCATAGGCTTGTTAACTTGAAAATATTTTACGGCAGCATCCTCACCTAAAATATCAGCCGTGTTCTCCTCACTGGTCTTACCTAACTAACTGAAGTGTCCAGTGAATACAAAAATAACCTTGGAAGGCACTCTACATCCAGAGAAGCAGATTTGCATTTTGATCTTTATGACCCAGAACTAATAACACATTTATCACTCAGATTTCATAGCTGTCCTCCTACATGGGGAATGACCATGGATATGAAATGCACCTTTTTCCCCTGCAGAGCTCTGTGAGCCAGTGCCACCTTTTGTCTCTTTTTTTTTTGGAAGAGGTGTTGGTGGTTTTAGCCAGACTGGGAACCGAATCCCTTGCAAGCAAGAGATCTCCTGCAAAGATTTTCCTGGCCGTGCTGCAGGAAGTGGCTCTGACTGTCTCCATGTGAGGCTCCTCAGAAGTGTCCCAGCTTATCAATAGGGCACGGCACAGAAATGAGAACTTCATCAAGAAAACAGAAAAGATCATCGAAATGTTGGGAAGGCCCCACACACACACACAGAGGACAAAAGGGACTTTCATGCACACAATGATTTTTTCTTGTCTCTGACTCAGATGGCCAAACACAGAGCTGTCTGGCTAGACTTGGGTGGGCTCTGTCTCCTCCCAAAGAGGGAAATGTTTATTGAGGAACAGACCCTAATGGTGCCTCTAAGCAGTGTTTGAATGAACGTGACTTAGGGACAGCTGGGGAGAGGTTCAACGACATACCAGGTAGTGTTGGTGAGACCCAGGGCTGCTTCTTTCTCCATGAACAGTCTCAGGCAGATGGCAGAAACCAGGTGTTTCTGCTGTTTGGCTCATCACTGCTCCAAAGAACATTCCCAGCATTTCTGCTTCCTCCTGCAGGCTGGGTGTGCAGGGAGCACCAGCTCTACCCTGCCCAAACACCTGCCTGGGATGAGGCTTCCCTCCACCACTGCTTCTGAAAGTCCTCCCAGGCTGCCTGGTGCTGCCAGAGGATGATGAAGATCTGGGCCCTGACCTCTAGGCTTCAAGCAGTCCAGGACATGCCACGTGAGGATCTTCCCCTCTCCGTCTTTTCTTCCTCACTCCACTGTTCCACTGTGTCCAAGCCACACCAGGATGAACAAGGTGATGAAGGAGGCCACTGGAGGTTTGGGGACTACTTGACCTTGGGTTTTACCTTCTGCTACCACAGAGGTGGTGACATCTTACACCACTTGGATACGATTCACCAAAAGATGCCCATGGCCCTCCTGAAGACAGAGAGAATTGACGAAAAGAAGGCACTTCTGACAGCAATTTTTAAGCTGCACTTCTCCCTGAGATCATGATATGGCTGAACAGGTTTTCTAATTTATGTCTAGTCAGAATCAGAAGAGAAATCTAAGCAAATACGAATAAATTACGGTCAGCACACTTAGCTGGCCTGTGAACTGTTAATGATTTTCTGTTGTTCTGTTATATTCATTCATCCATGAGGTGCTTTTGTGGTGTTACAATAGAGCCTCCCTGTTCTGTGCTACTGCAGAGCAGCCTCTCCAGTGCATTTATATAATTCGTATCAGTAAAATTTTCATGTGTGCTAATACATGAGACAGCCAGAGATAAGAAAGAAAGTTTGCTCAGGGGGAGGAAAAATACCATCGGCACCAGACTCAGCTGTTTCACTTAATAGCTTTCCTGGAATATACCCATCTTGCCAATAGGAGATAGTAGCTTCAGCAAAGCCATCTCCTTCACACAACATATGGGACCGCAGAGTGTGGGGAAGATGAATTCTTAGAGCTACCTTTTGAGATGTAACAGGATCGCCTGGCTCCCTCAGCCACGCTGCCTGTTACCCATTTAATAGCAGAGGAATGAAATGCATCTGTGTGGATCTATTCCCACTGGGGTAAATGCTTTTTCTTCAGCTACCAGTTTAATCACACCGTGCACTGGGCTCTGCTCCCACCGAGAGCTCCCAAGCACCCCATGGCTGGTCTGTCACCGGAGCAAAAGCCCTGGGATCAACCCTGCTCCAGCAGCAGATGGGGAGGGGGAAAAGCCAGAGAATCACAGAGTGGTTTGGGTTGGAAGGGACCTTAAAGCTCATCTCATTCCAACCCCCTGCCATGGGCAGGGACACCCTCCACTAGACCAAGTTGGTCAGAGCCCCGTCCAGCCTGGCCTTGAGCACCTCCAGACACCCACAGCTCCTCTGGGCAACCTGTGCCAGTGCCTCGCCACCCTCACAGAAAAGAATTTCTTCCTAACATCTAATCTGTCCTCAGTTAGTTTAAAGCCATCACTCCTTGTACAGCCTTCTGGCTCCTACCTTCCCTTCTTTCCTAGAGAAATCTGGCCTGGACACAGAGCCAGGTGACCACGCCACAGAAAAGCAGCAGCCATGGGGAGACACATGGCTCTGGGCCCCTGCCCCCTCCTCAGCTCTGAAATTCCTTTGCTCTCCTCACTTGCAGTGACCCCAGATCCCTTCCCTTCCCTTCCCTTCCCTTCCCTTCCCTTCCCTTCCCTTCCC